>CAJQUN010000031.1:5871935-6459113 GCA_907163345.1 Haberlea rhodopensis | reverse complement strand
TTCATACCGCCGATATCTATAGCGATGTTCTTATCCGCTGACTCTATGACGAGGGATATGCCACTGATTCTATAGCGATGGGTTAGACCGCTAAGTGCGTAGCGCTGGATTATGTCGCCTACGAGCGATGCGTGCTGCTTGTGTAACCGCTGTGGACGATGGATACATTATTCTCCGCTATCTTGATAGCAATGAGGTATGGCATATTACTTTTGTAGCATTATTGTGGATATCACGTGTTGTTATACCGTCATGTGTTTGAACGATGAGATTATGGACGTCGTGGATTGACATGGACCGTCATATGTTTTGACGATGTTATTGATGTCATATGTTTGACATATGCCGTCACCGGGATGACGATGACATAGCGGGTGTTCTATGTAGACGTGTAGCGTCGTTTTGATGATATACATTTATTTTATGTATTGGTTGTATGTTTCGAGTGTCTTGGTGAGCACATGGTAGTGTCTGGGTCACTAGTTTGACGAGACCATTATGCGAGCAGGTGCTCGAGAATTATTGGGTGCACATACAGGAATTGTACCGCAGCACATATTTCGAAGTATTATATTGTTCGAGTAATGATATCCTTTGGTATACTCGCTGTTTGGCAAGGCCAGTGATGGGGTGGAAGATTAGTCATCGAGGAAACTACTCGCTTGTTACTATGAGTGTGTTAGGCGTGGTCACACCCCCCCTGATGGTGGGGATAAGTCCTAATGGATTATGATTGCTTCGTGGTGAGCAGACACCGGGATGTCCATTATGCTTGGTTTTTAGAGAAATATTGGGTGATGACCCACTACTCTAAATGGATGATACGGTATGTTATACCGATGGAACGTATGAGACGTTGGTAGGCTGATGAGCCTTTGAGGCAGAGCTTGTTAGCCAGATATCGTGGCAATGTTATAGCGTGCTTTTGATAGCCGTTATAACTGCTTGTGATTCGAGTTCAGTGAATCGTAATGATAACGATGAGGACTTTTGGTAGACTCTTGTAGTCTCTTTTGGCTGATGAATGACCGGGAATACCTCGGGAGATTATAACGCCATTTTTAAAGAGACTTGTGTTGACCAGGATTATAGGTGTTAATCCCGTATGTTATAATCCCCAAGTGGTTTTACGTGGCGATTTGGAGTTTAATCGAGGTGTTGGGCCTCTGGGCTCGTTTATTGGGGCAGTTGGGATCGTTGGATCCAGAGGTTGAGATTGTATTCACATTACGGTGTAAAACCTAAGAGTTGGGTTTTTAATGTGTCTCGGATCTCGGGTGCTGGGTGAGCACCGGTAGGGGATTTTGGAGTTGAGAGAGAGTTTTTGAAAAGATGATTTTTAAGGAATCATGATGTTTTGTGGGGCTATTATTTTTCGGGTAATTTTTGCTATAAATACCATTTAACCCCAATTTTAGACATATTTCAATTTCAGCCCTCATCCTCTCTCTCTCCCGCGCCAGCGCGCCCATTCCCCCGTCCTCCCCTGCCCCGCCGCGTAAACGCCTCCCCGCCGCCGTCCGGCCGCCGTTCGGGGCGTGCGACCTACCGCCGTCTTCGTCTCGACGAGGCGCTTCTTTCCCCTCCATCAATTCGAAGTTCCATCGCGTGTGGAAGTCGGATTTTGCGGATGTGCGCCGATCCCCAATTTCTAGGGTTCTTCGATTTTGGTCCGATTTCTTCCGATTTTCGTTTGGGTAATCATCCTAACCCCTTTTCGTTATTTTCGTGCAATTCCCTGCCATTTTTGTGTTCGATTGTTCGGATTATTGTTGTTGGTGGGATTGGTTCGAAATTTTGGTTGTATGCATGAAGTGGGTTCGAATTTGGGGGTTTTGGAAGGGTTTGTGGTGATTCTTGTTATGGATTGATAAATTCATGTTGTAGATGCATTATGATGCTTCTTGGATTTCGAATTTTAGGGATTTGGATTTCAAATTTGGGGGTTTGGCATGTAGGATGATTATTCATGCTATGGATTGATTAATTCACATTTTAGATGAATTATGGAATTATTGGGTTCGAAATTGTGAGATTAAGGTTCGATTTTTGTAGGGCATTCTTGAACAAATTTCGATTGTCTCATTTATTTCCTTCCCTGCATGTACCCTGCCCCGGGTCTTTTAAGAGGATAATTGTCGTGTATTGACAATGTTGTGAGGGATATGGGTGTGCTTGAGCATAGGTTACATGTTCGTAAATAATGGTGAATTGTTTATCGTGTTAGCACATCATTCCTCGGGGCATGGAACTCGAGCAAGGCTTGGCTCGGACTTCGGAGATTTAAGGTACGTGCGACGTACGAGCATTACTATATATATGTGAAATGCATAAGGTGTTTTTGATTGCATTGAATGTTTTGCGTATGGTTATACATATATGTTGATATAGCCAAGGAATGACCCAAATCTTGATATCGCCGCTTGTAGCGTGCGTGACACTAGAGTAGGATGACTCTTGCATGATATATGGGGTACTGGATTTATATGACTATATTATGAGACATTTGAGATGTCTAGGTTTGTAGAATCATGCATTCTTCGTAAGACATTTGAGATGTCTAGGTTCGTAGAATCATGTATTCATTATGAGACATTTGAGATGTCTAGGTTTGTAGACTCATGTATTCATTATAAGACACTTGAGATGTCTAAGTATAATGAAGGAATGGTAAAATAAATGCTAAGGCATTTGAGCTATCTGTGATTGATAGCAAGGTTGTGAAATCAGTATTAGATATTGTGATATCTGTAGCATGTTTAATGAATTTGTAATCACTATATGTTGATATTCGAGGATCAGGCATGCGATGTGTAAATCAATGCGTTGATTTACTGATTTATGAGATTGATGAGTTTGATGTTGTGAGAACAGGGACAGTACACGGAATCCCGGATGAGGATGTTGCCATCCAGGGAGTATCATTTAAATTCATTAGTATTTACTTGTGTTGTAAATTATGAATTTCATTATTATGATTATGGGATTTTGTGTATTGGTATGCTCACCCCGTTGGGGGCTGTCTCTGTTGGGACAGGTGGACAGGTACATCGATGGCTATGGAGCTGAGCTCGAGCTGTTGATTTGAGGTACTCCCAGGATCGTGGTACCAGGGCTTGATGGAGCACGGTATCGTATAGAGTACCTATATATACACCTGAGGATTTATACATATTCATATTCATGATGCTCGCATGTGAGCACGATTATACTTGTATATGGATTGTATATAAAGGCATGAGCCTTTCTCTCTTTCATTTAAGGTTGCATGCAATTAGGTTGAATTGCTAGAATGATATGAGAGTCATTGGTGTATTATGTGGGTGTTGGAACCCACTTTTGTTGACATATGTGTGGTGTCTTCCCTGGCTGGGAATCTACTTGTATTACTGCTTTCTGTTGAGTATTATGTGTTCCCTGGCCGGGAATTTTGTTATGTGTTGTACTCTGTTTTGGGATAGCTCTATTTATGGGGAGACTCTGCCCAAATTTTTGTAAAAGTTTACAATATGAAAAGTGGCACCAAGGGGTTGGTAAAGGGCAAACATATGAGTCTTTTATTGACAGGCAATGATTAAGTATCATCAGAGCTTCCCGATTGACATTTTATAGAAGCATGTACCACACATAGTGGTTAATACACTAATCAAGGTTTTTAAGGGCTTGGGGTCCTTACATTAGTGGTATCAGAGCAGTGGTTGCTCATTGGGGCTGTTAAGGGCCTAGGAAGTTATTGATAGCACATATTTATGCATGATGGCATTAATGTTGTATGACATAACACATTGTTTATGTGCTCTTATGATATGAAAAGTGGTATTGCTAACCATTGTGGTTGCAGGAATCGTGTGGAACACGATAGGATGACATTTATGGGGATGTCTGGCACTCCGTGTGTTATGTGCCAAGGAAGCTGGTTTTAAGAAAATCAGATAAAGGGATATTTCCGAGGTAACATGTATTTTACGTTGTCTTGTTGACACATGATGAATGCAAAGTGGTGCATTGAGGTTATGATATATGTTATTGTGCATTGTTTTTTGCATATGCATGTCTTGAGTCAAAGTTATCTTAGTAAGGATTTTAATGGCTTATGCTAAAGTCCATATGAAGCGATGAAGAGTCCCGCTTATATGGAGTAGTAGCAACGCTAAAGTCCATTGGAAGCGATGAAGAGTTCCGCTTACATGGAGTAGCAACGCTAAAGTCCAGTGGAAGCGAGGAAGAATTCCGCTTTCCTGGAGTAGCAAGAAGCATTAAAATGTACTAATGATAAGGGCTCAGGATGAAATAAGGATTTAAAGAAGGATATCATGACATTTATTTGTGAAACCATACATTCTCATAATGTGTTTTTATTATGAATTGAATGTGGATGCATAGCGTATATGGCTATTGTTGTTAACCCTGATGGTTGCAGGTTACAGGAAATATGGAGTATAAAAAGGAATGATGATTATACATTCCAGGAGTCCTGCTTATGACAGTGAGAATTTTTATACTTACGCTTGACCGCTAAAAATGTGGAGCGGGCGGGGATGCTCGCTTGCACATGGAGGCGGGGTATTCCATACGAAGCGAGGATGATATACCGCTTGTATGAAGAAGCTTATGCTTGTACCGCTAAAAATGTGGAGCGGGCAGGGATGCTCGCTTGCACATGGAGGCGGGGTATGCCATACGAAGCGAGGATGAGATACCGCTTGTATGAAGAAGCGAGGATGAGATGCCGCTTGTTAGGATGATGATTCATTCCTATGTGATGACACGGATGATAGCGGTGATGTGTCCCGCTGTGTCGATTTATATTCATTTCTCTATGAGGACACGGTTTATAGCGACGGTTCATTCCGCTATATTTATTGGCGATGGTTCATTCCGCCAGGCGTATTTATAGCGACGGTTCATTCCGCTATATCTATTGGCGATGGTTCATTCCGCCAGGTGTATTGATAGCGATGGTTCATTCCGCTATATCTATTGGCGATGGTTCATTCCGCCAGGTGTATTTATAGCGACGGTTCATTCCGCTATATCTATTGGCGATGGTTCATTCCGCCAGGTGTATTTATAGCGACGGTTCATTCCGCTATATCTATTGGCGATGGTTCATTCCGCCAGGTGTATTGATAGCGATGGTTCATTCCGCTATATTGATTGGCGATGGTTCATTCCGCCAGGAGTATTTATAGCGATGGTTCATTCCGCTATATCTATTGGCGATGGTTCATTCCGCCAGGTGTATTGATAGCGATGCCTCTTTCCGCTACTATGTGGACGATGATTCATACTCAGGTGTATAGCGAGGTTTCATGCCACTTATTATATGACGAGGTGTCATGCCGTCGATTCTATAGCGATGGATTTTGCCGCTATGTACTCAGCACAGGATTTTGCCGCCTTCGAGCGATGGGTGCTGATTACGCACTATTATTGAGCGACGGAGACAGGTATGACGCTATATCACTAGCGATGAGGTATGAGATATTGCTATTTTATTAGCTTTATTGTAGCTGGCATGCATTGATATACATGTTTTATTATGCCTATTTTTACTAGCATGAGAGTGGATGACATACGCTGATGTACATGTATCGTCACTAGTGGGCAATGTTTTAGATGCCATGAGTTGGCATGTGTCGTCACGGGATGACGATGACGATGGTGTAGGAGATGTCTTATTAGACATGCATCATCGTTACGATGATCGATGCGTTGAGTATACGTATTCAGTGGTATGCCTTGGGTGCCAGTACCGAGCACAAGGTGGTGTGTGCGACACCGATGGACGTGACCCATATACCGAGCGGGTTGCTCGAGGAATGGATGGATGCGCTGTACATGTGATTGTACCGCAGCTTATGTTTGGGGGTAATCATTTTACGAGTGGTGATACCCTTGAGGTATGCTCGTTGGAATGGCTTTTGGCCATGTGATTTGACGACAGGAGTAATCATGGAGGAAAGTACTTGCTTTCTGTCGATGTGACATGTGGTGGACATGGTCACACCACCCTTGAGGGTGTAGGATGGGTCCTAAGGGAGTAGGATCAGGTTATGTTAAGTACATAGGGACATTGGGTTGTCCAGGGTGTATCGGCATTGAGGAATGTTGGATAAAGACCCACTACTCTATTGAGTTTTCTCCCATAGTATGTTATACCATGTGGAAACGTCCGTCTTATTGGTAGGTTTGAGGTAAACCTAAAGAGGCAGAGACTAGGTTGTCTGCCGCGTGTGTGTAGCACCATGATGGGCTTGCTAGAGCCGTTACACTGCTCGTTGGAACCAAGTTTGGCAAATCGTAAGGTGATGCGATGTGGATTGTGGTGGACTCTAGTAGTCACCATGTCATTGAGGTTGAGGTTAAGGTTGTTCATGCCTCGCTGAAACGTGTATACGTTTATGTTTAATCTTGGAGACTTGTCTGGGACAGCTCAGGATGTTGGAGTACCAACAAGAGAGTCATCAGGTTGTTATTGACTCAATCTAAAGGAACCCGTGTATTGGGATACAATGGGTGTTATTGTATCCAGTTTTTCCGAACGATGGTTCGAGACTTGTGGATCTCGAGTTCGATGGCACTTCCCTTGCGAGGAAGGAGGTAGTATTATACCTATTTGGGAATCTTGAAAGATTCGGTAAGTTGGTACAAGTGGTGTTGATTTTGGGAATCACACCGTGTATTGTTAATCGTCGATTTTCATCCTCCACTGAGTAAGGAATGACTCAGAATTGACGGTTGTGTTTGGGGCTCAGGGGTAGGTTGTAGATACCCGAGCCAAGTGCATTAAGTATGCATGTGATGTCAGTGCTTAGGCAGGTATACCGGTGAGTATACGGATGCCAGTTATAGATTTCCTCTCTGTTAAGCATAGAGTTATGCTATTTTTGGATGGTTAAATCTCTGATGAGAGATATGGAACACCTTGAGATTGGGAATCTCCATGGCACGATGATTGAGGGATAATCGTGAAGTTAGTTGACTCCCTTGAGGAGGGATTTTCTTGTGAGGGTTAAGGTATTTCCCTTGCTAGTGTTTTCCTTCGAGTTATGCGACAGCCTTCCCAAGTTGGATTGTTAAATCCGAGGATTTTCAAGGGATGGCAGGATTTCGGATTGGTTGAGTGTCGCTGACGACACAAGCGTTGAGGATGCAATGGGTTTATTGCATGCCCCTTAAGAATTTTAAACTCTGCGGAGTCTCGGTTGTAATTTATGATCAGGACGTGATTCTTGGAACATCCGTAGGTGGACATCTTGTGAGATGTCTTTTGTTTGAATTTGTGGCCGTGAGTTGCCCAAATTAAGTTGCAATGAGGCGACTACTCCTTCGATGGAGGAAGTTTGAAAGTGGAAACCAGGTCTGGTATGTGTACACCGTGGTGTACTAGTGTTTCCCTCGTAACGATGTAGGTTAGACATCGTGAGTCTTGATAAAGATGCCATTGGATGATATCTACGATAGAATCAGGAGCGATTCGAATCCTTGCAGTTTCAGTTGACTAACTGCTTTTGGACTGTTAGCGTTGAGTTGTGCTGACGCTCTTTGACGTTATGATGGATTTGGAAGTCTATTCCACTCCAGAGATTGACACGAGGTCAACGTTCTTACGGTTGAGGTGTCATTCAGGATGTGTTCGTACTGTTGTATTAGATCAAAGGATGACTGTCCGATCTACAGTCGTAAGTATTGGTTGATTTGCAGTCATGAGAGGCTGACTTCTGGGATGACCCGCATCGAGGTACGTTTTACCTCTTGGGTGTTATGTTGGTTATGGTATATCGCTCTGTTTCAGAGATTAGATGAGAGGTAAGTATCCTCGCGTTTATTAATACGATTCTGATATGGTCAGGAATCGATGTTATGGCTTCATGTTGTTGTGCAGCCTGGGTGTTACGTGATACACCAGTGCTAATTTCGAGGACGAAATTCTTTTAGTGGGGGATATTGTGATGACCAGAGATTATAGGTGTTAATCCCGTAGTGTTAATAATCCCCAAAGTGGTTTTACGTGACGATTTGGAGTTTAATTGAGGTATTGGGCCTTCTGGGCTCGTTTATTTGGGCAGTTGGGATCGTTGGACCCAGAGGTTGAGATTGTATTCACATTACGGTGTAAAACCTAAGAGTTGGGTTTTTAATGTGTCTCGGGATCTCGGGTGCTGGGTGAGCACCGGTAGGGGATTTTGGAGTTAGAGAGAGAGTTTTTGAAAACAGATGATTTTTAAGGAATCATGAAGTATTTGTGGGGCTATTATTTTTTCGGGGTATTTTTGCTATAAATACCATTTAAACCCAAATTTTAGACATAATTTCAATTTCAGCCCTCATCCTTCTCTCTCTCCCGCGGCCGCGCCATTCCCGATCCTCCCCTGCCTCCGCGCGTAAAAACGCCTCGCCCGCCGCCGTCCGGCCGCCGTTCGGGGCGTGCGACCTACCGCCGTCTTCGTCTCGACGAGGCGCTTCTTTCCCCTCCATCAATTCGAAGTTTCATCGCGTGTGGAAGTCGGATTTTGCGGATGTGCGCCGATCCCCAATTTCTAGGGTTCTTCGATTTTGGTCCGATTTCTTCCGATTTTCGTTTGGGTAATCATCCTAACCCCTTTTTCGTTATTTTCGTGCAATTCCCTGCCATTTTTGTGTTCGATTTGTTCGGATTATTGTTGTTGGTGGGATTGGTTCGAAATTTTGGTTGTATGCATGAAGTGGGTTCGAATTTGGGGGTTTTGGAAGGGTTGTGGTGATTCTTGTTATGGATTGATAAATTCATGTTGTAGATGCATTATGATGCTTCTTGGATTTCGAATTTTAGGGATTTGGATTTCAAATTTGGGGGTTTGGCATGTAGGATGATTATTCATGCTATGGATTGATTAATTCACATTTTAGATGAATTATGGAATTATTGGGTTCGAAATTGTGAGATTAAGGTTCGATTTTTGTAGGGCATTCTTGAACAAATTTCGATTGTCTCATTTATTTCCTTCCCTGCATGTACCCTGCCCCGGGTCTTTTAAGAGGATAATTGTCGTGTATTGACAATGTTGTGAGGGATATGGGTGTGCTTGAGCATAGGTTACATGTTCGTAAATAATGGTGAATTGTTTATCGTGTTAGCACATCATTCCTCGGGGCATGGAACTCGAGCAAGGCTTGGCTCGGACTTCGGAGATTTAAGGTACGTGCGACGTACGAGCATTACTATATATATGTGAAATGCATAAGGTGTTTTTGATTGCATTGAATGTTTTGCGTATGGTTATACATATATGTTGATATAGCCAAGGAATGACCCAAATCTTGATATCGCCGCTTGTAGCGTGCGTGACACTAGAGTAGGATGACTCTTGCATGATATATGGGGTACTGGATTTATATGACTATATTATGAGACATTTGAGATGTCTAGGTTTGTAGAATCATGCATTCTTCGTAAGACATTTGAGATGTCTAGGTTCGTAGAATCATGTATTCATTATGAGACATTTGAGATGTCTAGGTTTGTAGACTCATGTATTCATTATAAGACACTTGAGATGTCTAAGTATAATGAAGGAATGGTAAAATAAATGCTAAGGCATTTGAGCTATCTGTGATTGATAGCAAGGTTGTGAAATCAGTATTAGATATTGTGATATCTGTAATTGCATGTTTAATGAATTTGTAATCACTATATGTTGATATTCGAGGATCAGGCATGCGATGTGTAAATCAATGCGTTGATTTACTGATTTATGAGATTTGATGAGTTTGATGTTGTGAGAACAGGGACAGTACACGGAATCCCGGATGAGGATGTTGCCATCCAGGGAGTATCATTTAAATTCATTAGTATTTACTTGTGTTGTAAATTATGAATTTCATTATTATGATTATGGGATTTTGTGTATTGGTATGCTCACCCCGTTGGGGGCTGTCTCTGTTGGGACAGGTGGACAGGTACATCGATGGCTATGGAGCTGAGCTCGAGCTGTTGATTTGAGGTACTCCCAGGATCGTGGTACCAGGGCTTGATGGAGCACGGTATCGTATAGAGTACCTATATATACACCTGAGGATTTATACATATTCATATTCATGATGCTCGCATGTGAGCACGATTATACTTGTATATGGATTGTATATAAAGGCATGAGCCTTTCTCTCTTTCATTTAAGGTTGCATGCAATTAGGTTGAATTGCTAGAATGATATGAGAGTCATTGGTGTATTATGTGGGTGTTGGAACCCACTTTTGTTGACATATGTGTGGTGTCTTCCCTGGCTGGGAATCTACTTGTATTACTGCTTTCTGTTGAGTATTATGTGTTCCCTGGCCGGGAATTTTGTTATGTGTTGTACTCTGTTTTGGGATAGCTCTATTTATGGGGAGACTCTGCCCAAATTTTTGTAAAAGTTTACAATATGAAAAGTGGCACCAAGGGGTTGGTAAAGGGCAAACATATGAGTCTTTTATTGACAGGCAATGATTAAGTATCATCAGAGCTTCCCGATTGACATTTTATAGAAAGCATGTACCACACATAGTGGTTAATACACTAATCAAGGTTTTAAGGGCTTGGGGTCCTTACAAGACTTGTTTTGGGACAACTTAATTTTGTTGGAAATACCAACGTGAACGTCGACAAGTCGTTGTTAGCTCTGGTTGAGCATCTTTGCATATGGTATGCGACGGAAGTCACAATTGGAATTGTGTGGTATAGTCAGTGGGGTGACACTACTATATTGACTTTATCTCTTGAAGAGATCTGGATAGTACTGTCATGGGTTGATCGTGAATCAACCAGGGTAAGCCCTACTGGTGTTGGACTAGGTGATGGCTTCGTACCTCCAGTGAGACGTTCGAGGAGACGTCTCTGGGGTGATGCTCGAGTGTGGAGTACTATGGCAATAGTATAGGGCATCGTTGTTTGAGTATACATGGCGTATACGAGTTTTGATTTGATAATAGTGGCTTCGATGCACTATTCTGAACCAGTTGCATATTTTGGTTCCGAGATATATGTTGGTATGTATATACCCAGTTTTCCGGACGGTGGTTTGAGGTTGGAGGGTCATGGATACATGACATTATCCTTGTAGGAAAGGCGGTATTGATACACCTGCCGGTTGAATCTTTTGAGAGATTCGTTGCGTTGGTTGTGTTGTGTTGATGTTGAAATCACACCCTTTGGCTTTGGTCTGTCGACCACTATTCTCCGTGGAGTGAGAATAATCGAGGTTTGGCCGTAGGTTTTGGGACTTCGGATATGTTTGGAGATACCCGAGTCTATTGCTTGAGTGTACCTGATATGTTGGTGCTTAGACATGTATACCCGTGTGTGTATACAAATGCCAACTCTATTTCGTTCCTTGTTGAACGTCGGGTTAGTGTGCTTGATTTGATGAATCTCCGGTGGGAGATTGTGGCAATTCAAGATCGGTAATCTCGATGACATGATACATTCTGATGAATGATCATGAGGGTTGTTTGACTTCCCCTGAGGAGGGATTGTCGTGTTTTGGGACCATGGTAGTTATTGTTGGATAATTCGATAGCCTTCCTGTTTTAGGATTGTTGAATCCCAGGATAAATGAGGGGTGGCCAGGACTCGGATTTGTTTAGTGTCACGATCGACACGTGTTTGGGAATGCAATTGTTTGTCTTGCATGTCCTCGGTGGAACTTGAGACCTTGTAGAGTCTCGATAGTGTGTTTTGGACCAAGATGAGACTTCTTGGAACACATGGGTTTAGTCATCTGTAGTGATGTGTTTTGGGTGGATTATTGACCGTGGTTTACCTGATCCGGGTTGCCAGGGGGTACGACTACTCCTTTGGAGGAGATGATCGGGAAAGCGAAATCGGATTTTTCCGGGAGTATACTGATTGTATACTAGTGGTTCCCATCATAACGATGTGTGTTAAGCAACGTGGGCGAGTGGTGGATATCACGGAGAGATATCTATGTTAGAACCAATGGGGTTTTGATTGATTTGCAGTCATGGTGGACTGACTTCCGGGACGATTCACATCGAGGTATGTTGTTATCTTTCGGGTTTATATTGGTTTTGGCGTTTTCTCTATTGTAGAGCTTGGTGAGAGATTGGTGTTCTCGCAGTTGATGATTCGATTCTAATGTGGTCCAGAATCGGGGTTGTGGCTTTACTTTGTTTGTGTAGTCCTGGTGTTACGTAGAGTATGCCGGTGCAAATTTCGAGGACGAAATTTTATTAGTGGGGGATAGTTGTGATGTCTGGGGATTTATGGTGTTAATCCCGGTGTGGTATTAATCCTTGATGGATTTTTATTGTGGCAATTAGGAATTAATTGCGGTTTTGCGTCTCCCGAGGTTGTTAAATCGGGCATTTGAGATCGTTGGATCCAAAGGTTGAGATTATTCTCATTTTGGTGGAAAAACCTATGAGTTGGGTTTTAGTGGGACTTGGTGTCCGGGGTGCCTTATGTTGGGGCCAGTCTGGGGATTTGATGTTGGAGAGAGAGTTTTTGAAAACAGATGATTTGTAATGAATCATGATGTATTGGTGAAGGTATTGGTATTTTGGGGCATGTTTGCTATATATACCAGTTGGACTCGGGGTTCCGTCATTTGGAATCCATTTCTCTCCTCTCCTCTCCCTCTCACGCCTCTCTCCCACCCCAAACCCTTCCCCTTTCCCTTTGATGAGCAAAATTGATGGAGGCTCGTCCTAGGAGCCGGATTTCTCGAAGATAAGTTGGTAAGTTTCTTCCCCTCGTCATTGTCTTCGTTTTGATAGTGGTATGGTGTGTTTTGGTTGAGTTTTGGGGTTGGATTTGTATTTGGGGGTTTTGGGTTAAAATCTAAAATGTTGATTTTAGTGTTTTTATGGAGTTTAAATGTTGTATTTGAGGTGTTGGTGGTGTGTGGGGTGTTGGTTTGAGTTTGGGTGTCAAAAACACCATGGAAGCTCGAATTTTTCAGAAAATCGCAGGTGGCGATCGATCGCCGAGGGTTAGCGATCGATCGCGATGAGCAGTCCAATTTTTGAAGGCGATGAACAGTGCTGGCGATCGATCGCGAGGTCTCGGCGATCGATCGCGAGCGGGTTGGCGATCGATCGCGAGGATTGGCGATCGATCGCGAGAGGGCACTGGTTGGCCACTGGAGTGTGGCGATCGATCGCGATAAAGGTGGCGATCGATCGCCACCCGAAGGATTTTGTTTTTTTGAATTTTTGGAAAAATGTCGGGATTTTGGAACCGAGGTTTAAACGGGCCGTATCCGGGGCAATGTCTACATTCCAATGGGAATGCTATACTTTTAAAATGGATTGGTTGAGGCCAAAGTTTAATTAAACGGAATTTTTGGTTGGATTTTTGGCTATCTATTAAACATATAAAATGGAATATTTTGGGTATCATGCATGCTTAGCCGGGGGGGCTTTTATTTTGGTAATCGTCATGTATTGACGATATGATTGGGAGTCTTGAACGTGCTTGGACACGTGGTTGCATGCTTATACTTGATTGTGGGTTGTTTATGTGTTTTAGCACATATTTCTCGAGGTATGGAACTCAAGCAAAGTTTGGACTCGAACTACGGAAAATATAAGGTACGTATAACGTACGAGTATAGCCCCTTATTTTAAATGAAATTGTTGAGTGCATGACACACTGTATTGCAATAAATGTGTATGAAAGTGCCTGATATACGGTTTTAGCAATAAACGGGTATTAATGGATGTTAAAATACATGTTTAATGGTGATTGCTACAGATGAATGTATATACATCGGGAATTGCATGGTGCCGCTTTTGAGCGAGCAATGATTGGAGATAGTCGCCTTTGAGCGAACATCGGTTATGACGCCACTGCTGTTGAGCATGCGTGAGAATGAAATGCCGTTGTGATATCCCCGAAATGATTAATTGCAATTTAGGCATTAATGGTGTTTATATGATTAATTATGATGGTAATTAATTGTTATGTGCTGGATTTAATTAATGTGTGGAAATGCATGGTCACATGGAAAGGATGACCCGGGAGTGCATTTCAGGGTGCATGTTGTGCATGTTGGGGGAAAATTGCTTTTAGCATGATTTATTTGCCATGGTTAGCAATTATTTGGAAAGCATGAGTTAATTGATATTTTGGTGCATTTTGGATTAATGCCTTTGAAAATATCATGTTGGGGTATTTTATACACCATGGGTTTGTGGATGCATTTTTAATTTAAAACTTAACCCACTTTATTACCCCAAACCCCCACCACACATTCATTCTTACTTTTCACTTTCCCAAAATTACACCACCCAAACCCTCCTTTCCCCCATTTTCGAAATTGAGCTTAAGGGTGGAAAGAAATCCTTCCAAAAACCTTGTTTGGTGGAGTTTGTTGGGAGATTTGAGGTCCCCAAGAGGTATGGATACCTCATTGTTAATTTTGTAAGGTTTTATTTAAGTTTGGTATGATTTTGAAGGATTTTAAAATGGGTTTGTGTTGGGTTGTTGTAATGCCCCGAAATTAATTATATGCAATTTGAGCATTAATGATGTTAATATGATGAATTATGTTGATAATTGATTTATGTGTTGAAATTAATTATCATGTTGAAATGCTTAATCACATGATAGGCGTGACCCGGGGGTTGCATTTCAGGGTGCATGTTATGCATGTTAGAAAATAAGGTGTTAACATGATTTAACTATGTTGATGGTTAATTATGAGGAAAGCATGATTTAGTGGAAGTTTAATGCATTTTTGTAAATGCTTTTAAAATACCATGTTGGGGTGTTTTATACATCATGTTAACTTTGGGGTATAATTTTAATATAACCTTATAACCCCCCTTTTCCCTCTATACCCACTTACTTTACCAATCACTTTTAAAATCCCCAATTCATTCCTCAACCCTAACCCATCTCCCATTTTCGAAATTCACCGAGGAAGGAAGAAGAAAGCTTCACAAAAACTTTATTTGTGTGATCTTTGTTAGGATTTGGAGCCTACAAGAGGTATGGAACCATTCCTAAAAGTTTTATGATGTTTGGTGTTGAAATGGGTTGATTTTGAAGTAAATTACGTGGGTTTGTTTTGGGTATGTGTTGCATGTTATTGGAGTATGATTTTTGAAGTGTTTTAGGAGGGTTTTAGTGTGTTATGATGATGTTGATGTTGTAGAGAAGTTTGGGTTTGAATGATTTGAGGTAGAGCTTGGAAAATACTCTAAAATGGCGATTTTTGGAAGTACAGGGATCGGCGATCGATCGCCCGTTTCAGGCGATCGATCGCGACCCCAACAGATGACGCCAGTAACATTTGGCGATCGATCGCCACATTTGGGCGATCGATCGGCGAGGCTGGCGATCGATCGCGCCAAAAGTGGCGATCGATCGCCAAGAGCTAAAAATTTTAGCAACGTCCAGTATGGTCTCGCGATCGATCGGGCCTGGGCGGCAATCGATCGCGAGATATAAAAATATGTGTTTTTGATGTTTTTGTGGGATTTTTGGATATTGGACTATATTTAGCTTCTAATATCGATTTGTATGGTTATGTAGAACCATCCCAGGTACCCACAACTTCAAGGAGATAAAGTTCTAAAACTTCTCCATTTTGGAATTAAGGTAAGTAAGAAGCGTACGGGCATCGGACGGTAACACACTCCTAACTATGACTATGTATTGATTGCATAAGTATTTATGATGATGATGTTTATGATGATGATGCTTACGATGATGTTTATAATGATGATGTTTATGATGATGTTTACGATGATGATTTCGATAAGTAAGTTTATGATGATGTGATATGATATTTATTATGTGGTAAGATGCCACGGGGTAAGATGCCCATATGGTAAGAGGCCATACGATTTGATTATGTGGTAAGATGCCACAGGGTAAGATGCCTATATGGTAAGAGGCCATACTCCTATATTAGGATCATACTATGATTGCATAAGAATTTACGATGCCATGATGATGTGTATAAGGAATAAAGAGGATAAGATGTTTAAGATGATATTATGATAAGTGAGTTCACAACGAAGATGATTTTATAATGAATAAAGATGATAAGATGTTCAAGATGATGTTATGATAAACAAAGATGATTTTATGACGAATAAAGATGATAAGACACTTACGACGATGTTAGGATGAATAAAGATGATTATATGATGAATAAAGATGATAAGATGCTTACGATGATGTTATGATAAATGAAGATGATACGATGTTACTATAACGATTATGATGAGACGTTGATGACTATAAGATGATAATGCTTATATGATAATGATGTTTACAAGATGACGATGTCTATGAGATGCTATGATGTTTATGATGAATATGAAACTATGTTATTAAGAATGGTTAAATGTCCGGTGGTTATTATGGGCAAGCGAGGAAGGTCTTGCCGCTCACATAACTGAGCGATGGGGTACATCCGCTATCAAGGTGTAGCGAGGGGTATCATCAGCTGAGCGATGGGGTACATCCGCTATCAAGGCGTAGCGATGGGTATCATCCGCTGAATAAAGAGATACATCCGCTATCAAGGCGTAGCGATGGGTATCATACGATGTGTTATGTCGAGCGAGGGGGCCAATTGTGCCGCTGTCATAATAGGACCGGGACAGTTCCACTTCTAATTAACATAGTTTGATGTGATCATATATGTGAAGTATGATTTTAATCATTTATGCCGAGAACTAACGATTACATGCATGACTATGAAACAGGGACAACCAAAGAGGGTTAATGCGATTAACCAGGAAGTATACGTTACCCATTTACTTCACGCATTTATTTATATGCCATTACCCTATGATGTTGAATAATGATGTACATGCTCACGATGGGTTGTTCCTGTAGGTACACATTTGGATTTGGAGGGCTATGGGCAGGGTTGAAGAAGTGAGCTTCGAGATGCCTTATGAATTAGGATTCAGGATTAGGCATAGTCTCTACTCCAGGAGTAGTATAATTCTATAGCGCCATTCATTTGAGAATGTAATTAATTTGCTTGAAGTTTTATTTTGGCCTGTAATTCTAATAACTCACGTAATAACCGGAGCCCTAAGCTATCTGTGATGCATGTTTAGCCCTATTTATGTCTTGATTTCACTGTTAAGGTAGGAGGACGCTACATTAGTGGTATCAGAGCAGTGGTTAGATAACCCGGGAATGAGCGAAGGGTAGCCTTAGCAATAAGTTGGTTATGTGCTTACTTTTAAACATGTTTTATACATATGTTGCATACGAAGTATATGATGTCGTACTAACATGTTTGTTTCCCTAACGATGTATTATATAAACTGCTTTTGGGTATTGTTGTTAACCCTTGTGTTGCAGCCTAGCGGCAAATGCTGAAGTAGAGGATGCAATTTCATATGCACTTCTCCGTCGCCTGTGCCTCTTGTAGTCTCGACACCCGCTGGAAGAAGTTTGATAACTGATCAGATTGGTTATGACGGCCTCATTTATTTTGAGGGTAACGAGCTGAGGACAGACTTGATTGTTCTGGGAATGTCAGACTTCGATGTGGGCATCGATGTGCTGAACAAGTATCAGGCAGTTGTGGACTGCAGACAAGGACTGTCCGATTCAGGTCTGATATGGGAGTCCAATGGACATTCTATGGGGATGGTTCCCGTTCAAGGATTCCGTTAATATCTACTGTCAAGAGGGCACAGTTATTGGAACGTGACCATGAAGGATATCTCATCTATGCTGTTGATATTACTGAAAAGAGGAAAGAGTTAAAGGTTGAGGATGTGCCCGTAGTGGCGGTGTTTCCTGATGTATCTCCGGAAGAGATTCCCGGATTCCCACCGACGAGAGAGGTCGAGTTTGGGATTAAGTTACTACCAGGGACGTCTACCATTTCTCGTGCCCCGTATAGGATGGCACCAGCGGAGCTAAGGGAGTTAAATGTTCAGTTGCAGGAGCTCCTTGACAAGGGCTATATACGCCCTAGCGTATCACCCTGGGGTGCACCAGTTTTATTTGTTAAGAAGAAAGATGGTTCAATGCGGCTGTGCATCGATTTCAGACAACTGAACAAAGCCATGATGAAGAATAAGTATCAGTTTCTAAGGATTAATGATTTGTTTGATCAGCTGCAGAGTACGAGGCTCTACAGTAAGATCGATCTGAGATCGGGGTATCACCAGATTCGAGTTCGAGAAGAGGATGTACAGAAGACAGCTTTCAGGACTAGATATGGGCACTACGAATTCTTAGTCATGCCTTTTGGGTGACGAATGCCCCAGCTGTTTTAGGAGCCTGATGAACAAAGTGCCCCAACCATGTTTGGATCAGTTCGTCATAGTTTTCATTGACGATATGCTTATTTACTCTCGAACTAAAGAAGGACACGTGAAGCACTTGAGAACAGTACTCCAGATCCTTAGGGATTGCCAGACCCCTGGCACAGCTGACTCAGAAAGGAGTGTCGTTCTATTGGTCCGAAGCTTGTGAGGAAAGCTTCCAAGAATTGAAGCATCGTTTGACTACGACACCTATGTTGGTGATTCCTTCTGAGAATAAGAGGGTTGCCTTGTACACTAATGCATCACTGCAGGGTTTGGATTGTGTGTTGATGCAAGATAAGCATGTGGTGGCTTATGCATCGAGGCGGTTGAAACCACATGAGGCTAAGTACCCAGTCCATGATTTGGAGCTGGCAGCCATTATATTACCTTGAAGATTTGGATGCATTACTTGCATGGTACGTCGTTTACCATCTACACGGACCACAAGAGCCTGAAGTTTTGTTCACACAGGCTGAGTTGAATAGGCGACAAGGAAGATGGATGGACTTACTCAAAGATTTTGATTGTGGAATTAAGTACCATCCAGGTTAAGCAAATTTGATAGCAGACGCCTTAAGTCAGAAGTGAAAAGTACTACTGAGGATGTCATGAATCTATCAGCTATGATGACTTTTGTTGCCATCTGGGCTATGATTTTGATATGGACACGTCGCCAGTGCGAGTGTCGACCTTATTGGCTGAGCCAGACATATTTGAGGCCATTACGAAAGCTCAGAGGTCGGACGATGAAATTCGAAGATGGTCATTGATAGTACTCCAAGGTCAACCATCAAAGTTTAGAGTGGCTGAGGATGATTCCTTAAGACTCGGCAACCGCTGGGTAGTCCCAAATATGCCGGAGTTACGTAAAGGAATCTTGGAGCAATCTCACAGTAGCCGGTGCAGTATCCACCCAGGAAGAAGAAAGTTGTATAAGGACCTAAGTGGTCGGTTCTGGTGGAGACGCATAAAGCGTGATGTTATGACTTTCGTCAAGAGATGTTTGATCTGCCAACAGGTGAAGGCAGAAAGACAGAGGCCTGGTGGCGAGCTGAAGAGCTCGGAAGTACCCTAAGTGGAAGTGGAGGCATATCATTATGGACTTTGGAACCACTTACCAAGGACGGCCTCTGGATTTGATGCGATCTGGGTGATCGTGGATAGGCTAACGAAGGTAGCTCACTTCATCCCCTACTGTATGACTTTTGTGTACCTAAAGATGACCCAATTATATGTACGGGATGTGGTGAGATTACATGGTATTCCAGTCTCGTTAGTGTCTGACAGAGACCCAAGGTTTACTTCACACTCGAGGATATGATGAGGACATGTGTATTGGAGTTTGATACTCCGTGACAAGATTCTATACCACTGGTAGAGTTCTTCTTTAATAACAGCTATCAGGCGAGCATTCAAATGGCCCTTTGAAGCTCTTTATGGACAATGATGTAAGTCACCGCTGTATTGGGAGGACCTGACTAGTAAGGCGGTCGGAGGATCGGATACGATTAAGGATAGAGAAGACAAGACGATACGTCAAAAGATGAAAGCGGCTCACGATAGGCAAGCAGCCTATGCCAATAAGTGACGACGACCGCTAAAATTCCAAGTAGGAGACACGGTCTTCTTGAAAATCTCACCCTTCAGGGGTGTAGTTCGTTTGATATACGGGGGAAGTTATCCTCGAAGAATATGAGCCAGATCCATCTCATGTCTTACAGCCTACTGAAGTGCAGTTGGATTCAGATGTATCCTACGTTGAACGACCGGTCAGGATTCTGGATCGTGAGGATCGCAGATTACGAAGTAAAGTTGTACCGATGATTAAAGTTCAGTGGGATCGTCGGGGTGTCGAGGAGGCTATGTGGGAGACGGAGCGGCATATGGTACAGCACTACCCGGAACTATTCTCTGGTATGTGAGTTATGTTTAGTTTCTTTGGGGTAAGTGCATGCGATTTCGAGGACGAAATCTTATAAGTAGGGGAGTAATGTAATGCCCCGAAATTAATTATATGCAATTTGAGCATTAATGATGTTAATATGATGAATTATGTTGATAATTGATTTATGTGTTGAAATTAATTATCATGTTGAAATGCTTAATCACATGATAGGCGTGACCCGGGGGTTGCATTTCAGGGTGCATGTTATGCATGTTAGAAAATAAGGTGTTAACATGATTTAACTATGTTGATGGTTAATTATGAGGAAAGCATGATTTAGTGGAAGTTTAATGCATTTTTGTAAATGCTTTTAAAATACCATGTTGGGGTGTTTTATACATCATGTTAACTTTGGGGTATAATTTTAATATTAACCTTATAACCCCCTTTTTCCCTCTATACCCACTTACTTTACCAATCACTTTTAAAATCCCCAATTCATTCCTCAACCCTAACCCATCTCCCATTTTCGAAATTCACCAAGGAAGGAAGAAGAAAGCTTCACAAAAACTTTATTTGTGTGATCTTTGTTAGGATTTGGAGCCTACAAGAGGTATGGAACCATTCCTAAAAGTTTTATGATGTTTGGTGTTGAAATGGGTTGATTTTGAAGTAAATTATGTGGGTTTGTTTTGGGTATGTGTTGCATGTTATTGGAGTATGATTTTTGAAGTGTTTTAGGAGGGTTTTAGTGTGTTATGATGATGTTGATGTTGTAGAGAAGTTTGGGTTTGAATGGTTTGAGGTAGAGCTTGGAAAATACTCTAAAATGGCGATTTTTGGAAGTACAGGGATCGGCGATCGATCGCCCGTTCCAGGCGATCGATCGCGACCCAACAGATGACGCCAGTAACATTTGGCGATCGATCGCCACATTTGGGCGATCGATCGCCAAGAGCTAAAAATTTTAGCAACGTCCAGCATGGTCTTGCGATCGATCGGGCCTGGGCGGCGATCGATCGCGAGATATAAAAATATGTGTTTTTGATGTTTTTGTGGGATTTTTGGATAATTGACTATATTTAGCTTCTAATATCGATTTGTATGGTTATGTAGAACCATCCCAGGTACCCACAACTTCAAGGAGATAAAGTTCTACAACTTCTCCATTTTGGAATTAAGGTACGTAAGAAGCGTACGGGCATCGGACGGTAACACACTCCTAACTATGACATGTATTGATTGCATAAGTATTTATGATGATGATGTTTATGATGATGATGCTTACGATGATGTTTATAATGATGATGTTTATGATGATGATGATTATGATGATGATGTTTACGATGATGATTTCGATAAGTAAGTTTATGATGATGTGATATGATATTTATTATGTGGTAAGATGCCACGGGGTAAGATGTCCATATGGTAAGAGGCCATACGATTTGATTATGTGGTAAGATGCCACAGGGTAAGATGCCCATATCGTAAGAGGTCATACTCCTATATTAGGATCATACTATGATTGCATAAGAATTTACGATGCCATGATGATGTGTATAAGGAATAAAGAGGATAAGATGTTTAAGATGATATTATGATAAGTGAGTTCGCAACGAAGATGATTTTATAATGAATAAAGATGATAAGATGTTCAAGATGATGTTATGATAAACAAAGATGATTTTATGACGAATAAAGATGATAAGACACTTACGACGATGTTAGGATGAATAAAGATGAGTATATGATGAATAAAGATGATAAGATGCTTACGATGATGTTATTGCAACGATTATGATGAGACGTTGATGACTATAAGATGATAATGCTTATATGATAATGATGTTTACAAGATGACGATGTCTATGAGATGCTATGATGTTTATGATGAATATGAAACTATGTTATTAAGAATGGTTAAATGTCCGGTGATTATTATGGGCAAGCGAGGAAGGTCTTGCCGCTCACATAACTGAGCGATGGGGTACATCCGCTATCAAGGTGTAGCGAGGGGTATCATCCGCTGAGCGATGGGGTACATCCGCTATCAAGGCGTAGCGATGGGTATCATCCGCTGAATAAAGAGATACATCCGCTATCAAGGCGTAGCGATGGGTATCATACGATGTGTTATGTCGAGCGAGGGGGCCAATTGTGCCGCTGTCATAATAGGACCGGGACAGTTCCACTTCTAATTAACATAGTTTGATGTGATCATATATGTGAAGTATGATTTTAATCATTTATGCCGAGAACTAACGATTACATGCATGACTATGAAACAGGGACAACCAAAGAGGGTTAATGCGATTAACCAGGAAGTATACGTTACCCATTTACTTCACGCATTTATTTATATGCCATTACCCTATGATGTTGAATAATGATGTACATGCTCACGATGGGTTGTTCCTGTAGGTACCTATTTGGATTTGGAGGGCTATGGGCAGGGTTGAAGAAGTGAGCTTCGAGATGCCTTATGAATTAGGATTCAGGATTTGGCATAGTCTCTACTCCAGGAGTAGTATAATTCTATAGCGCCATTCATTTGAGAATGTAATTAATTTGCTTGAAGTTTTATTTTGGCCTGTAATTCTAATAACTCACGTAATAACCGGAGCCCTAAGCTATCTGTGATGCATGTTTAGCCCTATTTATGTCTTGATTTCACTGTTAAGGTAGGAGGACGCTACAGTTGTTGTGGTTTTGGTTGAGGGTTGGATTTACACTTGTTTGGAGGTGTATTTTGAAGGTTTATGTTGTTATTATGTTGTTGGTTTGATGGTTTAAGTGTTGGTATGGATTGGAAGATTTTGGTATGCAAAAATGGTGAAAAATCGCGAGTCTGTGCGAGGCGATCGACCGCCTGAAATGGGGCGATCGATCGCCGATGGGCAGTACCAAATTTGTGGGACAGGCGATCGATCGCCTGTTATGAGGCGACCGATCGCCGAGAGGCAGTAGCCAATCCAAGGGTTAGGCGATCGATGGCCATGTTTGGCGCGATCGATCGCCGCCAAGAAAAAATTGAGGCGATCGATGGCCATGTTTGGCGCGATCGATCGCCAACTGTGGAATTTTGGAAAATGCTTTCTTTTGTCGAATTTTTGGTATTTGACTATTATTTGGCTTCTAATATGGGGTTGTGTGATTGTGTAGAACCATCCCAGGTAGCAACGCAACCAAGGAACTGAAGCCATATCAATTCCACTTTTGGAAAGGTACGTAGAGGACGTACGGGCACCCAACGGTACATGTATCTAATATAATCATTGTTTATGCATTGTGGATGCGAGTATATATGTGATTATGCATTGTGGATGCAAATACATGTTGAATTATGCATGATGATTGTAGATGCATATGATTATTGGTGCACATCCCATGAGTCGTGGTCATCCCTTGATGATTTTAATGCTTGCCGCTATTTGTTTTGGTTCCGCTAAATGTGAAGCGATGGGTGGGAGCGCCACATGTCACATTTGAGCGTGGTTGTCATATAGGGCGAGGAAAGGATATTTGCCGCTCAATGTGAGGCGAGGGGTGGGAGTCCGCTTGTCCATTGAAGCGAGGTTATTCTATGCCGCCTATATGTAAATAAGCGAGGGGCATTAAAATACATTCTGATGGACAGACTAGGGAATGGTGACCGGTATTTGATATTGATGAGATGGTATTATGTAATGACATGTGTAGACCATTAAAAATAATCTATTGATTATACTTATGAGTTATGGTACAGGGACAACCAAACTGGAAGCGTTTTGAAATGCATGGGAAAACAGGAAGTGTTTTAATTGTGTTTTATGCATTTACGCTTTATATTCATATTGTGCTGAATATGAATGATATTATTGCTCATGTTTGGGGGTTGTCCTTGTAGGTACTTTTGGCATGATATGAAGGGGGCTAAGACGGGTTGAGACAGTGAGCTTGAAGAGCACTTTTGGTAGATGAAGGACAGGTTTATTTTGTATAGTGTCTACTCTAGGAGTAGTGTAAAACTATAGTTGATAACATTCTTTTGATGGGGAATGTAATTAATCCATTGATAGTCCTCATTTTGGCATGTAATTCTTAAAGCTCATAGACTCAACACGATTAATTCACTCTGATCATTTATATTAGCTCTATTTATGCCTTTGATCCACACTTAAGGATTAGGGTCCTTACATTAGTGGTATCAGAGCAGTGGTTAGAGAACCCGGGAACGAGTGAAGGGTAGCCTTAGCATGATTGGCTAGGTGCTTACATTTGAGGCATGTTTATGCATGTGGTGCATATTGATGTATATTCTGTTATACTAACATGCTTATTATCATTCCTGTTAACTAACGGCATAACATGTATATTTGTTTTGGAATTGTTGTTAACCTTTGTGTTACAGCATGGCTGCTATGAATGCGGGGAACCTTAACGAAGAAGTTGGCGATGTGGGCAGTGTTAACGCTAGCGTTGGACAAGTGAACCCTCTACCTCCACCAGCAGTAGGCTTGGAGCCAGTGGCTCAGTTATTACTACCCGGTGAGATTAACTTGACTCAGTTTCTGTCTTACCACCCGCCCCGGTTTGAGGGAACAGAATCAGGGGAGGAAGCTGAGGAGTGGCTGGAGAGACTTGAGCAGATATTTGTGTCAGCTCCTTGTGCTGTTACAGCGTGGCTGAGGCTGGCGGAGTTCCAGTTAGCTAAGAAACCTCTAATGTGGTGGAGGGGCACTGTAATGGAGCTAAGAGCACTGGGTACTGTGATCGATTGGACACTCTTCAGGACCCGGTTTCTGAACCGGTACTTCTCCGCAGCGGCGAGACAGACGAAGGAGGATGAGTTTACAAGTTTGAAACAGGGGAACATGACAGTGTCAGACTATGCCACGCGGTACTCTTCGTTGCTGAGGTATGTTCCCCACATTGCCACCAATGGGCACGCAAAGATGAGAAATTTTATGAAGGGGTTGCGACCGGAGCTCTATGACCGGGTTATCACCAATAACCCAACTTCTTTTGATGATGCTCTCACAAGAGCGGAGCTTTCCGAGCTTGGAGTGGGAGCTTATCCTAGTGCTGTGCCACCACAAGTACCACAGCAGAGGCAGACTAATGACAGCTTGAGGCCCCGGGGAGAGCAATTTAAACCTCGTGGTGCCTCTTCATCTTCACGGTTTGGTGGAAAGAAGTTCTTTGGTCAGAAACAGGAGAACAAGAAGAATTGGTCGGCCAATCGAGGGTCTTCACAAGGGAATAGGCCGGGAGAGCCGAGGTGCGACAATTGTGGAGGGCCACATTCTTCAAGTAAGTGCCCTGCCTGTTATAGCTGTGGCAAGATGGGCCATATCTCTCGGTATTGCCCCACCCGGGGAGGACAGTCGGAGTTTCAGGGCAACAGGCCGAGGTTTGATGACAGGACTTTACACCGAGGCAGCAGTTTGGGCCTCGACCATCGGGAGGTCAGACAGTGGGACTGCCCCAGGGACAGGTGTATGCGCTGACTAGAGAGCAGGCCCAGGCAGCCCCAGAGGAGGTGATCGCCGGTACGTGTCATTTATTTACGTACCCTGCTTTTATTTTGATAGATACAGGTGCCTCCCACTCTTTTGTATCTGTTGGCTTTGTGGAGAGACACCATATGCGCACGTCTTCTCTACCCACGCCTCTCCTTGTCTCGACACCCACTGGAAGAAATGTCGTTGCTGATCAGTTCATGGCAGATTGCCTCATTTATTTTGAGGGCAACGAGTTAAAGACAAATTTGATTGTGTTGGGTATGTCGGACTTCGACTGCATCTTGGGCATTGATATTCTGAACAGATATCAGGCAGTGGTCGATTGCCGGCAGAAGACAGTGAAGTTCAGACCTGATTTGGGTAGTCAGTGGACTTTTTATGGCAGCGGTTCTCGTGCGAAGATTCCGTTGATTTCAGCGATCAAGATGACTCAGCTGTTGGAACGTGGCCACACGGGCTACCTCATCTATGCCGTGGACACGTCTGGGAAGAATAAGGAATTGAGAATTGAGGATGTACCAGTGGTAGCAGAGTTTGCTGATGTGTTCCCAGAAGAGATCCCAGGATTTCCACCGGCTAGGGAAGTTGAGTTTGGGATCGAGTTGTTACCGGGGACATCCGCTATCTCTCGTGCACCTTATAGGATGGCACCGGCGGAGTTGATAGAATTGAAGGAACAGTTGCAGGATCTTCTTGACAAGGGATATATACGCCCAAGCGTATCGCCATGGGGCGCACTGGTTCTCTTTGTGAAGAAGAAGGATGGCTCGATGAGGTTGTGCATCGATTACCGGCAACTGAATAAAGCCACAGTAAAGAACAAATATCCTCTCCCAAGGATTGATGATCTGTTTGACCAGTTGCAAGGTACCAGACTGTATAGCAAGATTGATTTGAGGTCCGGGTACCATCAGATTCGAGTCAGAGAGGAAGATGTACAGAAGACAGTGTTTCGGACTCGATATGGACATTATGAGTTCCTAGTGATGCCGTTCGGTGTGACAAATGCTCCAGCGGTCTTTACGAGCTTGATGAACAGAGTGTTTCAGCCGTATCTAGACCAGTTCGTCATCGTGTTCATCGACGACATTCTCATCTATTCCCGGAGCGAGGAAGAGCACGTGAAACACTTGAGGACAGTGCTCCAGATTCTCCGAGATCACCAGTTGTATGCCAAGCTCAGTAAGTGTGAGTTTTGGTTGAGCAGTGTAGTATTTCTGGGCCATGTCATATCGAGCAGCGGAATATCTGTGGATCCCAGGAAGATCGAAGCTGTGATGGAGTGGGCTGCCCCCACTTCTGTGCCTGAGATTCGGAGCTTCCTTGGTTTCGCCGGATATTATCGACGCTTCGTCGAGGGCTTTTCGAAGATTGCCAAGCCGTTGACACAGTTGACCCATAAGGGAGTACCTTTCTTTTGGTCAGAAGCCTGTGAGGAGAGCTTCCAGGAGTTGAAGCACCGTTTGACGACGGCGCCAGTGTTAGTGATCCCTACGGAGAACTCCAGATTTGTTTTGTATACCGATGCATCACTTCAGGGCCTTGGGTGTGTACTGATGCAGGATAAGCATGTGGTAGCTTATGCATCGAGGCAGTTGAAGCCGCATGAGACGAGATACCCAGTCCACGACTTGGAACTGGCGGCTATCATCTTCGCCCTGAAGATTTGGAGACATTATTTGTATGGCACTTCGTTTACCATTTATACGGATCACAAGAGCCTCAAGTTTTTATTCACTCAGGCAGAGCTGAACATGAGGCAGAGGAGGTGGATGGACTTACTCAAGGACTATGATTGTGAGATTGAGTACCATCCCGGAAAAGCTAATTTGACAGCAGATGCTTTGAGCCAGAAAGTGAGGAGTTCTGCTGAGGACGTTATCCATTTGTCCGCCATGATGACCTTCTATTGCCATATGGGCTATGGTTTCGACATAGATGCATCACCTGTGTATGTATCGACCTTGTTAGCTGAGCCAGATATCTATGAGAACATCAGGAGAGCTCAGAGGTCAGATGATGAGGTCCAGAGGTGGTTATCATTAGTACATCTTGGTCAGCCGACGAAATTCAGAGTGGCCGATGACGGATCTTTGAGGTTGGGTAACCGTTGGGTGGTTCCGATTACGCCGGAGTTGCGTAGAGGGATCTTGGAGCGAGCTCATAGTAGCAGACTTAGCATCCACCCAGGCGGGAAGAAGATGTATAAAGATCTACGTGGTCAGTTTTGGCGGAAAAGGATGAAATCTGATGTCGTCGCTTTTGTAAAGAGGTGCTTGATCTGCCAGCAGGTTAAGGCAGAAAGGCAGAGACCTGGCGGCGAGTTGAAAAGCTTGGAGATACCGAAATGGAAGTGGGAACACATTTCCATGGACTTCGTGACTCACCTGCCGAGGAGTGCTTCAGGCTTTGATGCTATTTGGGTGATTGTGGATCGATTGACTAAAGTAGCTCATTTCATCCCCTATAGCATGACTTTCACCTTTTTGAGGATGGCTCAACTGTATATTAGAGATGTGGTGAGATTGCATGGGATCCCCATTTCCATAGTGTCGGATCGAGATCCGCGATTCACATCTCATTTTTGGGAAGGTCTTCAGTCAGCCTTGGGAACTGAAGTTAGATTGAGCACTGCTTATCATCCTCAGACGGATGGCCAGACCGAGCGTACTATTCAGACGCTCGAGGACATGTTGAGAGCTTGCGTTTTGGAGTTCGATATTTCTTGGCAAGATTCAGTGCCTTTGGTAGAGTTCTCTTATAATAATAGCTACCAGGCGAGTATTCAGATGGCTCCTTTTGAAGCTCTTTATGGCAGACGGTGTAGATCACCCTTGTGTTGGGATGATTTGGATCACAAATCGGTCGGAGGACCGGAGTTGATTCGGGAGATGGAAGAAAAGATAAAGATGATAAGGCAGAAAATGAAAGCAGCCTAGGACAGACAGGCAGCTTACGCGAACAAACGGCGGAGACCGTTGGAATTTCAGTTGGGAGATACGGTCTTTTTGAAGATCTCGCCTTTCAGAGGCGTTGTGCGATTTGGGATGCGCGGGAAACTGTCTCCGAGGTATGTTGGACCGTACGAGATTTTGTAGCGCATTGGCACCTTAGCTTACCGACTGGCTTTGCCGCCTTCTTTATCTGGTATACATGACGTGTTTCATGTATCGATGTTGCGGAAGTATGAGCTGGATCCGTCACATGTACTACAGCCTTCCGAAGTTCAGTTAGAGTCCGATGTGTCTTATGTGGAACGGCCTGTCAGAATTCTGGATGGAGCAGACCGTAGACTTCGGAACAAAGTGATACCTATGATCAAGGTTCAGTGGGATCGCAGGGGTGTCGAGGAGGCTACGTGGGAGACGGAGCGGCATATGGTGCAGCACTACCCGGAACTATTCTCTGGTATGTGATTATGTTTAGTTTCTTTTGGGGGTAAGTGCATGTGATTTCGGGGACGAAATCTTATAAGTAGAGGAGTATTGTGATATCCCCGAAATGATTAATTGCAATTTAGGCATTAATTGTGTTTATATGATTAATTAT
This sequence comes from Haberlea rhodopensis, assembly GCA_907163345.1. Classification (NCBI taxonomy): domain Eukaryota; kingdom Viridiplantae; phylum Streptophyta; class Magnoliopsida; order Lamiales; family Gesneriaceae; genus Haberlea; species Haberlea rhodopensis. The sequence goes on along the minus strand of CAJQUN010000031.1, from coordinate 6,429,890 downwards.
GATGGTAATTAATTGTTATGTGTTGGATTTAATTAATGTGTGGAAATGCATGGTCACATGGAAAGGATGACCCGGGAGTGCATTTCAGGGTGCATGTTGTGCATGTTGGGGGAAAATTGCTTTTAGCATGATTTATTTGCCATGGTTAGCAATTATTTGGAAAGCATTAGTTAATTGATATTTTGGTGCATTTTGGATTAATGCCTTTGAAAATATCATGTTGGGGTATTTTATACACCATGGGTTTGTGGATGCATTTTTAATTTAAAACTTAACCCACTTTATTACCCCAAACCCCCACCACACATTCATTCTTACTTTTCACTTTCCCAAAATTACACCACCCAAACCCTCCTTTCCCCCATTTTCGAAATTGAGCTTAAGGGTGGAAAGAAATCCTTCCAAAAACCTTGTTTGGTGGAGTTTGTTGGGAGATTTGAGGTCCCCAAGAGGTATGGATACTGTAAGGACCCCAAGCCCTTAACCCTTAATTAGTGTATTAACCACTATGTGTGGCACATGCTTTCAATAAAGACTCAATCGGGAAGCTCAGATGATACTTTACCATACCCATTACACCAATTTTCACATGATAGACTTTTATAAAAATTTGGGCAGAGTCTCCCCATAAATAGAGCTATCCCAAAACACAAGCACATCACATAATATAATTCCCGGCCAGGGAATACACAATACTCGACATAATATAGTACACCAAGTAAATTCCCAGCCAGGGAAGACACCACACATATGATGACGTAAATGGGTCTCAACACCCACACAATACACTAACGACTCTCATATCATTAGCAATTCTACCACAATTGCATGCAACATATAATGAAAGAGAGAAAGGCTCATGCCTTTATATACAACCCATATACAAGAATATCCGTGCTCACATGCGAGCATCATAAATGTGTATATAAATCTCGGGTGTATATAAGTACTATATACGATACCGTGCTCCATCAAGCCCTGGTACCACGATCCTGTGAGTACATCCAATCAACAGCTCGAGCCCAGCTCCATAGCCATCGATGCACCTGTTCACCTGCCCCAACAGAGACAGCCCCCAACGGGGTGAGCATACCAATACACAAAATCTCATAATCACAATAATGAAATTCATAATTTACAACACAAGTAAATATTAATGAATTTAAATGATACTCCCTGGATGGCAACATCCTCATCCGGGATTCCGTGTACTGTCCCTGTTCTCACAATCATCAAACTCATCAAATCTCATAAATCAGTAAATCAACACATTGATTTAACTCATAGCATGCCTGATTCTCAAATATCAATAATTAATGATTCCAAATTCATTATACATGCAAACATAGATATCTCGATATCTAATACTGATTTTCAACCTTGCTACCAATCACAGATAGCTCAAATGCCTAGCATTTATTTTACAAATTCTCTATTTCACTTAGACATCTCACATGTCTCCTAACGAAGACATCTCACATGTCTTTCAATGAATACATGATCCCACGATCATTCTCAGGCATCTCAAATGCCCTACCCTTTATTTTACAAATTCTCATTTATACTTAGACATCTCACATGTCTTACAATAGTCAAATAAACCCAGTACTCCATACCTCTTATAAGGTCATACTACTCTAGTATTACGTACACTTGTGGCAGCGATATCAAGACTAGGTCGATCCATAGTCATATCAACACATATATGTATATATAGCCATACCCACAACCATCTAATGCAATTACAACACATTATGCATTTCACAATTGCTCACATAAAGTAATGCTCGTACGTCGCACGTACCTTAATCTCCGAAGTCCGAGCCAAACCTCGCTCGAGTTCCATGCTCCGAGGAACGATGTGCTAACACGATAAATTAATTCACAATTAATTACGAACATGCAACCCATGCTCAAGCACACCCATAACCCTCAAAAATATTGTCAACACAAGACAATAAACCATTATCGAAAATGCTCAAGAATACCCCACAAATTCTCGAACCTTCACAACACAAATTGAACCCAATATAAACACCATAATTCATCTAAAATATGAATTAAGCTATCCAAGCAAGAATCAACACCCCTTGCCAAAAACCCCCAATTTTCGAAATCCAAACCCTAATTTCGAATCCAATTCTTCAATTCCGAACACAATCAAGCATCATAATGCATCTACAACATAAATAAATCAATTGCTAACAAGAAACATGACTCCTTATCAAAAAATCCCCAATTTCGAACATAAACCCCACAAATTCGAACTGAAATTCGAACCAATAGCAACCAATAATTCGAACCACAAAAGTCTGAAATACTCGACTCAAAACCAGCTTAAAAACGCCCCAAAAACATCAGGAAAATCGTACCAAACACATACCAAAATCGCGTCCCAAAATCGGACAGAAATCCAAATCTGAACCCTACGCTTTCTGCAGAAATCCGAGCTCAATCCTCGACGAAACTTCGAATTGGTGGTATGGATAGGACCGCCTGGAAGAGACGAACACGGCGGCGGGTCGGACGCGCCGAACGGCGGCCGGACGGCGGCGGGCGGAGGCCTTTTCTGCGCGGGGGTCAAAAGGGGATCGAGAATTGCGGTTACGGGGAGAGAGAAGGAGGGGAAGAAAATGGTTCCGATAATTAAAATCTCGGGTTTAACTGGTATTTATAGCAAAAATACCCCGAAATACTAATATCCCCACAAATACATCATGATTCATTAAAAATCATCTGTTTTCAAAAACTCTCTCTCTAACTCAAAAATCCCCTACCGGTGCCCACACACAGCACCCGAGATTCTGAGTCACACTAAAAACCCAACTCACAGGTTTTCACCGAAATGAGAATACGATCTCAACCTCGGGATCCAACGATCCCAACTGCCCAAATAAATGAGCCCAGAAGGCCCGACACCTCGACTAAACTCCAAGTCAACACGTAAAACCACTTTAGGGGTTATTAACACTCCGGGATTAACATCCCTAATCTCAGGTCATCACAATATCCCCCACTAAAAGAATTTCGTCCTTGAAATTAGCACCGGTGTATCACGTAACACCCGGGCTACACAACAACATGAAGCCATAACCTCGATTTCCTGACCATATCAGAATCGTCTTAAAACCTCGAGAATACTTATCTCACATCAAACTCTGAAACAGAGCGACATACCAAAATCCACACCAACTCATCACCCAAGATACAAAACGTACCTCGGTGCGGTTCATCCCAAAAGTCAGTCCCTCATGACTGCAAAACAACCAATACTTACGACCGTAGATCGGACAGTCATCCTTAGTTCTAATACAATTAGTAAGAACGCATCATGAATGACACCTCAACCGTGAGAACGTTGACTTCGTGTCAAACTCTGGAGTGGAATAGACTTCCAAATCCATCATAACGTCAAAGAGCGTCAGCACAACTCAACGCTAACAGTCCAAAAGTAGTTAGTCAACTGAAACTGCAAGGATTCGAATCACTCCCGATTCCATCGTAGATATCATCCAATGATATCTTTATCATGACTCACGATGTCTAACACACATCATCACGAGGAAAACACTAGTATACCACGGTTCACACATACCCAACCTGGTTTTTCCACTTTCAAACCTTTTCCATCGAAGGAGCAGTCGCATCATTGCAACTCAATTGGGCAACTCACGGCCGCAGATTCACACAAAAGACATCTCACAAGATGTCAAACCTCCGGATTATTCCAAGGATCACATCCTGATCAAAAATAAACCATCGAGACTCCACAGAGTTCAAATCCTGGAAGGACATGCAATAAACACATTGCATCCTCAACGCTTGTGTCGACAGCGACACCCAATAAATCCGAATTCCTGTCATCCCTTGATAATCTTAGGATTTAACAATCCAAACTTGGGAAGGCTATCGCATAACTCGAAGGAAACACCAACAATGAAACACCCCAACCCACACAAGATAATCCCTCCTCAAAGGGAGTCAACTAACTTCACGATTGTTTCTCATAATTTATCGTGCCATGGAGATTCCCAAATCTCAAGGTGTTCAATATCTCTCATCAGAGATTTAGCCATCCAAAATAGCATACTCTATGCTTGACAAAAAGGGGATCAATAACTGGCATCCGTACACTCACCGGTATACTTGCCCAAGCACTGACATCACATGCATACTCAATGCACTTGGCTCGGGTATCTACAACATACCCCTAAGCCCCAAACACAGCTGTGAATTCTGAGTCACTCCCAACTCAGTGGAGGATGATAATCGACGATTAACAACACGGTGTGATTCCCAAGATCAACACCACACGTACCGACTTACCGAATCCTTCAAAGATTCCCAAATAGGTATAATACTACCTCCTTCCCCACAAGGGAAGTGCTATCGAACTCGAGATCCACTAGTCTCGAACCACCGTTTGGAAAAACTGGATACAATAACACCCGTTGTATCCCAAATACACGGATTCCCTCAGATCGAGTCAACAACGACTTGATGACTCTCTTATTGGTACTCCAACCTCATGAGCTGTCCCAAACAAGTCTTACCAAGATTTAACATAAACGTATACACGTTTCAGTGAGGCATGCACAACCTCAACCTCAAATGACGTGGTGACTACGAAAGCCCACAATAATCCACATCGTATCACCTTACGATTTGCCAAACTTGTTTCCAACGAGCAATATCATGGCCCCAACAAGCACACTATATCATCACTACGATATCTGGCTAGCAAAGCGCTGTCTACATAGGCTCATATCAAGTCCACCAACAAACCATATGTTCCATCTCGGTATCCCATACCGTACAAACCGTTAGAGTAATGGGTCATCGCCCAACATACCTCTAATATATCAAGCACCATGGACAACCCGGTGTCCTTGCTCACTTATGATACAATCGTAGTCCGTTAAATCTTATCCCACACCCTCAGGGTGGGTGTAACCATGTCTACCCTACGTCACAACACAAGCGAGTAGTTTCCTCAATGACTACTCTGACCACCAAACACTTGGCCCTAGCCAAACCAACGAGCATACTCAAGGGTATCATTGCTCGACAAAAGGTCTCGTCAACTAGTGACCCAGACTCTACCATGTGCTCACCATCGGCACTCAAACCATACAACTAAATACATAACATAAATGTATTAATCATCAAAACGACGCTACACGTCTACATAGAACATCCACTATGTCATCGTCATCCCGTGACGGCATATGTCAACACATGACATTCAATTAACATTGTCAAACATACGACGTTACCTGTCAATACACGACATCTATAATCTCATCATCAAATGCATGGCATATATAGCAAATCAACACATACTATCCACAATAGTGCTAAATAAACAGTAATATGCCATACCTCATCGCTATCAACATAGCGGCATACCTGTCTCCGTCGCTCGATAATAATGCGTAGTCAGCACCCATCGCTCGAAGGCGGCAAAATCCTGTGCTGTAGCGGCACAATCCATCGCTATGAATACCCGGCGGCATAAGTCATCGTCAATCAATATAGCGGAATGAGGCATCGCTATCAATATACATGCGGCATAAATCATCGCCAATAGAATAGCGGAATGAGACATCGCTAGCAATATATCCGGCGGCAAGACCCATCGCCAATCAATATAGCGGCATGAACCATCGCTATCAATACATATGGCGGAATGAACCATCGCCAATCGATATAGCGGCATGAACCATCGCTATCAATACATATGGCGGAATGAACCATCGCCAATCGATATAGCGGCATGAACCATCGCTATCAATACATATGGCGGAATGAACCATCGCCAATCGATATAGCGGCATGAACCATCGCTATCAATAAAGATACTGTGGTTGTTCCGGTCCTGTTATAGCAGCGGAATTTTAGGACCCCTCGCTTCGACATATAGCGGCATCATATGATATCCCTCGCTTCGACAATGACAGCGGCATGTTACTTCGCTTAGACATGACAGCGGCAAATATCATACTACCATCGCTTCATATGACAGCGGCAAGTACCTCCCTCGCTCGAATATAACAACTACCGGAACTCCCACTAGCTCCATGTACCTGCATCCAGGTTAATACCACAGTTCACAATATAATGATCGATATCACTTTTCAGTTATAACCACAATATTCCACAATAATCACAATATTCCACTTTAATCACTAGAATTGTGACTGTTCCGGTCCCAATACAACAGCGGAATGTTAGGACCCCTCGCTTCGACAATGACAGCGGCATGTTACTTCGCTCAGTCATGACAGCGGCAAGTACCTCCCTCGCTCGGAGATAAAGGCTACCGGAACATTCATCAATTCTATCACAATAATCAAGCACAACAGTTGATTCCATTATCACAATATATCACTATCATTTCACATAAACCATCACATGTAAGGGTTCACTACCCACGATATACATAATCAAAGGTGTAACACGTTTTACCGTCCGAAGCCCGTACGTCTCACCTTTCCACATAATACATCAAGGGCCAGACATCACCATTAATGCCATCCCATCTCATGCTACACGATTCCTGCAATCACAATGATTAGCAACACCACTTTTCATATCATAAAAGCACATAACAACTAGTTGTGTCATACAACATTAATGCCATCATGCATAAATATGTGCTATCAATAACTTCCTAGGCCCTTAACAGCCCCAAAGAGCTAACCACTGCTCTGATACCACTAATGTAAGGACCCCAAGCCCTTAACCCTTAATTAGTGTATTAACCACTATGTGTGGCACATGCTTTCAATAAAGACTCAATCGGGAAGCTCAGATGATACTTTACCATACCCATTACACCAATTTTCACATGATAGACTTTTATAAAAATTTGGGCAGAGTCTCCCCATAAATAGAGCTATCCCAAAACACAAGCACATCACATAATATAATTCCCGGCCAGGGAATACACAATACTCGACATAATATAGTACACCAAGTAAATTCCCAGCCAGGGAAGACACCACACATATGATGACGTAAATGGGTCTCAACACCCACACAATACACTAACGACTCTCATATCATTAGCAATTCTACCACAATTGCATGCAACATATAATGAAAGAGAGAAAGGCTCATGCCTTTATATACAACCCATATACAAGAATATCCGTGCTCACATGCGAGCATCATAAATGTGTATATAAATCTCGGGTGTATATAAGTACTATATACGATACCGTGCTCCATCAAGCCCTGGTACCACGATCCTGTGAGTACATCCAATCAACAGCTCGAGCCCAGCTCCATAGCCATCGATGCACCTGTTCACCTGCCCCAACAGAGACAGCCCCCAACGGGGTGAGCATACCAATACACAAAATCTCATAATCACAATAATGAAATTCATAATTTACAACACAAGTAAATATTAATGAATTTAAATGATACTCCCTGGATGGCAACATCCTCATCCGGGATTCCGTGTACTGTCCCTGTTCTCACAATCATCAAACTCATCAAATCTCATAAATCAGTAAATCAACACATTGATTTAACTCATAGCATGCCTGATTCTCAAATATCAATAATTAATGATTCCAAATTCATTATACATGCAAACATAGATATCTCGATATCTAATACTGATTTTCAACCTTGCTACCAATCACAGATAGCTCAAATGCCTAGCATTTATTTTACAAATTCTCTATTTCACTTAGACATCTCACATGTCTCCTAACGAAGACATCTCACATGTCTTTCAATGAATACATGATCCCACGATCATTCTCAGGCATCTCAAATGCCCTACCCTTTATTTTACAAATTCTCATTTATACTTAGACATCTCACATGTCTTACAATAGTCAAATAAACCCAGTACTCCATACCTCTTATAAGGTCATACTACTCTAGTATTACGTACACTTGTGGCAGCGATATCAAGACTAGGTCGATCCATAGTCATATCAACACATATATGTATATATAGCCATACCCACAACCATCTAATGCAATTACAACACATTATGCATTTCACAATTGCTCACATAAAGTAATGCTCGTACGTCGCACGTACCTTAATCTCCGAAGTCCGAGCCAAACCTCGCTCGAGTTCCATGCTCCGAGGAACGATGTGCTAACACGATAAATTAATTCACAATTAATTACGAACATGCAACCCATGCTCAAGCACACCCATAACCCTCAAAAATATTGTCAACACAAGACAATAAACCATTATCGAAAATGCTCAAGAATACCCCACAAATTCTCGAACCTTCACAACACAAATTGAACCCAATATAAACACCATAATTCATCTAAAATATGAATTAAGCTATCCAAGCAAGAATCAACACCCCTTGCCAAAAACCCCCAATTTTCGAAATCCAAACCCTAATTTCGAATCCAATTCTTCAATTCCGAACACAATCAAGCATCATAATGCATCTACAACATAAATAAATCAATTGCTAACAAGAAACATGACTCCTTATCAAAAAATCCCCAATTTCGAACATAAACCCCACAAATTCGAACTGAAATTCGAACCAATAGCAACCAATAATTCGAACCACAAAAGTCTGAAATACTCGACTCAAAACCAGCTTAAAAACGCCCCAAAAACATCAGGAAAATCGTACCAAACACATACCAAAATCGCGTCCCAAAATCGGACAGAAATCCAAATCTGAACCCTACGCTTTCTGCAGAAATCCGAGCTCAATCCTCGACGAAACTTCGAATTGGTGGTATGGATAGGACCGCCTGGAAGAGACGAACACGGCGGCGGGTCGGACGCGCCGAACGGCGGCCGGACGGCGGCGGGCGGAGGCCTTTTCTGCGCGGGGGGTCAAAAGGGGATCGAGAATTGCGGTTACGGGGAGAGAGAAGGAGGGGAAGAAAATGGTTCCGATAATTAAAATCTCGGGTTTAACTGGTATTTATAGCAAAAATACCCCGAAATACTAATATCCCCACAAATACATCATGATTCATTAAAAATCATCTGTTTTCAAAAACTCTCTCTCTAACTCAAAAATCCCCTACCGGTGCCCACACACAGCACCCGAGATTCTGAGTCACACTAAAAACCCAACTCACAGGTTTTCACCGAAATGAGAATACGATCTCAACCTCGGGATCCAACGATCCCAACTGCCCAAATAAATGAGCCCAGAAGGCCCGACACCTCGACTAAACTCCAAGTCAACACGTAAAACCACTTTAGGGGTTATTAACACTCCGGGATTAACATCCCTAATCTCAGGTCATCACAGATACCTCATTGTTAATTTTGTAAGGTTTTAATTAAGTTTGGTATGATTTTGAAGGATTTTAAAATGGGTTTGTGTTGGGTTGTTGTGGTTTTGGTTGAGGGTTGGATTTACACTTGTTTGGAGGTGTATTTTGAAGGTTTATGTTGTTATTATGTTGTTGGTTTGATGGTTTAAGTGTTTATGGATTGGAAGATTTTGGTATGCAAAAATGGTGAAAAATCGCGAGTCTGTGCGAGGCGATCGACCGCCTGAAATGGGGCGATCGATCGCCGATGGGCAGTACCAAATTTGCGGGACAGGCGATCGATCGCCTGTTATGAGGCGACCGATCGCTGAGAGGCAGTAGCCAATCAAAGGGTTAGGCGATCGATTGCCATGTTTGGCGCGATCGATCGCCGCGAAGAAAAAATTGAGGCGATCGATCGCCTCAGCCAAGCGATCGATCGCCAACTGTGGAATTTTGGAAAATGCTTTCTTTTGTCGAATTTTCGGTATTTGACTATTATTTGGCTTCTAATATGGGGTTGTGTGATTGTGTAGAACCATCCCAGGTAGCAACACAACCAAGGAACTGAAGCCATATCAATTCCACTTTTGGAAAGGTACGTAGAGGACGTACGGGCACCCAACGGTACATGTATCTAATATACTCATTGTTTATGCATTGTGGATGCGAGTATATATGTGATTATGCATTGTGGATGCAAATACATGTTGAATTATGCATGATGATTGTAGATGCATATGATTATTGGTGCACATCCCATGAGTCGTGGTCATCCCTTGATGATTTTGATGCTTGCCGCTATTTGTTTTGGTTTCGCTAAATGTGAAGCGAGGGGTGGGAGCACCGCATGTCACATTTGAGCGTGGTTGTCATATAGGGCGAGGAAAGGATATTTGCCGCTCAATGTGAGGCGAGGGGTGGGAGTACCGCTTGTCCATTGAAGCGAGGTTATTCTATGCCGCCTATATGTAAATAAGCGAGGGGCATTAAAATACATTTTGATGGACAGACTAGGGAATGGTGACCGGTATTTGATACTGATGAGATGGTATTATGTCATGACATGTGTAGACCATTAAAAATAATCTATTGATTATACTCATGAGTTATGGTACAGGGACAACCAAACTGGAAGCGTTTTGAAATGCATGGGAAAACAGGAAGTGTTTTAATTGTGTTTTATGCATTTACGCTTTATATTCATATTGTGCTGAATATGAATGATATTATTGCTCATGTTTGGGGGTTGTCCTTGTAGGTACTTTTGGCATGATATGAAGGGGCTAAGACGGGTTGAGACAGTGAGCTTGAAGAGCACTTTTGGTAGATGAAGGACAGGATTATTTTGTATAGTGTCTACTCTAGGAGTAGTGTAAAACTATAGTTGATAACATTCTTTTGATGGGGAATGTAATTAATCCATTGATAGTCCTCATTTTGGCATGTAATTCTTAAAGCTCATAGACTCAACACGATTAATTCACTCTGATCATTTATATTAGCTCTATTTATGCCTTTGATCCGCACTTATGGATTAGGGTCCTTACAGCCGCTATTGTAGAGCGAGCAATTAATTAGAACTATGGAACCATAAAAGAGATATATGGGATATTTATGATCATTGTTTAATGATTTGATGTTATTGTTATAATGTCAGTATGTGGCAAGTGAATTCGTTAATCAATGTAATGATTAACTGGCATTTGAGAATTTGATGGTTTCAGTTATTTTGAGAACAGGGACAGTACAAGGGATCCCGGATGAGGATGATGCCATCGAGGGAGTATCTCTTATATTTCATAGCATTTACATATTGTAAATTATGAATTGCATTATTGTGATTATGGGATTTGGGATATTGGTTTGCTCACCCCGTGTGGGGGCTGTCTCTGTTGGGACAGGTGGTACAGGTGTAGCATCAGCTTCGGAGTTGAGCTCGGGCTGTTGATTAGAGGTACTTCCAGGATCGAGGTACCAGAGCTGGATGGATAGGCGCTCAGATCCAGAGTCGAGATCGAGTTGCGCTTGAGAGGTGCTTCCAGGATCGAAGCACCAGTAACGGTATCCAGTAGAGTATTTTATACATTAGATACACGCTTATTCATTGGGTGCTCTTATGTGAGTACATATTACGTGTATATGGAATGTATAAACGGGCTACGGCTCTTCTCTGTTCATTTATGGTTTGCACGCAATTAGATATGGAATTGCTAAATGAACTAAGAGTATGTTAGTGTATTGTGAGGGTGCATGTTATATGAATAATCTTGGTTGGGGAAATTGAATATTATGTGGATTAAATGCAAGAAATTTTCTGGATAGCATATGGTATTGCACTTGCATATGGTTTTTCCCCCCTGATAGTATGATTATATGCACTAATGGTAAGGCTTAATACACTAATAACGGGTTAAGGGCGCGGGGGTCCTTACACATGTATTATGTTAACCAGTCTCAGTAATAGTTTACTTTCATCATAGTGCACATCACATAATTGCTAAATCATGCAATACATGCATATCATGTGTGTAGCAGAATGTATGACGACACATCAACAATTTTATCGTATAAAACTCATACCTGTGTGGTTGCAAACATATGCAACTTATACCAACCTCGTCATATCGTACGTCACCCTTGTCCGTATGAAATAATGGTACTCTTGAGCCTTTAAACATCAACTTCTCATATATCATCTTTTAGGTATTATCTGGTGTAATGCAAGTACTAGAAAGCCCATTAGTAATTCTCATACGTATATCAACATTATACCCACAACAACCACATATCATTAATATCAAATCATAATGAATGGTCTAACAAGAATTTTCTTATATCACGATTATACGCACATAGCATCATAATATTGTTCACCCCTCAAACTTATCTCATAACCCATCATTTATCCTTATCTACTTGGATAAGTTATCTTATACTGTTCATCGCTCCTTACTAATCAATTGCATATAAACAATTTAAAACAATGCATCAACATTAACATTGAATAATTAATCTCAAACCTGTGTAGAGTAAATCACCTATATGTACAATAGCATCATGGTATCATGCTCATCACAATACTCACATGCTTTCAAACATCAACGTTTCCATATTTCATCATGCAGCTATCATCTGGTATGAAGTATTAGACAGAAGCTCATTAGTATTTCTCAAATAGTCATAACATAACCACGTACCTCGTCATGTACGCATTATTGATATTCAGAATGTTTCTGTCATCATACATTCCCTGCGTCAAAAGTTTCACGCAAATCCTGTACGCATCATTCTACAACAAACTATCACATATATGTGTGATTGAAATTCAAGTGTGATTGAAATTCAACATAAGAATCACTTACATGCCTCAATGACGTAATTCCTTTATTCAATAAAGTACTATTTCATAAATGAATAACAAATCATAGTGTAGTATGTATTCATGATTTCTCATATGTCAGCCTCATCGCATATATCATCATTTATATGCCTTCAGTTTCTAACACAATATCAAAATGGTCCATCATTTAAAGTGAATGGTCATATATCTCATGTATTCTCATTATGACATTATTATATTGTCTATCTCATTATGCCTAACTCATCATTAATCACTCATGATTATTTATCAGTGTTGTCATTAACATCATAACTTCCTACTTACTATGTCGACCTGCAACGTTCACAATGATCACACGTCCACACAGGACATTTGTAGCGATCTCACGTCATCCCGTGACGTTCCATGTCATCTCATGACCTGTTCATTAATCTCATTCCAACATGGTTATATTTAACTCGGCATAACATGATTAACAGCTCATTAATCTCACAGTATACAAAACAATCATGTTTTCGTAAACCAATATCAATCAATCGAGATAATTCACAATCCACATATATCAAACATGTTAAACCAAACGAAATGGTTTACCTCAATTCCTCGTTCCTCTGGAACATTTCAATATCCACCTGGGCCTACATCTCATGTACCCAAGGAACAACAATTGCTATCTGCAATCAACACATCATCAATATACATCGTTAACATAATAGCAGTATAATAATACTCATTTCACTACGGCGGTACGTAATACTAATCGCCCAATGTGGTACACAGTACTCATCGCCCGATGCGGTACACAGTACTCATCGCCAACACTGGCATGCATAATCTCATTGTCAATACAAGCATCCATATGATATCCATAATTACAATGAATAAAATTACATTCTTAAAACAATAAGATGTAATAACACTTACTGTACACAGTGGTTCCACACTTGATCCTTTAAATTGTCCCTATTCTCAACATAAATATTCCACAAAATATAATTTCATATCAATACACAAATTGATATACTCATCGCTAGCATAATAGCGGTTCAATAATACTCATCATCAATAACATGATCGCCCAATAATACTCATCGTCAATAAAATGACGGTCCAATAATACTCATCGTCAATACATGACGGTCCAATAATACTCATCGTCAATAATATGACAGTCCAATAATACTCATCATCAATACATGACGGTCCAATAATACTCATCGTCAATACATGACGGTCCAATAATACTCATCGTCAATACATGATGGTCCAATAATACTCATCGTCAATAATATGACGGTCCAATAATACTCATCTTCAATACATGACAGTCCAATAATACTCATCGTCAATAATATGACGGTCCAATAATACTCATCGTCAATACATGACGGTCCAATAATACTCATCACCTCGACATTTCAGCGGCATTCACAATATTTCTATCACTTCGATATGATATCGACAAATATTATAAATATCAAATATCACATTAACAATTCAATATCAATGCATGTGTATAAATTCACATATACCTGCATTCTCATAATCACAATATAATCATACCGATTATCACACATTCTTTGTCACATATCCACAGTCTAGTGCTGCCAAAACTTTCATGTCATCTGACATCTTATCCCATATCTCATTTTTCCGATTCTCTTACAAAATCAGACGTATATGAAATTTGCACAACTCAAAAGATTCATTTATTCGATTACTAGCAACCATATAAAATTACCACAGAACTATATACTCTCAGCATGGCATATCATTTGTTACCCATCTATCAATGATATATTATAAAACAGTTACTAACTCAATGCACTTCTCAATAAGTGTCACCATGAGGTGTGTACCCAGTTGCACATCATTTATTCCCCACCATGCTCCTCGTATTTCATCAATGATGCTCCTCGTATTTCATCAATGAATCTGTAACCAAAACGGTTAACAATAGTAAAAATTTCTATTACTGAGTATCATATTATGCACATAGCATAAACACAGACACAAAGTTGCAATCATGAGTAAATCATGTGTTATTTGACTTTGTAAACACACCCTAGGCCCTTAAACAGCCCAAAGAGCACACCACTGCTCTGATACTACTAATGTAAGACCCCAACGATCCAACACGTCAATAATGCCATTATGACGCCATTTGTGTATGTGAAAAATTTCAATCTTTAAAAGAATCATTACATGCTTCACATATTCTCCATGACATAAATAATACTCAGCAAGGAATGATCACTTCTACCAACAATAAACTCAAGGTTCACCCATTATCATCACCATTGCACCACTTTTACATTGTGGGTTTGTATAAAAATTTGGGCAGAGTCTCCCCATAAATTGAGCTATCCGAAAATGAAACACATCACAAAATAATTCCTAGCCAGGGAAAAACACAATACTTAAAAGAAACCAAAACCCTAAGTAAGTTCCCAGCCAGGGAAAACGCCATACTAAGAAGACTTCAAAAGTGGGCTTCAACACCCTTATACAGTCCATATACATGCATCCATGTTCTCACACACGAGCAACGAATAATTGAATTAATTCTCAATGCATAAGTAGGATGTGCCATCAATCAATACTTGTACCATAATCGTGCGAGCACTATTTTCCATGAGCTTAAGCTTTCTTCCCAAGACAACGTCGTACCTGTTATGCCTGTTTCAACAGAAACAACCCCCACACAGGGTGAGCATACTCCAACTCAATAATCATTCACACATCAATATATGAAATTGTACAGCAATAATTAAGGTTATTGAAAATCTATAAAATATACTCCCTGTACAATTCCAAACCGGCATAGCCATCACGAACAGTTCCTGTTCAATCTTATACACTTTCATAAACATCAAGTTCAGTATCATTATTCAAAATATGGTACTCATCAATGCAATAAATTCAATATAATCACAAATCAACCTTTTATGCTCAATCACAACGAATCTCATATCGAAGGCAACTATGCCTATCAATTAATCTCATTCTCAACCATTTGTCATATCGATCATGCCAAATGCATCAATATTCAACTCGTATACCCGGATCACGTACATCTACGTATCCACCATTCCACATATATTAAACTCAATTCTCATGCTCAAATACTTAATCTTAGACGGCACATTCAACAATACATGTATTCACGAATATATAAGTACTGTGTATACCTGTTCGCACGTCACCACGTACCTTATAGTCGACAACATGAGCAAGCTATCATCAACGTCCGAAGTCTCGTGTAGTGTCTATATTGAATATCAATTCAATATTAGCTCATATTCAAAGCAATTAATATCATTAAACACTCTTCATTTTCATGTTTCATAGTTTACACAAACAAGCCAATAATCCTCCATTTATTTGAGTCATCTCCAACTCAACTATATAGTACGTAAATTCACATTGATCGGTAAATATAAGTTTATTTCATCTTTCAAGAAATTTCCAAATATTCATAACCATCATATAAATAACAAAATACTTTAACGATGAAGTCTAGTAGATTCTAACTTTACAACCCTTGGATGTTTTGACCACAACTCCTTTTGCTACTCAATCATCATAAGGTAGTATTTCATATGTTTTACAGTTCCAATTCCTAAATCTAAACTCACTCTAATTCTTCAAAGCTCATAGGAATAACATGATATTTAATCCATTCTATCATTTACATAAACTTAGAACCAGGATTCTTGGTTTATAATCTCATATCCTCTTAATCCAACAAAGTATTAAACCTGAAGAAATTCCGAGCTGCACCCAAACTCGGTAGCAGCTATAGGAACACACATACATGCTCAAAGCATATTTACGTCCAACAATCTGCTCAATCTACACAGCAGCAAGATTGCAACTAAAAACAGTAGGGAATCAAGCCAAAACAAGGAAATCGAACCAAATTTTAAGCATAACTTTTGAACCATAGGTACCATAATTTCGAGCACCAAATTCAGCAAGAAACCAAGACAAAAGCATGACATTTTCGAACATAACAGTAGCAAACTTGGCCAACCAAAATCATAACATAAGAGCAAACCAGTAGCAAATTTTCGAACTTAAGGCTCACAAATTCGAACCAAAATGCTGCAGAAATCGAACCACATTGCAGGAAAATTTCGAACTCAAAATTAGTACCATTTTCGAAACCAAAGCATAAAAAAAAATCGAACCCAAAAGCATCATATTTTCGACCATAATAACAGCATATTTCAAGTCAAAATGCAGCACAAATTTTCGAACCAAAATCTGTAAAACATCAGCTTTTTCGACCATAATGGCAGTATAAAAATCGCCCAAAATAGAGTAGGAATACTGGGTATAAATCGAGCCTTCAACACAATACATTCAAGGAAGAGAAAGGCTTAGGTGCAAGGTGTGATATCCCCGAAATGATTAATTGCGATTTGGGCATTAATTGTGTTTATATGGTTAATCATGGAGGTAATTAATTGATTATGTGCTAGATTTATTTAATGTGTGGAAATGCATGGTCACATGGAAAGGATGACCCGGGAGTGCATTTCAGGGTGCATGTTGAGCATGTTGGGGAAAATTGCTTTTAGCATGATTTATTTGCCATGGTTAGCAATTATTTGGAAAGCATGAGTTAATTGATATTTTGGTGCATTTTGGATTAATGCTTTTCAAAATATCATGTTGGGGTGTTTTATACACCATGGGTTTGTGGATGCATTTTAATTTAACCCAACCCCTTTTATACCCCAACCCCACCCTACCTTTACCTCACTTTCATTTTACTTTACCAAAACCACCCAAACCCTTCCTTTTCTCCCATTTTCGAGTTGGAGCTTAAAGGTGGAGAGAAACCTTTCCAAAAATCTTGTTTTGTGGAGTTTATTGGGAGATTTGAAGTCCCCAAGAGGTATGGATGCCTCATTGTTGATTTTGAAGTGTTTTATTTGATTTTGGAAATGGTTTTAAATGGGTTTGTGTTGGGTTGTTGCGGTTTTGGTTTAATGTTGGATTTTTAAGGTACTTAAAGTGTTTATGGAGGGTATTATGTATTTGATGTTGTTGGTTTGATGGTTTAAGTGTTAGTATGGATTGGAAGGTTTTGGTATGCAAAAATGGTGAAAAATCGCGAGTCTGTGCGAGGCGATCGACCGCCTGAAATGGGGCGATCGATCGCCGAACAGCAGTACCAAAATTGCGGGGCAGGCGATCGATCGCCTGTTATGAGGCGACCGATCGCCGAGAGGCAGTGGCCAATCCAAGGGTTAGGCGATCGATCGCCATGTTTGGCGCGATCGATCGCCGCGAAGGAAAAATTGAGGTGATCGATCGCCTCAGCCAAGCGATCGATCGCCAACTGTGGAATTTTGGAAAATGCTTTCTTTTGTCGAATTTTTGGGTATTTGACTATTATTTGGCTTCTAATATGGGGTTGTGTGATTGTGTAGAACCATCCCAGGTAGCAACGCAACCAAAGAACTGAAGCCATATCAATTCCACTTTTGGAAAGGTACGTAGAGGACGTACGGGCACCCAACGGTACATGTATCTAATATACTCATTATTTATGCATTGTGGATGCGAGTATATATGTGATTATGCATTGTGGATGCAAATACATGTTGAATTATGCATGATGATTGTAGATGCATATGATTATTGGTGCACATCCCATGAGTCGTGGTCATCCCTTGATGATTTTAATGCTTGCCGCTATTTGTTTTGGTTCCGCTAAATGTGAAGCGAGGGGTGGGAGCGCCGCATGTCACATTTGAGCGTGGTTGTCATATAGGGCGAGGAAAGGATATTTGCCGCTCAATGTGAGGCGAGGGGTAGGAGTACCGCATGTCCATTGAAGCGAGGTTATTCTATGCCGCCTATATGTAAATAAGCGAGGGGCATTAAAATACATTGTGATGGACAGACTAGGGATTGGTGACTGGTATTTGGTTTTGATGAGATGGTATTGTGTCATGACATGTCTAGACCATTAAAAATAATCTATTGATTATACTCATGAGTTATGGTACAGGGACAACCAAACGGGAAGCGTTTGAAATGCATGGGAAAAACAGGAAGTGTTTTATTATGATTATGCATTTACGCTTTATATTCATATTGTGTTGTATATGAATGATATTATTGCTCATGTTTGGGGGTTGTCCTTGTAGGTACTTTTGGCATGATATGAAGGGGGCTAAGACGGGTTGAGACCGTGAGCTTGAAGAGCACTTTTGGTAGATGAAGGACAGGATTATTTTTGTATAGTGTCTACTCTAGGAGTAGTGTAAAACTATAATTAATAACATTCTTTTGATGGGGAATGTAATTAATCCATTGATAGTCCTCATTTTGGCATGTAACTTTTAGGCTCATAGCCTCAACACGATTAATTCACTCTGATCTTTTATATTAGCTCTAATTATGCCTTTGATCCGCACCTAAGGATTAGGGTCCTTACACAAGGAAACATTACTCACCCAAATCAGCTTCAAAATCGTCCAGAAATCTCAAGTTTCGATCGGTTTTTTTTTTGGCTGGCTAAAAGGTTTGACGAAAATGAAGGGAGGGGAGATGGGTAGAGGCGTGAGGCGGCTGAGAGAGTGAGGCAAAGAGAGAAAATTTTGTGTTTTAATTTTAACCCTAGGTTAAATCACAACCATCCATTTATCATCTATTCCCAACCTTAATTTAAACATTTATATCTCCCATTCAATTAATATCATTATTATTATCAATCCTCATGAAACTAATTTACACTAATCGGTTCATTCCAAAGTTATAAATTCAATCCCAGAACCATTTATCCCAACTCCGTTCTAAAATCCGACACTCAAAAATTAAATCCCGAGATATCATAAAATATCATAATAAAATCCATTTGACAATTAATAATTATTCTGGACATCACACTTCTTGGCCTTAAAGGCTCCAAGGATAGCCACACACATGCACCAACTTCACTTGTTATGACTTATACAATTTCCAACTTGCGTCGGTGTTGGGTGACCTTACAACGATTCAAATAACACCTTAACGGTGTAATCAAATGAAGAACAAAAGCTCTCACACAAGAAATGAATTACAAACTCTCAATGCAACACAAATGTATCAATTTTGTAATGCTAGATTGAATTTATTTGAACAAGCTTTCTTGTATTGTATCCTCTTGTTTCTTGTCTTCAACTTGAGCTCAATCATCCATATTTATAGTGTAGGAGGCTCCCAAAGGTCATACTAGCCGTTTATAGCTGTTAGCAACAATTATGGGCCAAACATACCCTCCATCGCCAAGCTCATCGCCTCGGGCGATCTCCATCGCCACGCTCCAACAGTCACAAAATGCCCAGATCGCCTCAGGCTTTCTCCACCAATTTTCAATGCCGTAGGTAAGCTTCTGGATCGCCTAGGGCGACCATGCCATCGCCTGGGGCTATCTGGATTACCAGGAGCACAGCGTGCCATTGCCTGGGTTGATGGTGCGCGGCGTTGGCACAAGTTGCTCGGATCGCCTGAAACCATGGCTCGGATCGCCTGAAACTATCTCCCAGATTTCAACACCCTCAAACTTTGCACTTTTTGACCATTTTAAGCTCGTTTTTTGGGAAAAGTGGTAGACATGAAAGTTGTAGCCCTTCCTCTTGGCTATGTTCACACAAAAATCATTGCATTTCATTAAGGTATGAATAAGTTAGGCCCAAAATACTACAGCCGCTCAAACCCTGCTACAATCTGCACTTGCTATGACTTCTATGCCATTTTTCCATGATGCAATCCGAATTTGGACTGAGATGTTTGAATATGAAATCTAGAATTTTGAGTTGTCTTTTCAACCTCTTTGGATTCATGCCATTCGGATCATCGAGCCAAGAAATATTATCAAAACACTGCACTGCGCTCCAATTGGCTTCTATTCGAATTTGCCCACCAAGGGACCATTCGTTTGTTGGTCTTCATATCATCATAAAATATTGTTTCAATATCATTCCACACATGTTGAACACTAATTATCATCGTTCATAGATGTCTTTCCCCTCGTCCAAGTTCAATAGATTCCTTGATAAAAATCATCGCTTGTCCTATGAACTCATATGTTATTGTATAACTTGGGTTCTCTTCCATTGGTCTTCCCAATCAATTTATCAATCTAACCCTGTACACTAAGTAGACACATTAGTATAACAAATGCAAGTTTTTTTGATCGTCATAACCCATGAATAATTTGGAGATTAATTAGGCATTAAACTCAACGATGCCTTTAAGGCTCAACAACATTGTTCTTACTTTAGTATGCTAGGCTAAGTTGTTTATCGAGATTAGGGAATCTTTTTTATGAATACAAAATTTTAACTTTTAAGGGATTAGCTACCCTTTGAATGATGTTAGTTTGCAATTGAGATCGAGAGATAAAATTGTAATACGGAACAGATAACATAAACCGTGGATTTCAGGCCGAGATCGAGAGATGACGTCAAATACATGTGTGTTAGCTATAGATATCTAGTAATCAACAACGTATGCATATAGATTTGTTAAATAAGTGAACTAGAGTTACTTATTGCAAATTGGTACTAAGTTTAATATAGCTAGAGAGAGTATATTAGATATAACTGAAAAACATGTAACCTTAGATGCATTAATTTTGATTATAACTAGTAGAAGAATTGTGGGGATTACTTAAGTGAACCAAAGTCTCTATAAATCTGGTAATTACTACTAGTCCATGTGGGCACGACATCCCTACTTACATATTATTATACTAAAATTTGACACCGTGCACTTGCGGCATAATCACTACACTGAAATTTTCTGTTTAAATAAATAGCAATCACCATTGGACACAAAATATCAATTTAGGCTCAACAATAGAGTTAGTATATTAATAAACTAGAGAAATAAAATATCTAACGAGAATAGGCCGAAACATGACACTTATGCAAAACAGAGTTGCTGTAATTTCCAACTTTGACACATTTTGGTAGGAAATTAATAACATTTTCATACAATATCCAAATCAATTGATTCTAGCGGGAAATACAAGTTAACTCAATATACTACAATTATTCTATCATGCGTTTAAGCTAATTCACTCATCTAAAGACGGATATGTGTCAAATACGTTAGGATTTCTGAATTAAAGCTAACTCATAGATCTACAACTTTCATTTATACCAAAAGATCAAATTCTAAACACACAAGTTGCAGTAATTTGATGAACAGACCACATGTGCACTCACATGCAATTCATTTTCCAGATTGTATAGATGATGGTAGAATTATCATAACACTTTCATAGCTACTCCAAATTGAGTGATGCTAGTGTCAAATCGAAGATAACACATAACACTACAACTCTTATTCAGGTCATAACATCAAATTCGAAGCAATATTTCCCATAAATTCGAAGAACATAATGCATGGACACAGATTCATAACAGATCATATTTGACAGCAAATTTTACAACTTAAACTCCAATATAATTGCAAGGAATCGACCATTTAACACAATTTCAGGTTATTGAAACTCAAGTATGATGTTATACCTTCAATTACCTTCAAGATTTGAAGCTTAATCATCCACTAAACGTCCAGCGCTTGCGAAATACGATGAATCGTGGCTGCTTCGCTTCTCTTTAGGATTCCTTGCGTCTTTCTTGATGTATTTCGGTTTTATAATCTTGCTCCTTCAAAATCCTTGGTTCCATGTAATGTTTAAAAATGTTTGAAGTCTAGTTTCCACATGAACATGAAGAAGATGAGAGGAACAAGGGAGTGAAGGAGAGTGAACGAGCTTCGATGGTTCCTAGGATGGTGAGTTTTCTTTTGCTGGATGTGTGCGTGAGTTTTATATATATATATATATATATATATATATATATATATATATATATATATATATATATATATATATATATAAATATATATTGTGTTTTTGTTGTATTATTTATATATTTATATGTATGATATTTATTGGTCCACACATAACCCATGTCCGACGTAATCTATGTTTTCATCATCCATGTTTTACGTCGTTATCTTTGATCCGGATTAATTTATAACATTGACTTATATATCTGCCCCTCTTACAAGATTTCGTCTTTGAAATCAGCATATATATGAATTTAAAACATAATTTTTATTCCATTCGATTCTTACATGTACATCAAGTAGTCAAACGTGTCATTCATGGCATACAATGTAACATTTCCAAATAAGTGTGGTCATTCATGCCGCATTTTGGCATCTAACTCTCATGTCGATTCCTTTGTACCATGATGACTCCATTGTACAAAGACCAATGTAATAGTTTTATTAGACATTACCTTCTCGTTTCTGTTCACAATTCTGATAAGCTGCTCTTCATAAGATAAGGAAAGTCTACTTCGATCTCATGAGGTAATACATGAGATGAATTTGGTTCATACTTCTTTAGCATAGATACATGAAAAATATCATGTATCAGTGACAACTGATGTGGCAACTCCAATAGATATGCCACTGAACCAATCTTCTTCAAGATCTGATGAGGATCAATATATCGAGATCTACGTCTGAAACGCCCTTAAAGGTTGGGGTGGCTAGTGGCGTGCTTGATGTTCCTTTAAATAAGGAAGATTTAATTTTTGAGGATTCTTTCTTGAATACGATGGATGTTCCTAGCCTAATTCAAGGGTATGTGGAGACCCCAAAATTAGGATTTGTGGTCAGCCTTTGTATTTCGCATCACCCACTATCTTTTCCTTTGATGTTCCTCATTTAAATAACGTAAGATCCTCTACTTTTTCCACCTTTAGCCCAAATTTTGATTTTCAAAATCAGGAAAATCTTCTTTTGATTTTTCTAAAATCATTTTCCCCTCTCCTATAACCAAGGAATTCTCATTTATTGTTGAGGATGATGAGTTATAGCTCCAATCTTCATCGGATTCTCCCATTTTCGGAGCCCTCATTTCCTATTATGTCTAATTCCGTCCCAAAATTATCGAGAAGTTTTTCCTTTCCTAGATCTATACCAAAGATAATAGACAAACTAGGAGAGCTTAATCCATTTAATCTATATTTCAAATTATTATATATAAGAGAGCTTAAGTTTAGATAGAAAAAATTTATAAAAACAATATTTTTAAAAGAAATAATTTTTATTAAAAATGATGTGCATCTATATATATTTTTTTTAAAAAAAAACACTTAAAAATGATAAGTTTGGACAAATAAATATGAAATTATATTCACTTTTATAATTTTTAAAAACGTATATATTTTTGGTACATAAGTAATCAGAAGAATTTACGGATGATAAATCAAATATTTTATGGAGGAAATACAAAAATTTAATGAAAAAGATCTACTGGGTTTCGAATACATTTACCACCTACACTGCACTCATTTCAATGTAATTATTATTATTATTATCATTATTATTATTATTATTATTATTATATATATATATATATTGTAAGGATCCCAGTGCCCTTAACCCTCAATTAGTGTATTTACCCATTTATTTAGTGCATACAATCATGTAATCAGGAGAAAAGAAAACCGTGCTACCATAGCATGACATATCAGTAATAAAATTCCTTACATTATTCCACATAATGTCCACTATTTCTCCAACCAAGTCCACATACATATCATGCACCCTTATAATACACTAGCATGATATCAATTCATTTTGCAATTCCATACTTAATTGCATACAATAATAAATGAAGAGAGAAATGCTCATGCCCCTTTATACATACGATATACACATATAAAAGTGCTCACATACGAGCATTAAGTGAGTGTATGTGTATTCAATGTATAAAATACCCTACACGATACCGGTACTTGTGATATCCCCGAAATAACTATATGCAAATTGGGCATTAATTATGTTTATGTGATTATTTATGGTGATAATTAAATTTGTGTTGGAATGAATTAAAATGGCGAAATGCTTAGTCACATAGTAGGCGTGACCGGGTAATGCATTTCAGGGTGCATGATGTGCATGTTGGGGCTGTAAACATGGTTTATTTGTGTTGGTTGTTAATTACTTGGAAATCATGTATTTTAATTGAGATTTTGGTGCATTTTGGGGAAATGCTTTTTAAAATACCATGTTGGGGTATTTTATACATCATGCTAATTATTGTGGTACATGTGTTAATTTTAACCCCTTTATACCCCCACTACCCCACTTTACCCATCACTTTACCAATCCCCAAATCACTCTTCAAAACCCTATCCCCTCACCATTTTCGAAATTGGCTTAAAAGAGGAGGAGAAATCTTTGCAAAAGCTTGGTTGGTGAGATTCTTTGGGACATTTAGAGTCCATAAGAGGTATGGAACCCTCCTTGATGTTTTAATGGTGTTTGTTTTGGTTTTGAAATGGTGTTTGTTGTTTTGAAATGGGTTTGTTTTGGGTTGATATTATTTTTGGTTGGGTGTTGGATTTTTGGTAGTTTTGAGGTGTATTTTGAAGGTTTTTAGTGGTTGTATGTTGTTGGTTTGATGGTATAAATGTTGGTATGCTTTGGGAAGAGTTTGAGGTGCATTAATGGTGATTTTTCGAGGTACAGACAGCGGCGATCGATCGCCCAAGAAATGGCGATCGATCGCACGCGGGCAGTACGCGATTGCTGTGACTGGCGATCGATCGGTGAGGCGAGCGATCGATCGCCTCAAAACTGGCAATCGAACGCCTAACGCCAGAAAGTGGCATTCTCGGCTGCTGGACCTCGCGATCGATCGGGGCTCCACAACGATCGATCGCGAGATGCCAGAATGGTGTATTTTGATTATTTTTGTGGGATTTTTGGTATTGGACTATTATTGGCTCCTAATATTGGTTTGTGTGAATGTGTAGAACCATCCCAGGTGGCAACACAGCCAAGGAGATAAAGTCCATCGACATCTCCATTTTGGAATTAAGGTACGTAGTGAGACGTACGGGCATCGAACGGTAAAACGTATTTATATGCATTGAATTGGTTATGCATTATGGTTGCACACATGGAGTCAATTATGCATCATGGTTGCATACATGGTTTGGGATATGCATTATGGTTGCATGTGTATATTGGATGCATTGGTGCATGTGATTGTGAGTCGAGATTATATTCCAGTGATGAAGAATACTTGCCGCCTTCATGTCCAAGCGATGATAGAATACTTGCCGCTGTCATATTATAGCGATGAAGAATATTTGCCGCAAATATGTCGAAGCGAAGGATCATTCCGCTGTCATATTACTATTGCGAGGGATATTATGCCGCTAATATGTCGAAGCGAGGGGTATTAATGCCGCTGTCATGTAAACGCGAGGGGTATTATGCCACTAATATAATAAGACTGGAAATGGCCATTGGTATACGTGAAATGGATGCATGTCATGACATACATTATTGGTATTATAATCCATTGATTATGATTGTGGTACAGGGACGACCAAAGGAAGCATTTAAATGTATTAAATACAGGAAGTGATTCGTATTTACGGTTTATGCATTTAAATTACAATCATATTATTGTGAATATGGTTTATAAGCATGCTCGTGGTTTTGGGGTTGTTCCTGTAGGTACTTTTGGGTGGAAGGGCTAAGGCGGGTTGATGCAATGAGCTTGTGAGGAGTGCTCTTGGTAGCAGACATAATTCTTTTGTATAGTTTCTACTCTAGGAGTAGTGTAAAACTATAGGATTAACATTCATTAGTTGGGAATGTAATTAATACCTTTTGGAAACTTTATTTTGGCACTGTAATCTTAATAGCTCAAGGCATCAACACGAACTTCATACTCTTTAGTTGTATGTTAACTCTATTTACGCCTTTTAATCCGCACTTAAGGAACTAGGGTCCTTACAGTACTGGTACTTCAATCCTGGAAGCACCTCTAGTCCATAACTCGATCTCTACACTGGAGCTACCGTTGTACCTGTTCCACTGTCACTGGTACTTCGATCCGGTACCTCAAATCCATAGCTCGAGCTCAACTTCAAGCCATCGATGCACTTGTTCACCTGCCCCAACAGAGACAGCCCCCACACGGGGTGAGCATACCAATACCACCAATCCAATAATCATAATATTACAGTTCATAATTTACAGAATGTAAATGCCATGAATTTTAAATGATACTCCCTGGATGGTATCATCCTTATCCGGGATCCCCTGTACTACCCATGTTCTCAAAATAACCAAACCATTTGTCATGTCTCGATATGACGTATACATGTGTAATATGTTTATGGTGTCATTATGATTTATTATAGTACGATATGGACTCGGGTTCGGATTGAACCGAGTAGGAATAAAGCCATGTATGAATGACTTCTCATTGAAAAATACAATACATATGAGAATCAAATAAATGAGTTCATAACATAAACATATGATTTATGGATTTAATAGGGAAGAGTCATGAAGTTGTAGTGGGATATAATCTTGGTGCACATTCAGCATGCATTTGAAGATGTATTATCATGTGTATTTGAGTTGAAAGTGCATTAGAATGTACATGTGAGTTGCATTACATCATACATTTGCCATGAGTTTGAAGGGAATTACATGTGAATGTGAGTTTGGAATTAAAGGTGAGTATTTAGATGTAAAATCAGATTGTAAACACACAACTCACCTAAACTCACCTACAAATCTCTACATGTTCTTTGGAAGCTTTTGAGGGTTTGGTTGAGAGTTACACTTTCAAAGATCTTTGTACACTAAGAAGAAGTGATTTACTTGGTAAGGAGAATACTCTTCCTTACTTTGTCATGGTATTGAGTTAATGGAAAATAGAAGCATGTGAGTACTAGTTTGTATGCTTTGAATTGAAAGTTGTTCTCATGCAAAGAAATGAATTGTATGATGAGAGAAACATGTTTATATGTTAGTAGAGATTTCATGGAACATGTTTAAATGTTGAGTTTTGAAGTGAAGAAGAAACACCAAGAAAGAATTAGAAAAATCGCCATGTTTGTTTTTCTGAAAACAGAGGAGGCGATCGATCGCTACGTTGGAGGCAATCGATCGCCTATGGCTAAACATGGGAATGGCGGTGCTTGAGCGATCGATCGCTTCAAGTAGTCAATCGATCGCCTCAAGGCAGAATGGTTTTCAAAGGGGAGGCGACCGATCGCCTCAAATAATGAGATCGATCGCCAGGGTTAGGTTTTGAAAAATGTTATATTTTGTAGAGTTTGACTTTAATGCCTATCATAACATGATATATTATTGGCATTGTTGTAGCACCATCACAGGGGACAGGACAACGAGGCAATTAGCCTAGTGACGACTGATTTATCTCGTTTGTGTCGCTTTACAGGTACATGTTGACGTACGGAGTATAGATATTGTGTGATGATGTTATGAGATTGATATCATATGAATTGTGTTGTGTTGGTATCATATGATTGGTAGTATCATATGCATGTACATTCATGGATATCATGTATTTGAGATGGATGAGGTATATAAGTTAGCATTAGAGATATACGCCTGGTTTGGGTATATGCTCGGGTATGCTACGTTAGCATTAGAGATATACGCTTGGTTTGGGTATATGCTCGGTTATGCTACATATACTTGGTATGAGAGATATACGCCGGTTTTTGGGTATATACTCTGTCTATTATCACATATGAGTACGGTACTATGATGTGTGTTGCTAATATGAAGATGTGATGTGGTTGCACTGACATATTGAGCTGAGATAGACATATCATATTGGTCTTGTGATAATAGGGTGATAGTTGAGACATGTCGACATGGTGACAGAGCATTCACAGTGGATATGATGTTTATTGTACTTTATCATTGATATTGTGTTTTGATATTGCACTAAGATAATGGTTTATCAATACTCACATTTTGTGAATGTTTCTGTAGGATTTCATAGACGTGGGAATCGTGAGTCTTATTCCGCTGCGAGGTGAACCACTGCATAGGAGTTGTACTGGATTAGGTTGTTAATTCAACATGTAATGTATATGTGAAAAGTGGTTTTTGTACTAGTGGTTTTGGTACATCTGTAACAAC
Source organism: Haberlea rhodopensis (assembly GCA_907163345.1). Taxonomy (NCBI): domain Eukaryota; kingdom Viridiplantae; phylum Streptophyta; class Magnoliopsida; order Lamiales; family Gesneriaceae; genus Haberlea; species Haberlea rhodopensis. The sequence goes on along the minus strand of CAJQUN010000031.1, from coordinate 6,401,254 downwards.
CTATTAGTAAGAAACTCTTAAACAGTGTCTTAAACAGTGTATGAATTACTTAATTCTGACTCACATATGTATGCTTAATTGATACATAATGGATTAAGTAACGAGGACCCCACACCATTAAATTCCCTAAAGCCGGTTAATCATCTCATTGATCAACTAAATTCTTTCCTGCCATGCCAGTTTCATAATCAAACATGATTAAACCATTAAATAAATACCCATAGATATCACATATATCTAACCAATGATTACATAGTTCTAGTTCATTGCTCGCTCCACAATAGCGGCATTTTATCCTCACGCACGCTCAACAGTAGCGGCGTCCTAACCGATGTCCGCTCAATAGCGCCAACATCTCAATCATTGCTAGCTCAAAAGCGGCACCATATGATTCCTAACATATATATCCATTTATTGCAAATACAATAAACCATGCATTTCATAGTTGCAATAATATAAAAGGCTATGCTCGTACGTTATACGTACCTTATAATTCCGTAGTCCGAACCAAACCTTGACTGAGTCCCGCGACCCGATGAATTATGTGCTAATACATAAATAACTCATAATCAATTACAAGAGTCCAACCGCGTGCCCAAGAAGGTTCATAATCCTCAATTATATCGTCATCCATGACGATTAACCATTTAAAAGACTCCGGCTAAGCATGCATAATATCCAAAATAATTAATTTCAAATGATCAAGGTTAGACAATTACTCAATCGAGTATTCCATTTTATTACTAAAATTTGGCTCCAACCACTACACTTTTAAAACATAGCATTCCCATAGGAATGTAGACATTGCCCCGAAAATCGGCTAACTAAACCTCGATTCCAAAATCCCGATATTTTCCAAAATTTCCAAAAATAGCAACCAAAACAGGGCCGCGAATGATCGCCCTTCAGACGCGATCGATCGCGCAAGTTCACTGCCCGCAACACTGCCAGCCGCTATCGATAGCCAAGACCCTCGCGATCGATCGCCCATTCTTCGCGATCGATCACCGCGACTGTTCATTGCCTTCCCAAAATCAGTAGCATGTCTCGATCGATCGGCGCCAAACCGCGATCGATCGCGACCTGTGGGTTTCCGAAAAATTCTAGCTTTAATGGTGTTTTTCACACCCCAAACCCAAAGCCAACACCCCATACACCTTCAACATATCAAATACTCCATTTAAACCCAATAAAAACTCCAAAAACTCAACTTTGGGTTTTAACCAAACAAAAATCCACCAAATCCAAACCCAACACATACCTTAACCAAAAACAACAATACTATAATCAAAACAAAGGTAAAGGCGAGGGGAAGAAGATTACCAACTTTTCATCGAGAAATCCGGCTCCTGAGCCTAGCTTCCAACCATTTTCTTCAAAGGAAGAAAAGAGGGGTTTGGGGAAAATGGGTGGGAAGCGAGGAGAGAGAGAGAAGAGGGAGAGAGAGGATATTTCGTGCAATGACGAAGGCTCCAAAATACCAATACCTCCACAAATATATCATGATTCATTAAAAATCATCTGTTTTCAATAATTATCTCTCCAACTCATTTCCAATATCAGCCCCAATATAAAGTACCCCGGACCCCAGATCCCACCAAAAACAAAAAGTTATCACTACGATGAGAATACAATCTCATCCCTTGGATCCAACGACTCCAAATATCGGATTTAAAATCCTCGGGAGTCCCAATACTGCAATTAATTCATAATTTTCCATAATTAAAATCCATTAAGGATCATTACAACTCCGGGATTAATACCATTAATTCCCGGGTATCACAATTATCCCCCACTACTAAAATTTTGTCCTCGAAATTTTCACAGGCGTACTCCACGTACCGCCGCGACCACACAATCCAATCGGATCCATCATCGAATCATGAACATATCATGAACGACACATCATCTGCGAGGATACCGACCTCGCACCAATACTTGGAATGGAGCAAACCTCCCAAACCATCACAAACTTAAAAAGACGTCAGCATTCCTCGATGCTAACCACCCAAAAATAGTTAGTCAACCGTAACTGCTAGCCACTCGAATCAACCCTGATTCCAACGTAGATATTGTCTCAAAGATATCTCTATGACGTAGCCCATGATGTTAAACATACATCGTTACCAAGGAAACCACCAGTACACTGCAGTATACTTATACCAAATCCGGTTTCCGCTCTCCAATTCCATCTTCATCAAAGGAGTAGTTGCACCACCTTGCAACACGGATCGGGCAACTTACGACCATCGATCACCACAAAACACATCTCCAAATATGTCTACGTCCGTATGTTCCAAGAATTCACATCTTGGTCCAAACACAACATCGAGACTCCACAAGGTCTCAAGTTCCCAAAAGGACATGTAAGAAAAAATCAATTGCATTCCCGCCACACGTGTCAACCACGACACCTAACAAGTCCGAATCATGGCCATCCCTCGTTTACCCTAGGATTCAACAATCCTAACACAGGGATGTTATCAAATTACTCAGAAATGAATTACTGTGGCCTCAACACACGACAATCCTTCCTCAAGGGAGTCAACCAGACTTCACGATCATTCTTCAGAATACATCGTGTCATTGAATTACTAATCTCAAGGTGCCTCAATCTCTCACCGGAGATTCATTCATCAAAGCATACTAACCCGATGCTCGACGAGTACCAAGAAAACGCTGGCATTCAGATACACACACCGGCATACATGCCTAAGCACCAATACTACCTGCATACTCAATGCAATCGACTCAGGTATCACCAATCATACACAATAATCCCAAACTCAACTGTCAATCCTCAGTTATTCTCACCCAACGGAGAATGATGATTGACCAATTAACGACCAGTGGTGTGATTCCCAGATCAACACCAGACAAACCGACTCATTGAATCTCCCAAAGATTCCCAACCGGTAGGTATATCAATACCGCTTTCCTCATAAGGAAAGTGTCATGAATCCATGACTCTCCAACCTCGAACCACCGTTCGGACACTGGATATATTTATACCAAAATATTCCAACAAATACACAACTGGTCTAGAATAGTGCCTCAATACCACTATTTCCGAATTGAAATCCGTATACACAACGTATACACATCTACGATATTCTGTACTAATACCATAGTACTCCACAAACCTCGAGCATCTCCCAGAGACGCCTCCTCGTACATCTCTCTGGAAATATAAAGCCATTACCTAGTCCAACACTGGTAATGCTTACCCTGATTGATTCACGATCAACCCTCGACCAATACTAGCCGTCTCCATGACAGTACAATCCAAATCTCTCCAAGAGATAAAATCAATATAGTAGTGTCACCCACTAACTATATCTCGCAATCCAATTGTGTCCCCCATTGCATTCCATATGCAAGGATGCTCAACCAATCCTAACAACGACTTGTTGACACTCAAGTTGGTACTCCCAACAAAACTGAGCTATCCCAATACAAGTCCCTCAAAGTATTTGACGTATAAACGTCCCCGTGTGGTATTCACTGTCTCAAATCTCATGCCACATAGTGACCACAAGAGTCCACCGTAACCCTTATCATATCATTATACGATTCACCAACTCGGTTCCAACGAGCAGTGTAATGGCTACAACAAGCACACTATAACACTGCAACAATACCTGAGCAAATCGCTGTCTCCTTAGGTTTATACCAAACCTACCAACGTATCATACGTCCCATCCCGGTATACCATACTGTAATATCCATTTTAGAGTAGTGGGTCATCACCCAACATTTCTCTAATCATTAAGGCACAACGGACATTCCGGTTTCCTTACTCAACCACAAAGCAATCCTAGTCCCGTAGGATTTATCTCACACCTTCATGTGTGGGTGTGATAATGTCCACCACATGTCACATCGGTATAAGCAAGTAGTTTCCTCAATAACTACTCTTACCACCAGTCACATAGCCATAACCATCCCAACGAGTATACCCAAAGGTACCACTACTCATAAAATATTTACCTAAACTGTGTGTTGTGGTACACTTCCTGTACGGCGCATCCAATAATCCATCGAGCAAATCTGCTCGGCATAATGGTCTCGTCAACCAGTGACTCAGACACTAAACTGTGCCAACCATTGGCACTCAAACCATACGACTAAATACATACACCTAATTGTATTTTTTATCATAACGACGGCATCCGTCTACATAGAACATCCTCTATGTCATCGTCATCATGTGACGGTACATGTCAACACATGATATCCACAATAACATCATCAACTCGTGACGGTATATGTCAATACATGACATTCACAATCTAATCGTCAAAAACATGATGGTATATGTCAATACATGACATCTACAACCTCATCGTCAACTCGTGACGGTATATGTCAATACATGACATCTACAACCTCATCGTCAACTCGTGACGGTATATGTCAATACATGACATTCACGACCATGCTATCAAAATAGTAATCTACCATAACTCATCGCTAATAAGATAACAGCATACCTGTACCAGTCGTCCAACATCGGCACGCAATCAACACCCATAGCTCGAAGGCGGCACAATCCCGTGCCACGTACATAGTGGCATAACCCATCGCTATAAAATCAGCGGCATGAACCTTCGCTATATAATCGGCTAGAAGAGGTGTAAGGACCCTAGTTCCTTAAGTGTGGATTAAAGGCGTAAATAGAGTTAACATACAACTAAAGAGTATGAAGTTCGTGTTGATGCCTTGAGCTGTTAAGATTACAGTGCCAAAATAAAGTTTCCAAAAGGTATTAATTACATTCCCAACTAATGAATGTTAATCCTATAGCTTTATACTACTCCTAGAGTAGAAACTATACAAAAGAATTATGCCTGCTACCAAGAGCACTCCTCACAAGCTCATTGCATCAACCCGCCTTAGCCCTTCCGCCCAAAAGTACCTACAGGAACAACCCCAAAACCATGAGCATGCTTATAAACCATATTCACAATAATATGATTGTAATTTAAATGCATAAACCGTAAATACGAATCACTTCCTGTATTTAATACATTTAAATGCTCCCTTTGGTCGTCCCTGTACCACAATCATAATCAATGGATTATAATACCAATAATGTATGTCATGACATGCATCCATTTCATGTATACCAATGGCCATTTCCAGTCTTATTATATTAGTGGCATAATACCCCTCGCGTTTCATGATAGCGGCATTAATACCCCTCGCTTCGACATATTAGCGGCATAATATCCCTCGCAATAGTAATATGACAGCGGAATGATCCTTCGCTTCGACATATTTGCCGCAAATATTCTTCATCGCTATAATATGACAGCGGCAAGTATTCTATCATCGCTTGGACATGAAGGCGGCATGTAGGGTCTTCCTACCTTAATATTATTTAGTACACATAAATGGGACAGAACATGCATTTATAACCTCTTAAGGGTTCCGGTTGTAGCTTGAGCTAAGGAGATTACAGGCCAAAATAAAGTTTCCAAAAGCTATTTAATTACATTCCCAATAAAGAATGTTAAAGGTATAGATTTACACTACTCCTAGAGTAGAGACTATCAAAATCCTGCATCCTACGTTCATCATGCTCCCTTTAGCTCACTTCCTCAACCCGACCCTAGGCCTTGGTCCAAAAGTGTACCTACAGGGATAACACATCGTGAGCATACACATATTTACTTAACATTATATAAAAGCATACAATAATGCATAACATCTTAGTTAAGTAAAGGTAATTGGTCGTCCTTCGACTTCCTTTGTTATGCCTGACTCTTATTCATATATTAGGGCGTCTTACCCCATTGTGTGGCATCTTACCATATCATAATCATCGTGTGGCATCTTACCATGTCATAATCATCGTGTGGCATCTTACCACGTGGGCATCTTACCCAATCATATGGCGTCTTACCATATCATAAACATTGCGTGGCATCTTACCACGGGGGCATCTTACCCACTCACATACTTTGGGTGGCATCCTACCACATGGGCGTCTTACCCAATCATACACGTAGTATGATCTTATCATAAACTTCGTCATCATAGACATCCTCATAAACATCATCATCATAACATCATCATCGTAACATTATCATAAGCATCATCATCGTAAATATCATCATAGACATCATCATCATAACATCATCTTAAACATCATCATCGTAAACATCATCTTAAACATCATCATCGTAAACATCATCTTAAACATCATCATCGTAAACATCATCTTAAACATCATCATAATATGTAAGGGTATGGTTTACCGTCCGATGCTCGTACGTCTCTTACGTACCTTAATTCCAAAAGAAGGAGAAATCGTAGACTTTATCTCCTTGAAGTCGTGGGTACCTGGGACGGTTCTACATAACCATACAAATTGATATTAGAAGCTAAACAATAGCCCAATACCAAAAATTCAACAAAAATCAACATTTTTCATCTTTGAACAGTGGCGATCGATCGCTCAAAACGAGGCGATCGATCGCCTGATTTTTCACTTAGCGGCGATCGATCGCTCAAAATGAGGCGATCGATCGCCTGATGCTTATTTGGCTACTGGACGTTGGCGATCGATCGTGCCATTTGAGGCGATCGATCGCCTAAGCTCTTCTTCGCGCACTGCTTCTCGGCGATCGATCGCTGCTTTTGTAGCGATCGATCGCCACTTACAGTGGCCGCGATTTCACCATTTCCATGTGCATTTTGCAAGCTCATCTTCAACCCTTTCAACACCAAACTTCCCAACAACAACAATAACATCATAACCCACTAAAACCCACATAAAACACTTCAAAAATCATACCCCAACCATAAACAACACATACCCAAACAAACCCACATAAACATCAAAAACTTAACCCATTTCAACACCAAACATCATAAAACTTAAAGGAATGGTTCCATACCTCTTGTAGGCTCCAAATCCTAGCAAAGATCACACAAACAAAGTTTTTGTGGAACTTTTCTTCTCCTCTTTTGGTGGAATTCGAAAATGGGTAGGGTTTGGGGTTTGGGAAGTGATTTGGGGATTTTAAATAAAGTGAAGGGTAAAAGGGTTAAAGTGATGGATTTAAGAAGGGGGGTTTATTTTAACTTAATTAAAATTGTACCCCAAACTTAACATGATGTAAAAATGCTCCAACATAGTATTTTAAAAGCATTTTACATAAATGCTCCAAACTTCATCTAAAATCACATCCTCCTCATATTTAATAATTAACACAATTAAATCATGTTAACACCTTAACACCCAACACATAAATCCATCAACACATGCTACATCATATAAACATAATTAATGCCTTACTTGCAATTAATTATATTCGGGGCATCACATTACTCCCCTACTTACAAGATTTCGTCCTCGAAATCGCATGCACTTACCCAAAAGAAACTAAACATAAATCATACCAGAAAATAGTTCGGGGTAATGCTGAATCATATGCCGCTCCGTCTCCCACCTAGACTCCTCGACACCCCGACGATCCCACTGAACTTTGACCATCGGTATAACTTTGCTTCGTAGTCTGCGATCCTCACGATCCAGAATCCTGACCGGTCGTTCAACGTAGGATACATCTGAGTCTAACTGCACTTCAGTAGGCTGCAAAACATGAGACGGGTCTGGCTCATACTTCCGTAGCATAGAAACATGGAAAACATCATGAATCCCAGATAAAGACGGCGGTAGAGCCAATCGATAAGCCAAAGTGCCGATACGCTGTAACACCTCATACGGTCCAACATACCTCGGGGATAACTTCCCCCGCATACCAAAACGAACAACGCCCCTGAAGGGTGAGATTTTCAAGAAGACCTTGTCTCCCACTTGAAATTCTAGCGGCCGTCACCGCTTATTTGCATAGGCTGCTTGCCTATCTTGGGCCGCTTTCATCTTTAAGCGTATCATCTTAATCTTTTCCTCCATGTCCTTAATCATATCCGGTCCTCCGACCGTTTTACTCGTCAAGTCCTCCCAATACAGCTGTGACCTACATCGTCGTCCGTAAAGAGCTTCAAAAGGGGCCATTTGAATGCTCGCCTGATAGCTGTTATTGTATGAGAACTCTACCAGTGGTATAGATTCTTGCCACGGAGTATCAAACTCCAAAACACATGCCCTCAGCATATCTTCGAGCGTCTGTATAGTGCGCTCCGTTTGGCCATCAGTCTGAGGGTGATAAGCTGTACTTAGTCTCACCTCGGTGCCCAAAGCTGTCTGGAGACCCTCCCAAAAGTGAGAAGTAAACCTTGGGTCTCTGTCAGACACGATCGAGACTGGAATCCCATGCAACCTCACTACATCCCGTACATACAATTGGGCCATCTTTAGATACGTGAAAGTCATACTGTAAGGGATGAAATGAGCCACCTTCGTCAGCCTATCCACGATCACCCAGATCGCATCAAATCCAGAGGCCGACCTTGGCAAGTGGGTCACGAAATCCATAGATATATGCTCCCACTTCCACTTAGGTACCTCCAAGCTCTTCAGCTCGCCACCAGGCCTCTGTCTTTCTGCCTTTACTTGTTGGCAGATTAAACATCTCTTAACAAAACTGATCACATCACGCTTCATGCGTCTCCACCAGAATTGACCACTCAGGTCCTTATACATCTTTCTTCCTCTGGGGTGAATACTGAACCGACTACTGTGAGCCCGTTCTAAAATTTCTTTACGTAACTCTGGTGCATCTGGGACTACCCATCGGTCGCCCAGTCTTAATGACTCATCTTCAGCCACTCTAAACTTTGTTGGCTGACCTCGAAGTGCTATTGATGACCATCTCTGCACTTCATCATCCGACCTCTGGGCTTTCCTGATAGCCTCAAATACGTCTGGCTCGGCCAATAAGGTCGACACTCGCACCGGCGACGTGTCTACATCGAAGTCATAGCCCAGATGGCAATAGGAAGTCATCAAAGCTGATAAACACATAACATCCTCAGCAGTGCTCTTCACCTTCCGACTTAAGGCGTCTGCTATTAAATTTGCTTTACCAGGATGGTACTCAATTTCACAGTCATAATCCTTGAGTAAATCCATCCATCTTCTTTGACGCATGTTCAGTTCAGCCTGAGTGAATAGAAACTTTAGGCTCTTATGGTCCGTAAAAATGGTAAACGTAGTACCATAAAGATAATGACGCCAAATCTTTAAGGCGAAAATGATAGCCGCCAGTTCCAGATCATGGACTGGGTATCTGGTCTCATGAGGCTTCAACTGTCTCGAAGCATAGGCTACCACTTGTCTGTCTTGCATCAATACGCAGCCCAAACCCTGCAATGATGCATCCGTGTACAAGGCAAACCTCTTATCCTCAGACGGAATCACCAACACTGGCGCTGTCGTCAAACGACGCTTCAATTCTTGGAAGCTTTCCTCACAAGCTTCGGACCAAAAGAATGGGACTCCTTTCTGAGTTAGCTGTGTCAATGGCTTAGCGATCTTAGAAAATCCCTCGACGAAACGTCGGTAATAACCTGCTAAGCCAAGAAAACTCCGTATCTCGGGTACAGAAGTGGGTGCTGCCCACTCCATCACAGCTTCAATCTTCCTGGGATCCACAGATATCCCTTGGCTAGATATGACATGGCCTAGGAATACCACGCTGTCCAACCAGAATTCGCACTTGCTAAGCTTTGCATACAACTGATGATCCCTGAGGATCTGAAGTACTGTCCTCAAGTGCCGTACATGATCTTCTTCGGTCCGAGAGTAGATGAGTATATCGTCAATGAAAACTATGACGAATTGGTCCAAAAATGGCTGGAACACCTTGTTCATCAAACTCATGAAAACAGCCGGGGCATTTGTCACCCCAAAAGGCATGACTAGGAATTCATAGTGCCCATACCTCGTCCTGAAGGCTGTCTTCTGAACATCCTCTTCTCTTACTCGAATCTGATGGTACCCCGACCTCAGATCGATCTTAATGTAGAGCCTCGTACCCTGCAACTGATCAAACAAATCATCGATCCTCGGGAGTGGGTACTTATTCTTCACCGTAGCTTTGTTCAGTTGTCTGTAATCGATGCACAAACGCATCGATCCATCTTTCTTCTTCACAAATAAAACTGGTGCTCCCCAGGGCGATACGCTAGGGCGTATATAGCCTTTATCAAGGAGCTCTTGCAACTGAATCTTTAATTCCCTTAGCTCCGCTGGTGCCATCCTATAAGGAGCACGAGAAATGGCAGACGTCCCCGGTAATAATTCAATCCCAAACTCGACCTCTCTCGTCGGCGGGAATCCGGGAATCTCCTCCGGAAAGACATCGGGAAATTCCGCCACTACGGGCACATCCTTAACTTTTACTTCTTCTTTCTTTTCCGTAACATCAACGGCATATATGAGATATCCTGTGTGGCCTCTTTCCAATAACTGTGCCATCTTGACAGCAGATATCAATGGAATCTTTGAGCGAGAACCATCCCCATAGAACGTCCATGGAATTCCCATATCGGATTTGAACCGTACTGTCCTCTGCCTGCAGTTCACAACTGCCTGATACCTATTCAGAACGTCGATGCCCAGAATGCAGTCAAAATCTGACATTCCCAGAACAATCAAATCTGACCTTAGTTCTTTATCCTCAAAATAAATGAGGCCATTGTAGACGATCCGATCGGTAATCATACTTCTTCCAGCGGGGGTCGAGACTATAAGAGGCGTGGGCGACGGAGAAGCGCATATGTGGTGTCTTTCCACAAAACTTGTTGATACAAAAGAGTGTGACGCACCTGTGTCGATCAATATAAAAGCAGGGTGCGCAAATAAAAGACACGTACCCGCTATAACCTCCTCCGGAGCCGCTGAAGCTTGCTCCCTTGTCAATGCATAGACTTGTCCTTGAGGTGGCCCCATGGGATGACCTCCATGCTGACGCGGCACAAATGGGGGTCTGTGCTGTGCTGTCCTATCCGCAGGCCTCCCCGCAGAACCCTGTTGACTTCCCCTGTTGGGACACTGTCTAGCAAAGTGGCCCTTGTCGCCACAAACATAGCATCCTATACAATCTTTCGTCAGATGTGGTTGCCCACAAAGAGTGCATTGGATCTTCCCAGATCTGTCTCCCTGAGACTGCCCCCTTCCAGATGGGGCATCACTCCTTCGGTTCCCTTTCCATCTATTGTCAGACCTCTTACCACTGAACCTTGACGCCGATGAGTTCCCCCTTGACTTGAACTGATCATTCCTTGGCTTCAAATTATCCGGGGTGGATTTCTGAGAGGGTGCCGGCGGTGGTACAACATCAGGGTATGCACCCACTCCTAGTTCGGCCAGCTCGGCACGTGAAAGTGCATCGTCAAAGCAAGTAGGGCCATAAGTGATCACCCTATCGTATAGCTCCGGCCTCAATCCTTTCATGAAATTCCTCATCTTTGCTTGTGTGCTCGTGGCAATGTGAGGCACATATCTGAGCAAGGAGCAAAACTGAAGAGCATAATCTGACACTGACATATTACCTTGCTTGAGGTGAGTGAATTCATCTTCCTTAGCCTGTCGTGCTACAGCCGAGAAATAACGGTTCAGAAAGCGAGTTCGAAACATTTTCCAGTTAACTTCATGACCTTGAGCCTCTTGCTCTACCACAGTGGTCTTCCACCACATCAGCGCCTTCTTGGCCAACTGGAACTCTGCTAACCGTATCCATGCTGTCTTCGCACATGGGGCTGCCACAAAGATCTGCTCTATTCTTTCCAACCATTCCTCAGCTCGTTCCCCAGTCTCGGTTCCTTCAAAGGTTGGGGGTCGGTAAGCAAGAAACTGAGTTAGCTTAGCTCCCCTGGTAACAACTGTTGTTCGGCCGGTTCATCATCAAAAGCTGGCGGGGGTAGGGGATTCGTACGCCCCGCGCTTGCATTGACGCTCACTGCGTCACCTACCTCCACGTTTGCTGCCATACTGCAACACAAGGATTAACAACAAGATCCAAAAGCAGTTCGTATAATACTTTGTTAGATAAACAAAACATGTTAGCATAACATCATATACTTCATATGCAACTTATGCACAAAACATGTTCGAAAGTAAGCACCTAGCTAACTTATTGCTAAGGCTACCCTTCACTCATTCCCGGGTTATCTAACCACTGCTCTGATACCACTAATGTAGGGTCTTCCTACCCTAATATTATTTAGTACACATAAATGGGACAGAACATGCATTTATAACCTCTTAAGGGTTCCGGTTGTAGCTTGAGCTAAGGAGATTACAGGCCAAAATAAAGTTTCCAAAAGCTATTTAATTACATTCCCAATAAAGAATGTTAAAGGTATAGATTTACACTACTCCTAGAGTAGAGACTATCAAAATCCTGCATCCTACGTTCATCATGCTCCCTTTAGCTCACTTCCTCAACCCGACCCTAGGCCTTGGTCCAAAAGTGTACCTACAGGGATAACACATCGTGAGCATACACATATTTACTTAACATTATATAAAAGCATACAATAATGCATAACATCTTAGTTAAGTAAAGGTAATTGGTCGTCCTTCGACTTCCTTTGTTATCCCTGACTCTTATTCATATATTAGGGCGTCTTACCCCATTGTGTGGCATCTTACCATATCATAATCATCGTGTGGCATCTTACCATGTCATAATCATCGTGTGGCATCTTACCACGTGGGCATCTTACCCAATCATATGGCGTCTTACCATATCATAAACATTGCGTGGCATCTTACCACGGGGGCATCTTACCCACTCACATACTTTGGGTGGCATCCTACCACATGGGCGTCTTACCCAATCATACACGTAGTATGATCTTATCATAAACTTCGTCATCATAGACGTCCTCATAAACATCATCATCATAACATCATCATCGTAACATTATCATAAGCATCATCATCATAAATATCATCATAGACATCATCATCATAACATCATCTTAAACATCATCATCGTAAACATCATCTTAAACATCATCATCGTAAACATCATCTTAAACATCATCATCGTAAACATCATCTTAAACATCATCATAATATGTAAGGGTATGGTTTACCGTCCGATGCTCGTACGTCTCTTACGTACCTTAATTCCAAAAGAAGGAGAAATCGTAGACTTTATCTCCTTGAAGTCGTGGGTACCTGGGACGGTTCTACATAACCATACAAATTGATATTAGAAGCTAAACAATAGCCCAATACCAAAAATTCAACAAAAATCAACATTTTTCATCTTTTGAACAGTGGCGATCGATCGCTCAAAACGAGGCGATCGATCGCCTGATTTTTCACTTAGCGGCGATCGATCGCTCAAAATGAGGCGATCGATCGCCTGATGCTTATTTGGCTACTGGACGTTGGCGATCGATCGCGCCATTTGAGGCGATCGATCGCCTAAGCTCTTCTTCGCGCACTGCTTCTCGGCGATCGATCGCTGCTTTTGTAGCGATCGATCGCCACTTACAGTGGCCGCGATTTCACCATTTCCATGTGCATTTTGCAAGCTCATCTTCAACCCTTTCAACACCAAACTTCCCAACAACAACAATAACATCATAACCCACTAAAACCCACATAAAACACTTCAAAAATCATACCCCAACCATAAACAACACATACCCAAACAAACCCACATAAACATCAAAAACTTAACCCATTTCAACACCAAACATCATAAAACTTAAAGGAATGGTTCCATACCTCTTGTAGGCTCCAAATCCTAGCAAAGATCACACAAACAAAGTTTTTGTGGAACTTTTCTTCTCCTCTTTTGGTGGAATTCGAAAATGGGTAGGGTTTGGGGTTTGGGAAGTGATTTGGGGATTTTAAATAAAGTGAAGGGTAAAGGGGTTAAAGTGATGGATTTAAGAAGGGGGGTTTATTTTAACTTAATTAAAATTGTACCCCAAACTTAACATGATGTAAAAATGCTCCAACATAGTATTTTAAAAGCATTTTACATAAATGCTCCAAACTTCATCTAAAATCACATCCTCCTCATATTTAATAATTAACACAATTAAATCATGTTAACACCTTAACACCCAACACATAAATCCATCAACACATGCTACATCATATAAACATAATTAATGCCTTACTTGCAATTAATTAATTTCGGGGCATCACACGGCAAGTATTCTTCATCACTGGAATATAATCTCGACTCACAATCACATGCACCAATGCATCCAATATACACATGCAACCATAATGCATATCTCAAACCATGTATGCAACCATGATGCATAATTGACTCCATGTGTGCAACCATAATGCATAACCAATTCAATGCATATAAATACGTGTTACCGTTCGATGCCCGTACGTCTCACTACGTACCTTAATTCCAAAATGGAGATGTCGATGGACTTATGTAAGGACCCCCAAGCCCTTAACCCTTAATTAGTGTATTAATCATTATGTGTGGTACATGCTTTCAATAAAAGGTCGGGAAACACAGATGATACTTTACCATTGAATGGCAATTACAAGATTTCTTTAATATTCAACATTAAGATCATCTCTACCCACAATTAGACTCATAGATTCCGCCCATTTCCATCCCCATTACACCACTTTTCACATGATAGACTTTTATAAAATTTGGGCAGAGTCTCCCCATAAATAGAGTCATCCCGAAATAAAAGCGCATCACATTATATAGTTCCCGGCCAGGGAAAACACATATTCAACAGAACACAGCAACACTAAGTAAATTCCCAGCCATGGAAGACACCACACATAAGACAACATAAATGGGTCTCAACACCCACATAATACACCCATGACTCTCATATCATTAGCAATTCTACTCTAATTGCATGCAACACAAAATGAAAGAGAGAAAGGCTCATGCCTTTATATACAATCCATATACAAGCATAATCGTGCTCACATGCGAGCATCATAAATGTGTATATAACCCTCGGGTGTATATAAGTACTCTATACGATACCGTGCTCCATCAAGCCCTGGTACCACGATCCTGGGAGTACATCCAATCAACAGCTCGAGCTCAACTCCAAAGCCATCGATGTACCTGTTCACCTGTCCCAACAGAGACAACCCCCAACGGGGTGAGCATACCAATACACAAAATCTCATAATCACAATAATGAAATTCATAATTTACAACACAAGTAAATACTAATGAATTTTAAATGATACTCCCTGGATGGCAACGTCCTCATCCGGGATTCCGTGTACTGTCCCTGTTATCACAATCATCAAACTCATCAAATCTCAAAAATCAGTAAATCAACACATTGATTATAGCATGCCTGGTTCTCAAGTATCAATAATTAATGATTCCAAATTCATTATACACACAAATATAGATATCTCGATATCTAATATTGATTTTCAACTTTGCTACCAATCACAGATAGCTCAAATGCCTAGCATTTATTTTACAAATTCTCATTTATACTTAGACATCTCACATGTCTTATAATGAATACAATATTCCACGATCATTCTCAGGCATCTCAAATGCCTAGCATTTATTTTACAAATTCTCATTTATACTTAGACATCTCACATGTCTTATAATGAATACACGGTTCCACGATCATTCTCAGGCATCTCAAATGCCCTACAATAGTCATATAGACCCAGTACCCCCATATCTATTATAAGGTCATACCTCTCTAGTATTACGCACACTTGTGGCAGCGATATCAAGACTAGGTCGTTCCATAGTCATATCAACACATATATATATAACCATACCCACAACCATCTAATGCAATTAAAACACATTATGCATTTCACAAATGCTTTCATATAAAGTAATGTTCGTACGTCACACGTACCTCAAATTTCCGAAGTCCGAGCCAAACCTTGCTCGAGTTCCATGCTCCGAGGAACGATGTGCTAACACGATAAATTAATTCACAATTAATTATGAACATGCAACCCATGCTCAAGCACACCCATAACCCTCAAAAATATTGTCAACACACGACAATTAACCATTATCGAAAATTGCTCAAGAACACCCCACAAACTTTCGAACCTTCACAACACAAATCGAACCCAAACTAAACACCACAAATCATCTAAAACATGAATTAATCGATTACTAACAAGAATCATCACCCTTGCCAAAAATCCCCAAAATTCGAACATAAACCCCTAAAATCGAGCCCTAATCTCACGCAAGCAATGAAGAAAATTCGAACCATAAAGCAACAATTTTTCGAACCAATAAAGTCTGCAATTTTCGACCCAAATCAAAGCACAAAACGCCCTAAAAACACTGGAAGAAAAGCCCCAAAAATCGTACCAAAATCGAGCCCCAAAATCGGACAGAAATCCAGTTCGAACCCTAGCGCTTTTCTGGCAAATCCGAGCTCAAATCGCGACCAAACTTCGAATTATTGTTATGGGGAGGAGCGCCTGGAAGAGACGAAGCTGGCGGCGGGTCGGACGCGCCGAACGGCGGCCGGACGGCGGCGGGCGAAGCACTTTTGTGCGCGGGGGTCAAAGGGGATCAGGAATGGGGCGCGCGCGAGGAGAGAGAAACGAGGTGCTGAAATGGTTCCGATAATTAAAATCTCGGGTTCAACTGGTATTTATAGCAAAAATACCCTGAAACACTAATAGCCCCACAAATACATCATGATTCATTAAATCATCTGTTTTCAAAAATTCTCTCTCTAACTCAAAAACCCCCTACCGGTGCCCACACAAGCACCCGAGATTCCGAGACACTTCAACAACCCAACTCTTAGGTTTTTCACCGGAATGAGAACACAATCTCAACCTCGGGATCCAACGATCCCAACTACTCAAATAAACGAGCCCAGAAGGCCCAACACCGCGATTAAACTCCAAGTCGCCACGTAAAACAACTTTAGGGGTTATTAACACTCCGGGATTAACATCCCTAATATCTGGTCATCACACCTACTCTAATTTATGGTACGGTATGTATACCGGGGTGGAACGTATGATACGTTGGTAGGTTTGGTATACACCTAAGGAGGCAGCGATCTGCTAGCCAGGTATTGTTGCTGTAAGGACCCCCGTGCCCTTAACCCGTTATTAGTGTATTAAGCCATACCATTAGTGCATATAATCATACTATCAGGGGGAAAAACCATATGCAAGTACAACACCATATGCTATCCAGAAAATTTCTTGCATTAATCCACATAATATTCAAATTCCCCAACCAAGATTATTCATATAACATGCACCCTCATAATACACTAACATACTCTTAGTTCATTTAGCAATTCCATAACTAATTGCGTGCAAACCATGAATGAACAGAGAAGAGCCGTAGCCCATTTATACATCCCATATACACGTAAAATGTACTCACATGAGAGCACCAAATGAATGAGCATGTATCTAATGTATAAGGATAGTCTACCAGATACCATGACTGATACTTCATTCCTTGAAGCACCTCCCAAGCACAGTTCGATCTCAACACTGGATCTGTGTACTTATTCAATCAGCTCTGGTACCTCAATCCAGGAAGTACATCAAATCAACAGCCCGAGCTCAACTCCAAAGCTGCTGCAAACACTTGTATCACCTGCCCCAACAGAGACAGCCCCCACACGGGGTGAGCATACCAATATCCCAAATCCCATAATCACAATAATGCAATTCATAATTTACAATATGTAAATGCTATGAAATATAAGAGATGCTCCCTGGATGACATCATCCTCATCCGGAATCTCCTGTACTGTCCCTGTTCTCAAAATAACTGAAACCATCAAATTCTCAAATGCCAGTTAATCATTACATTGATTAACGAATTCACTTGCCACATACCGACATTATAACAATAACATCAAATCATTCAACAATGATCACAAATATCCCATATATCTCTTTTATGGTTTCATAGTTCTATTTAATTG
Source organism: Haberlea rhodopensis (assembly GCA_907163345.1). Classification (NCBI taxonomy): domain Eukaryota; kingdom Viridiplantae; phylum Streptophyta; class Magnoliopsida; order Lamiales; family Gesneriaceae; genus Haberlea; species Haberlea rhodopensis. Next base: position 6,383,404 of record CAJQUN010000031.1, on the reverse strand, counting down.
CTCGCTCTACAATAGCAGCATTTCAGTCTCACGCATGCTCAACAGCAGTGGCGTCATAACCGATGTTCGCTCAAAAGCGACTACCTCCAATCATTGCTCGCTCAAAAGCGGCACCATGCAATTCCCAATGTATATACATCCATTTGTAGCAATCACCATTAAACATGTATTTCAACATCCGTTAATACCCGTTTATTGCTAAAACCATATATCAGGCACTTCCATACACATTTATTGCAATACAGTGTGTCATGCACTCAACAATTGCATTTAAAATAAGGGTCTATGCTCGTACGTTATACGTACCTTATATTTTCCGTAGTTTGAGTCCGACTTCGTCCGAGTCCCACGATCCGATGAATTATGTGCTAACACACAAATAATTCACAATCAAACACAAGCATGCAACCACGTGTCCAAGCACGTTCATGACTCCCAATCATATCGTCAATCCATGACGATTACCAAAATAAAAGCCCCCCGGGTAAGCATGCATAATACCCAAAATATTCTATTTTATATGTTTAATAGATAGCCAAAAACCCAACCAAAAATTCCGTTTAATTAATCTTGGCTCCAACCAATCCATTTTAAAAGTATAGCATTCCCATTGGAATGTAGACATTGCCCCGGAAATGGCCCCTTAAAACCTCGATTCCAAAATCCTGACATTTTCCAAAATTTTGAAAAAAACAAAGCGAACAGGGCCGCGATCGATCGGCGCCAAGCCGCAATCGATCGCCATACCCTACTGCCCAAAAATAAACAAGCCGCGATCGATCGCCACATCTCGCGATCGATCGCCAAAACCCTCACGATCGATCGCCCACTTTTCGTGATCGATCGCCGCTACTGCTCATCGCCTTCCCAAAAAAGAAACATGTCGCGATCGATCGGCGCCAAGCCGCGATCGATCGCGACCTGCGGGATTCCGAAAATTTCGAGCTTCAATGGTGTTTTTCACACCCAAACTCCAAACCAACACCCCAAACAACCTCAACACCTCAAATACAACATTTAAAGTCAATAAAAACTCTAAAAACTCAACTTGGATCTTTAACCCAATAATCCCCAAATTCATAAACCACCAAAACTTAACCAAAAACTATAATACTACTATCAAATCGAAGACAATGACGAGGGGGAGATGAATACCAGATTATCTTCAAGAAATCGGGCTCCCAAGACGAGCCCCCAACGATTTGCTTCCAAGAGCAAGAGAGGGAAAAGGTGGGGGGAAAGGGTTTGAGAGAAGAGAGAGGGAGATTCCGTGCTACAATGACGGAAATCTCGAGTCCAACTGGTATATATAGCAAAAATGCTCCAAGATACCAATACCTCCACAAATACATCATGATTCATTATAAATCATCTGTTTTCAAAAACTCTCTCTCCAACATCACATCCCCATACTGGCCCCAACATAAGGCACCGCGGACACCAAGTCCCACTAAAAACCCAACTCATAGGTTTTCCACCAAAATGAGAATACAATCTCAACATTTGGATCCAACAATCTCAAGTTCCACAGGGAACATGCAAGATAAACAATTGCATTCCCAAACACGTGTCGACCGTGACACTAAACAAATCCGAATCCTGGCCATCCCTCGTTCATCCTTGGATCCAACAATCCTAAAACAGGAAGGCTATCGAATTATCCAACAAGAATTACCATGGTTCCAAAACACGACGATCCCTCCTCAAGGGAAGTCAAACAACCCTCACGGTCATTCATCAGAATGCACCGTGCCATCGAGATTGCCGATCTCGAGGTTCCACAATCTCACACCGTAGATTTACCAAACCAAGCATACAAACTCGACGTTCAACAAGGAACAAAATAGAGTTGGCATTCGTATACACACACGGCATACATGCCCATACACCAACACAACCTGCATACACAATGCAATGGACTCGGGTATCTCCAAGCATACCCAAAGTCTCAAAACCTACTGCCAAACCTCGATTATTCTCACTTCACGGAGAATGATGGTTGACAAACCAAAACCAAAGGGTGTGATTTCAACATGAACACCACACAACCCAAGCAACGAATCTCCCAAAAGATTCAACCGGCAGGTATATCAATACCGCATTTCCCACAAGGATAGTGTCATGAATCCATGACCTTCCAACCTCGAACCACCGTCCGGAAAACTGGATATATATACCAACATATATCTCGGAACCAAAATATGAAATTGGTTCAGAATAGTGCATCGAAGCCACTATCATCAAATCGAAACTCGTATACGCCAGGTATACTCAACCAACGATGCCCTGTACTATTGTCATAGTACTACACAACTCGAGCATCCCCCGAAGACGTCTCCTCGAACGTCTCACTGGAAGTACGAAGCCATCACCTAGTCCAACACTAGTAGGGCTTACCCTGGTTGATTCACGATCAACCCACAACCAATACTAGCTGTCTCCATGATAGTACAATCCAAATCTCTCCAAGAGATAAAGTCAATATAGTAGTGTTACCCCACTAGCTATATCCCACAAATCCAATCGTGACTCCCGTTGCATTCCATATGCAAGGATGCTCAACCAGAGCTAACCACGACTTGTCGACACTCACGTTGGCATTACCAACAAAATTGAGTTGTCCCAATACAAGTCCCTCAAAACAAAAGACGTACAACCATTCTCATGAGGTGTCACATGCCTCAAACATCATGCTACAAAGGGACAATCAAAAGCCTGCCAAAAGTCTTCATCGTATCATTATACGATTCACCAAACTCGGTCCCAACGTGCAGTATAATGGCTCCAACAAGCATACTATAACATTACCACGATAACTGGCTAGCAAAGCGCTACCCTCCATAGGCTCATATCAAGCCCACCAGCAAGCCATATGTTCCATCTCGGTATGCCATACCGTACAAACCGTTAGAGTAGTGGGTCATCGCCCAACACAACTCTAAAACACCAAGCACAATGGACAACCCGGTGTCCTTGCTCAACTATGATGCAATCATAATCCGTTAAGACTTATCCCACACCCTCAGTGTGATGTCCGGGAATTACTGGTGTTAATCCCGGTATGGTAATAATCCTTGATGGATTTTTAATCGTGGCAATTAGGAACTAATTGCGGTTTTGGGTCTCCCGAGGTTGTTAAATTGGGCACTTGGGATCGTTGGATCCAAAGGTTGAGATTGTATTATCATTTTGGTGGAAAACCTATGAATTGGGTTTTAGTGGGACTTGGCGTCCGGGGTGCCTTATGTTGGGGCCAGTCTGAGGATTTGATGTTGGAGAGAGAGTTTTTGTAAACAGATGATTTTTAATGAATCATGATGTATTTGTGGGGGTATTGGTGTGTTGGGGTATTTTTGCTATATATACCCGTTGGACTCGGGATTCCGTCATTCGGAATCCATTTCTCTCACTCTCTCCCTCTCTATCGATCCAAACCCTCTCCCCCCATTTCCCTCTTCTCCCTTGATGGGAAATTTGATGGTAGCTTGGCTCGGGAGCCGGTTTTCTCGAAGATAATCAGGTATTAATCTTCCCCTCGTCATTAGCTTCGATTTGATGGTAGTATGGTAGCTTTTGGTTGAGGTTTTGGTTGGCCTTGGGTTTTGGGAATTTGTGGCTAAAATCATATGTTGAGTTTTTAAAGTTTTTGAAGGCGATGAACAGAGCTGGCGATCGATCGCGAGGTCTTGGCGATCGATCGCGTGGATGGGCGATCGATCGCGAGTAGGCACTGGTTGGCCACTGGAGTGTGGCGATAGATCGCGGTAAATGTGGCGATCGATCGCCACCCGAAGGAATTGGTTTTTTGGAATTTTTGGAAAATGTCAGGATTTTGGAACCGATTTTTAAAGGGGGCCGTTTCCGGGGCAATGTCTACATTCCAATGGGAATGCTATGCTTTTAAAATGGATTGATTGAGGCCAAAGTTTAATAAAACGGAATTCCCGGTTGAATTCTTGGTTATCTTTTAAACTTGTTAAATGATATATTTTGGGTATTATGCATGCTTAGCCGGGGGGGCTTTTATTTTGGTAATCGTCATGGATTGACGATGGGTTTTGAGATTTGCACACGTGCGTGGGCACGTGATCGCATGCTTATTCTTGATTGTGAGTTGTTTATGTGTTTTAGCACATATTTCTCGAGGCATGAAACTCAAGCAAGGTTTGGCTTGGACTACGGAGACTTAAGGTACGTAGGACGTACGAGCATAGTCTATTTTAGTATTGCAACTGTAAAATGCATGGTGTGTGGTAATTGTACTAAATGGGTATTGGAACACATGGTGTGTGATAATTGCGTCATATGGGCATTGAAATATGTGGCATGTGGTAATTGCATCGGATAGGTGTTGAATGGTGCATGATATTTGCTATAAATGGATAACAATATGCATGGTAAATAGTATTTGCGTCAAATGGTTATACATTGGGAACCATACGGTGCCGCTATTGAGCGAACAATGATTTGGGATGCGATCGCTGTTGAGCGACCATCGGCTATGACGCCGCTATTGTTGAGCGTGCGCGAGGTTTAGTATGCCGCCATTGTGGAGCGAGCAATGAAACGGGAATATGGACTTATTGGTTAGATATATGTGATATCTATGGTCTTTTACATTATGTTTTTACCATATTGATCATGGAACTGGCATAATAGAACGATATTAGTTAATCTATGTGACGATTAACTGGTTTTGGGATTTGATGAGTTGGTTATTTTGAGAACAGGGATGATACAGGGGATCCCGGATGAGGGCGTTACCATCCAGGGAGTATCATTTAAATTATAGCATTTACATTCTGTATTTGAATTGCAATGTTATGCTTATTGGATTGGTGGTATTGGTATGCTCACCCCGTGTGGGGGCTGTCTCTGTTGGGGCAGGTAACATAGGTGCAGCAGCAGTAGCTTTGGAGTTGAACTCGGGCTGATGATAGAGGTACTTCCAGGATCGAGGTACCAGAGCTGGTTGAATAAGTACATAGATCCAGTGTTGAGATCGAGCTGTGCTTGGGAGGTGCTTCCAGGATTGAAGTAACAGTAACGGTATCCGGTAGAGTGTTTTATACATCAGATACACGCTCATTCATTGGGTGCTCTTATGTGAGTACATTTTACGTGTATATGGAATGTATAAATGGACTACGGCTTTTCTCTGTTCATTTATGGGTTGCATGCAATTAAATGTGGAATTGCTAAATGAACTAAGAGCATGTTAGTGTATTATGAGGGTGCATGTCATATATGTAATCTTGGTTGGTGGACTTGCATATTATATGTGTTGAATGCAAGAAATTTTATGGATCACTAATATGGTGTCGCACTTGCACAGGGCTTTTCCCCATGATTTTATGAATATATGCACTAATGGTATGGATTAATACACTAATAACGGGTTAAGGGCACGGGGGTCCTTACATTAGTGGTATCAGAGCAGTGGTTAGCTCTTTGGGGCTGTTGAGGGCCTAGGAAAATTATAATGGGAATGAGAAGCACATACTTATGCATGATGGTAGTTAGTGTTGCGTGGCACAACTATATTGCTTATGTGCGTTTATGATATGTGTTCATAATTGGAATATGTTATTGCTAACCATGGTGGTTGCAGGGTCTTATGAGACATGGACTATGCATTATGGTTGCATAGATATACATCGGAGTGATGATTCTAATGCTTTGCCGCTAAATGTTGGAGCGAGGTGCATTAAAATACACTCATGACGATGTTTATGGGAATACGGGTTATGTATTACGGTTGCGTGCACGTCGAAGCGATGATGCCGCTGTCGTGCCGAAACAATTATTGGGACACGGGATATGCATTACGGTAGCATGCGTGGCGTAGCGATGTGAATACTTGCCGCTTTATGGCGTAGCGATGTGAATACTTGCCGCTGTCATACCGTAGCGATGAGAGAATATTTGCCGCTAATATGAAGCGAAGAACACGGCCGCTGTCATATTAATAGCGAGGGATATTATTTTCCGCTGGTATTGTCGAAGCGAGGGGTATTTCCGCTGTCATGTAAAGCGAGGGGTATTTCCGCTGTCATGTCGGAACGATGGTACCACCATCATGTCGAAGCGATGATGCCGCTGTCGTGTCGAAGCGATGATACATGCCGCTGTCACGTCGAAGCGATGATACCGCTGTCATGACGTAGCGATGGGATCGGGAACAAAGTACTAAATGAGTGTGAGTACCACTTGAGTCCGCGATTATTCCACTATTCTATTGGCGATGGTTCATGCCGCCGGTTATTCTATTGGCGATGGTTCATGCCGCCGGGTATTCTATTGGCGATGGTTCATGCCGCCGGGTATTGTGATGCCCCGAAATTAATTAATGGCAATTTGGACATTAATTATGTTTATATGATGAATTATTGCGATGATTAAATTATGTGTGGAAAATGAAGAATTATCATGATTTAAGGATGTTGATTTTAATTATGAAGATGGTATGGATTTAATGAAGTTGGTTGCATTTTGTAAATGCTTACCATGTTAATGCATTTTATATACATCATGTTAATTATTGGGGTACAAGTTAAATATAAGGATTTAACCCTTAACCCACCATTTTTACCTCACTTTACTCTTTACACTCAAATCCCCAAATCTCTTCCCAAACCCTCACTTTTTCCCTCAAACCCGATTTTGGCACCAAAGTGGACAAGAAGTCCTTGTAAAAGCTTTGTTCTTGCACTTCTTGGTAAGATTTAAGACCTAAGATGTTTGTATATCACTCCTTGATGTTCTTGAAATGTTTGATTTAAGTTTGGAATGGTTTTGAAGGGTTTTGAAATGGGTTTGTTGGGGGTTGGGATGACTTTTGAAATGATGTTTGTTTTTGGTGGTTTAATGATGTTTGAGGAAGGTTTTAAGTTTTTTTATGTTGTTGAATTGATGGAATAAATGTTGGTTGAGGTTGGTGAAGTTTTAATGTGTAAAAATGGTGGATTTTCGAAGTGCAGAGGCTGGCGATCGATCGCCCGTTTTTGGCGATCGATCGCGAGCCAACAGTAGGCTCCAGAAGCCTTTGGCGATCGATCGCCACTTGGGCGATCGATCGCGCCAACTATGGCGATCGATCGCCGAAGAAGAAAATTTCACCCCCCCCCGTCCAGTGTGATCTCGCGATCGATCGCGCCGGGGCAGCGATCGATCGCGAGATGTAAAAATGGGTATTTTTGATTTTTTGTGGGGTTTTTGAATATTGGACTATGATTAGCTTCTAATATTGAATTGTATGGTTGTGTAGAACCATCCCAAGGACCCACGACTTCGAGAAGATAAAGTGCTACGACTTCACCATATTTTGAAAAGGTAAGTAAGAAACGTACGGGCATCAAACGGTAACATATTCCTAAACTATGACTTTGCATTGATTGCATAAGTATTTATGATGATGATTATGATGAATAAGTTTATGATGATGATGTTTTGATAAACAAAGATGATATGATGTTACGATGACAGTTATGATAAGATGATGATGTTTAGAGATGATGATGCTTATAAGATAATGATGTATGTTTAACTATGCTACTTAGAATGGTCGAATGTCCGGTGGCTATTATGGGCAAGCGAGGAAGGTACTTGCCGCTCACATAACTAAGCGATGGGGTTCATCCGCTATCAAGGCGTAGCGAGGGGTATCATCCGCTGAACAAAGAGATACATCCGCTATCAAGGTGTAGCGATGGGTATCATACGATGTGTTATGTCGAGCGAGGGGGGCCAATTGTACCGCTGTCATAATAGAACCCGGATAGTCCCATTACTAAGTAACATGGATTGTTGTGTGCATATATGCGAAGTATGATGTTAATCATTTACGTCTTGAACTAATGATTATATGCATAACTATGAAACAGGGACAACCAAAGAAGGATAATACGATTAACCAGGAAGTATATGTTATCAATTATTTATGTACATTTATTTATATGCCATATGATAATAAGTAACGATGTACATGCTCATGATGGGTTGTTCCTGTAGGTACACTTTTGGACCAAGACTAAGGGTCGGGTTGAGACGGTGAGCTAAAGGAGCATAAAAGAAGATAGGTTACAGGATTTCTTTTGGGATAGTTTCTACTCTAGGAGTAGTATAATTCTATTGATACACTTCTTTTGAGGATGTAATTAATTTAACTTTTGAAAAATTTAGTCTTGGCATGTAATCTAATTAGCTCAAAGCTACAACCGAAACCCTAAGAATGTCTTTAATGAATGTTTAGCCTATTTATGTCTTGATTTCACTGTTAAGGTAGGAGGACCCTACATTAGTGGTATCAGAGCAGTGGTTAGATAACCCGGGGATTAGTGAAGGGTAGCCTTAGCAATAGATTGGCTAGGCGCTTACTTTTGACATGTTATGTTGCATATGAAGTATATGACTGTTATGATAACATGCTATGGCTTCCTAACAATGTACATATGAACTGCTTTTGGGTCTTGTTGTTAACCCTTGTGTTGCAGTATGGCAGCAAATATCGACATTGGCGATGCGGTAAGTGTTAACGCTAGTGCGGGGCGCACGAATCCCCTACCCCCGCCAGCCCTAGGCGAAGAGCCGTCCGAACAACAGTTATTGCCGGGAGAGTTGAGTTTGACTCAATTTCTAGCGTATCGGCCCCCGACTTTTGAAGGGACAGAAACAGGGGAGCGAGCCGAGGAATGGCTAGAAAGAATAGAATAAATATTTGTGGCAGCCCCGTGTGCAAAGACGGCCTGGATAAGGCTAGCAGAGTTTCAATTAGCCAGGAAAGCACTGATGTGGTGGAAGACCACTGTGATTGAACAGGAGGCACAGGGTCAAGAGGTGAACTGGAAACTGTTTAGAACTAGATTTCTGGCCTGATACTTTTCAGCGGCTGCACGTCAGGCTAAAGTGGATGAGTTTACTAAATTGAAGCAAGGTACCATGCCGGTGTCAGATTATGCCCTCCACTACTGTTCTCTACTCAGATATGTACCTCATATCGCCGCCGACACTCAAGCAAAAAATGAGGAACTTTATGAAGGGCTTGAGGCCAGAACTTTATGATAGGGTGATTACATATGGCCCTACTTGCTTTGATGATGCACTTACACGGGCTGAGTTAGCCGAACTGGGGGTTGGTGCATACCCTGATGCTGTACCACCTCCAGCACCCCCTCAGAAATCTACTCCCGACCATTTGAAGCCAAGGGGTGATCAGTTTAAGCCTGGAGGGAACACTTCAGCGTCTAGATTCAGTGGAAGGAGGCCCGAGAACCGATGGAGAGGAAACCACAGGAATGACGCCCCACCAAGAAGAGGACAGTCTCGGGGAGGCAGTGTTGGGGAGGTTCAATGCTCTCTTTGTGGGCAACCACATCTGACAAAGAATTGTGTAGGATGTTATGTTTGTGGCGACAGAGGCCACTTTGCTCGACAGTGTCCCAACAGGGGAAGGCAGCAGAACTCTACGGGGAGGTCTACGGACAGAGCAGCACGGCATAGACCCCCATATGTACCGAGGCAGTATGGAAGTCAGCCTACGGGGCCACCTCAGGGACAGGTGTATGCATTGATGAGGGAGCAGGCTACAGCGGCTCCGGAGGAGGTCATAGCGGGTACGTGTCTTTTATTTACGCACCCTGCCTTTATATTGATCGACACAGGTGCGTCACACTCCTTTTTGTCGACGAGTTTTGTGGAAAGACACCACATATGCACTGCTCCGTCGCCCACGCCTCTTGTAGTCTCGACACCCGCTGGAAGGAGTTTGATTGCTGATCAGATTGTCTATGATGGCCTCATTTATTTTGAGGATGACAAGTTAAGGTCGGATTTAATCGTTCTGGGAATGTCATACTTTGACTGTATATTGGGTATTGATGTTCTGAATAGGTACCAGGCAGTTGTGAACTGCAGGCAGAGGACTGTCCGATTCAGATCTGATAAGGGAGTTCAGTGGACGTTCTATGGGGATGGTTCTCGTTCAAAGATCCCGTTGATATCCGCGGTCAAGATGACACAATTATTGGAAGGAGGCCATACAGGATATCTTATTTATGCTGTTGATATTTCTGGAAAGAAAGAAGAACTAAAGGTTGAAGATGTGCCCGTAGTGGCGGAGTTTCCTGATGTATTTCCTGAAGAGATTCCCGGATTCCCCCCGGTGAGAGAGGTCGAGTTTGGAATCGAATTACCAGCCATTTCTCGTGCCCCGTATAGGATGGCACCAACGGAGCTAAAGGAATTAAAAGTTCAGTTGCAAGAACTCCTTGACAAGGGCTACATACGCCCTAGCGTATCGCCCTGGGTGCACCAGTTTTGTTTGTCAAAAAGAAAGATGGCTCGATGCGTCTGTGCATCGATTATAGACAGCTGAACAAAGCCACAGTAAAGAACAAGTATCCGCTTCCGAGGATCGATGATTTATTTGATCAGTTGCAGGGTACGAGACTCTACAGTAAGATCGATCTGAGGTCGGGGTACCATCAGATTCGGGTAAGGGAGGATGATGTACAGAAGACAGCTTTCAGGACCAGATATGGGCACTATGAGTTCTTAGTCATGCATTTTGGGGTGATGAATGCCCCAGCTGTTTTCATGAGTTTAATGAACAGGGTATTCCAGCCATATTTGGACCAGTTCGTCATAGTCTTCATTGATGATATACTTATTTACTCCCGGACTGAAGAAGAACATGTTGAGCACTTGAGGACAGTACTTCAGATCCTTAGAGATCATCAATTATCTGCAAAGCTTAGCAAGTGCGAGTTTTGGTTGGACAGTGTGGTATTCTTGGGCCATGTTATATCTAGCAGTGGGATATCTGTGGATCCCAGAAAGATTGAAGCTGTTATGGAGTGGGCTGCACCCACTTCTGTGCCCGAAATACGGAGCTTCCTTGGTTTAGCGGGTTATTACCGACGTTTCGTCGAGGGATTCTCTAAAATCGCTAAGCCGTTGACACAGCTGACTCAGAAAGGAGTCCCGTTCTATTGGTCCGAAGCTTGTGAGGAAAGCTTCCAAGAGTTGAAGCGTCGCTTGACAACAGCGCCAGTGTTGGTAATTCCTTCTGAGAATAAGAAGTTGCCTTGTACACGGATGCATCATTGCAAGGTTTGGGTTGTGTGTTGATGCAAGATAAGCACGTGGTGGCTTATGCTTCGAGGCAGTTGAAGCCTCATGAGACCAGATACCCAGTCCATGATCTGGAACTGGCGGCTATCATTTTCGCCTTGAAGATTTGGCGTCATTATCTTTATGGTACGATGTTTACCATCTATACGGACCATAAGAGCCTGAAGTTCCTATTCACTCAGGCTGAACTTAACATGCGTCAAAGAAGATGGATGGACTTGCTCAAAGATTATGATTGTGAGATTGAGTACCATCCTGGTAGAGCAAATTCGATAGCAGACGCCTTAAGTCGGAAGGTGAAGAGTACTGCTGAGGACGCCATGTGTTTATCAGCTATGATGACTTCTTATTGCCATCTGGGCTATGATTTTGATGTGGACACGTCGCCGGTGCGAGTGTCGACCTTATTGGCTGAGCCAGATATATTTGAGGCTATTAGGAAAGCTCAGAGTTCGGATGATGAAATTCAGAGATGGTCATCGATAGTACTCCAAGGGCAACCATCAAAGTTCCGAGTTGCTGAGGATGGTTCCTTGAGACTTGGCAACCGTTGGGTGGTGCCAAGGACACCAGAATTACGCCAAGGAATCTTGCATCGTGCCCACAGTAGCCGGTTCAGTATCCACCCAGGAGGGAGGAAGATGTACAAGGACCTATGTGGTCAATTTTGGTGGAGACGCATGAAACGTGAAGTGATTGCTTTTGTTAAGAGATGTCTGATCTGCCAGCAAGTAAAGGCAGAAAGACAGAGACCTGGTGGTGAACTGAAGAGCTTAGAGGTACCTAAATGGAAGTGGGAGCATATATCTATGGACTTCGTGACCCACTTGCCAAGGTCGGCCTCTGGATTTGATGCGATCTGGGTGATCGTGGATAGGCTGACAAAGGTAGCCCATTTCATCCCTTACAGTATGACTTTAACATATTTAAAGATGGCACAACTATATGTGCGGGATGTGGTGAGATTGTATGGCATTCCAGTCTCGATAGTGTCTGACAGGGACCCGAGGTTCACTTCACATTTCTGGGAGGGTCTCCAGACAGCTTTGGGCACGGAGGTAAGACTGAGTACAGCCTATCACCCCCAGACAGACGGTCAGACAGAGCGCACAATTCAGATGCTCGAGGACATGCTGAGGGCATGTGTTTTGGAATTTGATACTCCGTGGCAGGATTCGGTGCCACTGGTGGAGTTCTCCTATAATAACAGTTATCAGGCGAGCATTCAAATGGTTCCTTTTGAAGCTCTATATGGACGACGATGTAGGTCATCGCTGTATTGGGAGGACTTGACGAGTAAAGCAGTCGGAGGACCGGATATGATTAAGGACATGGAGGAAAAGATTAAGATGATACGTGTAAAGATGAAAGTGGCCCAAGATAGGCAAGCAGCCTATGCCAATAAACGGCGACGGCCGCTAGAATTCCAAGTAGGAGATAAGGTCTTCTTGAAGATCTCACCCTTCAGGGGTGTCGTTCGGTTTGGTATGCGGGGAAAGTTATCTCTGAGGTACGTTGGGCCATATGAGGTATTGCAGCGCGTCGGTACTTTGGCATACCGCTTGGCTCTACCACCGTCCTTATCCGGTATTCATGATGTCTTTCACGTTTCTATGTTGAGGAAGTATGAGCCCGATCCGTCTCATGTATTGCAGCCTTCAGAGGTTCAGTTGAGTTCAGATGTATCCTATATTGAACGACCGGTTAGAATTCTGGATCGTGAGGATCGCAGGCTACGAAGTAAAATTATACCGATGGTCAAAGTTCAGTGGGATCGTCGGGGTGTCGATGAGGCTACGTGGGAGACGGAACGGCATATGGTGCAGCACTACCCGGAACTATTTTCTGATATGATTTATGTTTAGTTTCATTTTGGGTAAGTGCATGTGATTTCGAGGACGAAATCTTATAAGGAGGGGAGTAATGTGATGCCCCGAAATTAATTAATGGCAATTTGGACATTAATTATGTTTATATGATGAATTATTGCGATGATTAAGTTATGTGTGGAAAATGAATTATCATGATTTAAGGATGTTGATTTTAATTATGAGGATGGTATGGATTTAATGAAGTTGGTTGCATTTTGTAAATGCTTACCATGTTAATGCATTTTATATACATCATGTTAATTATTGGGGTACAAGTTAAATATAAGGATTTAACCCTTAACCCACCATTTTTACCTCACTTTACTCTTTACACTCAAATCCCCAAATCTCTTCCCAAACCCTCACTTTTTCCCTCAAACCCGATTTTGGCACCAAAGTGGACAAGAAGTCCTTGTAAAAACTTTGTTCTTGCACTTCTTGGTAAGATTTAAGACCTAAGATGTTTGTATATCACTCCTTGATGTTCTTGAAATGTTTGATTTAAGTTTGGAATGGTTTTGAAGGGTTTTGAAATGGGTTTGTTGGGGGTTGGGATGACTTTTGAAATGATGTTTGTTTTTGGTGGTTTAATGATGTTTGAGGAAGGTTTTAAGTGTTTTTATGTTGTTGAATTGATGGAATAAATGTTGGTTGAGGTTGGTGAAGTTTTAATGTGTAAAAATGGTGGATTTTCGAAGTGCAGAGGCTGGCGATCGATCGCCCGTTTTTGGCGATCGATCGCGAGCCAACAGTAGGCTCCAGAAGCCTTTGGCGATCGATCGCCACTTGGGCGATCGATCGCGCCAACTATGGCGATCGATCGCCGAAGAAGAAAATTTCACCCCCCCCGTCCAGTGTGATCTCGCGATCGATCGCGCCGGGGCAGCGATCGATCGCGAGATGTAAAAATGGGTGTTTTTGATTTTTTGTGGGGTTTTTGAATATTGGACTATGATTAGCTTCTAATATTGAATTGTATGGTTGTGTAGAACCATCCCAAGGACCCACGACTTCGAGAAGATAAAGTGCTACGACTTCACCATATTTTGAAAAGGTAAGTAAGAAACGTACGGGCATCAAACGGTAACATATTCCTAAACTATGACTTTGCATTGATTGCATAAGTATTTATGATGATGATTATGATCAATAAGTTTATGATGATGATGTTGTGATAAACAAAGATGATATGATGTTACGATGACAGTTATGATAAGATGATGATGTTTAGAGATGATGATGCTTATAAGATAATGATGTATGTTTAACTATGCTACTTAGAATGGTGGAATGTCCGGTGGCTATTATGGGCAAGCGAGGAAGGTACTTGCCGCTCACATAACTAAGCGATGGGGTACATCCGCTATCAAGGCGTAGCGAGGGGTATCATCCGCTAAGCGAGGGGGTACATCCGCTATCAAGGAGTAGCGAGGGGTATCATCCGCTGAACAAAGAGATACATCCGCTATCAAGGTGTAGCGATGGGTATCATACGATGTGTTATGTCGAGCGAGGGGGGCCAATTGTACCGCTGTCATAATAGAACCCGGATAGTCCCATTACTAAGTAACATGGATTGTTGTGTGCATATATGCGAAGTATGATGCTAATCATTTACGTCTTGAACTAATGATTATATGCGTAACTATGAAACAGAGACAACCAAAGAAGGATAATACGATTAACCAGGAAGTATATGTTATCAATTATTTCTGTACATTTATTTATATGCCATATGATAATATGTAACGATGTACATGCTCATGATGGGTTGTTCCTGTAGGTACACTTTTGGACCAAGACTAAGGGTCGGGTTGAGACGGTGAGCTAAAGGAGCATAAAAGAAGATAGGTTACAGGATTTCTTTTGGGATAGTTTCTACTCTAGGAGTAGTATAATTCTATTGATACACTTCTTTTGAGGATGTAATTAATTTAACTTTTGAAAAATTTAGTCTTGGCATGTAATCTAATTAGCTCAAAGCTACAACCGAAACCCTAAGAATGTCTTTAATGAATGTTTAGCCTATTTATGTCTTGATTTCACTGTTAAGGTAGGAGGACCCTACAGGTATTCTATTGGCGATGGTTCATGCCGCCGGGTGTTCTATTGGCGATGGTTCATGCCGCCGGGTATCATAGCGATGGCTTATTCCGCTATTCTATTGGCGATGGTTCATACCGCCGGGTATTCTATGGCAATGGTTTATGCCGCCAGGTATCATATAGCGATGGTACATTCCGCTACATCTAAGGCAATGCTTCATACCGCCGGATATTCTTTGGCGACGTTTTATGCCACTGATTCTATAGCGATGGATTATACCGCTATGTGTGTAGCACTGGATTATGCCGCCTACGAGCGATGGATGCTGCTTATATACCGCTGGTGGACGACGGATACATGTATTCCGCTATCTTGATAGCGATGAGGTATGGAAAATTACTTTTGATATCATTGTTGTGAATTCCATGTGTTGCTTCATACTGTCATGTGTTTGACGATGAGATTATGAGTGTCGTGTATCGACATGTGCCGTCATATGTTTGACGATGTTATTTGGGATGTCTATGTGGACGCGTGGCGTCGTTTTGGTGAATAATGGATTCATGTTTATGTATTTGGTTGTATGGTTTGAGTGCCGATGGTGGGCACATGGTAGAGTCTGGGTCACTAGTTGACGAGACATTTTGCCGAGCAGGTTTGCTCGATGGAGCATTGATGCATTGTACCAGTGAGTGTACCGCATCGTATTATAGAGGTAAATATTTGTCGAGCAATGATACCTCGGATATGCTCGCTGAGATGGCTAAGGCCAAGTGAGTGGTGGTAAGAGTAGTCATTGAGGAAACTACTCGCTTGTTATTGTGATGAGAAGTAAGCATGGTTACACCCACCCTCAAGGTGTGGAATAAGTCCTAATGGATTAGGATTGCATGGTAATTAAGCATGGACGCCGGGTTGTCCATTGTACTTTGGTGTTTTAGAGATATGTTGGGCGATGACCCACAACTCTAATGGTTTGTGCGGTATGGTATACCGGGATGGAACGTGTGTCATCTTGATAGGTTGGTATGAGCCTATGGGGCAAGCGAATCTCTAGCCAGGTATTGTTGCAGTACTTTAGCGTGCTTGTGTTAGCCATTATAATGCTCGTTGGATTTGAGTTTGGTGAATCGTATGGTGATACGATGAGGATTATGGTAGACTCTTGTAGTCTCTATGTGGCATGGTGTTTGAGGTATGGAATACCTCACGGGGACGTTTATACGTCAAATGTTTCGAGTGACTTGTACTGGGACAGCTCAATTTTGTTGGTATTACCAACGTGAGTGTCAACAAGTCGTGGTTAGCTCTGGTTGAGCATCCTTGCATGTGAAATGCAACGAGAGTCACAATGGTTTGTGAAATATAGTTAGTGGGGTGACACTACTATATTGATTCTATCTCTTGGGGAGCTTTGGGTTGCACTGTCATGGAGACAGCTGGCATTGGTTGAGGGTTGATGGTGAATCAACCGGGGTAAGCCCTACTAGTGTTGGGCTATGTGATGGCTTCGTACTTCCGGTGAGACGTTCGAGGAGACGTCTCTGGGGTAATGCTCGAGATCGTGTAGTACAATGGTATTAGTACAGAGCATTACTAGGTTGGGTGTACATGGCGTATACGGGTTTTGTTTTGGTAATATTTTCTTTGATGCGCTATTTGAACCAATTGCGTACTTTTAGTTCCGCGATATATTTTGGTAGATATATCCAGGTTTCCGAACGGTGGTTTGATGATTGGAGGATCATGGATTCATGACATTTTCCTTGAGAGGAAGGTGGTATTATGATACCTACCGGTTGAATCTTTTGGGGAGATTCGTTATTTTGGTTCGTGTGGTGATGTTGAAATCACACCCTTTGGTTTTGGTTTGTCAACCATCATTCTCCGTGGGGTGAGAATGATCAAGGTTTGACAGTCGGTTTTGGGATTTGGGTATGATTGGAGATACCCGAGTCTATTGCATTGCGTATGCATGTTGTGTTGGTGTATGGGCATGTATGCCGTGTGTGTATACGAATGCCAACTTTATTTTATTCCTTGTTGAACGTCGAGTTTGTACGCTTGGTTTGGTAAATCTTCGGTGTGAGATTGTGGAACCTCGAGATCGGTAATCTCAATGGCACGATGCATTCTGATGAATGATCGTGAGGGTTGTTTGACTTCCCCTGAGGAGGGATCGTCGTATTTTGGAACCATGGTAATTCTTGTTGGATGATTCGATAGCCTTCCTGTTTTAGGATTGTGGGATCCAAGGATAAATGAGGGATGGCCAGGATTCGGATTTGTTTGGTGTCGTGGTTGACACGTGTGGCAGGAATGCAACTGTCTGTTTTGCATGACCTCTGTGGAACTTGAGACTTTGTGGAGTCTTGATGGTGTGTCGGGACCAAGATATGATTTCTTGGAACACACCGGTGTAAACATCCTCGGTGATGTGTTTTGTGTGGATCAGTGACCGTGGGTAACCCGGTCCGGGTTGCAAGTGGTGCAACTACTCCTTTGGAGGAGATGGGCTGGGAAGCGAAATCGGATTTTCTGTGAGTATACTGTTGTATACTAGTGGTCCCCATCATGACGATGCGTGTCAAGCATCGTGGGCAAGTGATGGATGTCACGGGATGATATCTATGTCAGAACCAATGGAGATTTGGTTGGTTTGCAGTCGTGGTGTGACTTTTGGGACGTTTCACGTCGAGGTATGTTGCTATCTTTCAGATTTGTATTGGTTTTAGTGTTTGCTCTATTTTAGAGCTTGGTGCGAGATGGGTGTTCTCGCGATTGTTAATTCGATTCTATTATGGTCCAGAATCGGGGTTGTGGCTTTGTTTTGTTGGTGTAGTCCTGGTGTTACGTGGAGTACACCGGTGCAATTTCGAGGATGAAATTTTATTAGTGGGGGATAATTGTGATGTCCGGGAATTACTGGTGTTATTCCCGGTATGGTAATAATCCTTGATGGATTTTTAATCGTGGCAATTAGGAACTAATTGCGGTTTTGGGTCTCCCGAGGTTGTTAAATCGGGCACTTGGGATCGTTGGATCCAAAGGTTGAGATTGTATTATCATTTTGGTGGAAAACCTATGAATTGGGTTTTAGTGGGACTTGGCGTCCGGGGTGCCTTATGTTGGGGCCAGTCTGAGGATTTGATGTTGGAGAGAGAGTTTTTGTAAACAGATGATTTTTAATGAATCATGATGTATTTGTGGGGGTATTGGTGTGTTGGGGCATTTTTGCTATATATACCCGTTGGACTCGGGATTCCGTCATTCGGAATCCATTTCTCTCCCTCTCTCCCTCTCTATCGATCCAAACCCTCTCCCCCCATTTCCCTCTTCTCCCTTGATGGGAAATTTGATGGTAGCTTGGCTCGGGAGCCGGTTTTCTCGAAGATAATCAGGTATTAATCTTCCCCTCGTCATTAGCTTCGATTTGATAGTAGTATGGTAGCTTTTGGTTGAGGTTTTGGTTGGCCTTGGGTTTTGGGAATTTGTGGCTAAAATCATATGTTGAGTTTTTAAAGTTTTATTGACTTTAAATGTTGTATTTGAGGTGTTGGTGGTGTATGGGGTGTTGGTTTTGAGTTTGGGTGTGAAAAACACCATGGAAGCTCGAATTTTTCGGAAAATCGCAGGTGGCGATCGATCGCCGAGGTGGGGCGATCGATCGCGACGAGCAGTCCAATTTTTGAAGGCGATGAATAGTGCTGGCGATCGATCGCGAGGTCTTGGCGATCGATCGCGAGCGTGTTGGCGATCGATCACGTGGATGGGCGATCGATCGCGTGGATGGGCGATTGATCGCGAGTAGGCACTAGTTGGCCACTGGAGTGTGGCGATAGATCGCGGTAAATGTGGCGATCGATCGCCACCCGAAGGAATTGGTTTTTTGGAATTTTTGGAAAATGTCGGGATTTTGGAACCGAGGTTTAAAGGGGCCGTTTCCGGGGCAATGTCTACATTCCAATGGGAATGCTATGCTTTTAAAATGGATTGGTTGAGGCCAAAGTTTAATAAAACGGAATTCCCGGTTGAATTCTTGGTTATCTTTTAAACTTGTTAAATGGTATATTTTGGGTATTATGCATGTTTAGCCGGGGGGGCTTTTATTTTGGTAATCGTCATGGATTGACGATGGGTTTTGAGATTTGCACACGTGCGTGGGCACGTGATCGCATGCTTATTCTTGATTGTGAGTTGTTTATGTGTTTTAGCACATATTTCTCGAGACATGGAACTCAAGCAAGGTTTGGCTTGGACTACGAAGACTTAAGGTACGTAGGACGTATGAGCATAGCCTATTTTAGTATTGCAACTGTAAAATGCATGGTGTGTGGTAATTGTACTAAATGGGTATTGGAACACATGGTGTGTGATAATTGCGTCATATGGGCATTGAAATATATGGCATGTGGTAATTGCATCGGATAGGTGTTGAAATGCATGGTGCATGATATTTGCTATAAATGGATAACAATATGCATGGTAAATAGTATTTGCGTCAAATGGTTATACATTGGGAACCATACGGTGCCGCTATTGAGCGAGCAATGATTTGGGATGCGATCACTGTTGAGCGACCATCGGCTATGACGCCGCTATTGTTGAGCGTGCACGAGGTTTAGTATGCCGCCATTGTGGAGCGAGCAATGAAACGGGAATATGGAATTATTGGTTAGATATATGTGATATCTATGGTCTTTTACATTATGTTTTTACCATATTGATCATGGAACTAGCATAATAGAACGGTATTAGTTAATCTATGTGACGATTAACTGGTTTTGGGAATTTGATGAGTTGGTTATTTTGAGAACAGGGACAATACAGGGGATCCCGGATGAGGGCGTTACCATCCAGGGAGTATCATTTAAATTATAGCATTTACATTATTGTATTTGAATTGCAATGTTATGCTTATTGGATTGGTGGTATTGGTATGCTCACCCCGTGTGGGGGCTGTCTCTGTTGGGGCAGGTAACATAGGTGCAGCAGCAGTAGCTTTGGTGTTGAGCTCGGGCTGATGATTGAGGTACTTCCAGGATCGAGGTACCAGAGCTGGTTGAATAAGTACATAGATCCAGTGTTGAGATCGAGCTGTGCTTGGGAGGTGCTTCCAGGATTGAAGTACCAGTAACGGTATCCGGTAGAGTGTTTTATACATCAGATACGCGCTCATTCATTGGGTGCTCTTATGTGAGTACATTTTACGTGTATATGGAATGTATAAATGGACTACGGCTTTTCTCTGTTCATTTATGGGTTGCATGCAATTCAATGTGGAATTGCTAAATGAACTAAGAGCATGTTAGTGTATTATGAGGGTGCATGTCATATATGTAATCTTGGTTGGGGGACTTGCATATTATATGGGTTGAATGCAAGAAATTTTATGGATCACTAATATGGTGTCGCACTTGCACAAGGCTTTTCCCCATGATTTTATGAATATATGCACTAATGGTATGGATTCATACACTAATAACGGGTTAAGGGCACGAGGGTCCTTATACTCAGGGTGGGTGTAATCATGCCTACCCTACATCACAACACAAGTGAGTAGTTTTCCTTAATGACTACTCTTACCACCCAATCACTTGGCCTTAGCCAAACCAGCGAGTATACCCAAAGGATATCATTACTCGAACAATATATATACTTTGAATGTGTGCTGCGGTACAATTCTTGTACGGCGCACCCAATAATTCTTCGAACAACCTGCTCGGCATAATGGTCTCGTCAACTAGTGACCCAGACACTACCGTGTGCTCACCAAAGGCACTCAAACCATACAACCAAATACATAAACATGAATGTATTAATCATCAAAATGACGCTACACGTCTACATAGAACATCCACTATGTCATCGTCATCTCGTGACGGTACCTGTCAACATATGACTTCGAAATAACATCGTTGACTCGTGACGTTATATGTCGGTACACGACGTCCATAGTCTCATCGTCAAACACATGACAGCATAAGTAAATCAACGAATGATATCCATCATAATGCTAAATAAACAGTAATACGCCATACCTCATTGCTAACAATATAGCAGCATACCTGTCTCCGTCATCCAACAGTGGTATGCGATCAGCACCCATCGCTCGTAGGTGGCGTAATCCAGTGTCATGTACATAGCGGTATAACCCGTCGCTATAGAATCAGAGCATAATCCCTCATCATAGAGTCAGCGGCATGAAACATCGCTATAGATATCTGGCGGCATGAACCATCGCCAATAGAATAGCGGAATGAACCATCGCCAATAGAATAGCGGAATGAACCATCGCCAATAGAATAGCAGAATGAACCATCGCTATGAATACCCGACGGCATAAACCATCGCCAATAGAATAGCGGAATGAACCATCGCTATAAATACCCGGCGGCATAAACCATCGCCAATAGAATAGCGGAATGAACCATCGCTATGGATACCTGGCCCATCGCTATGAATACCTGGCGGCCTAACCATCGCCAATAGAATAGCGGAATGAAACATCGCTATGAATACCTCGCGGCATAACCATCGCCAATAGAATAGCGGAATGAACCATCGCTATGAATACCTGGCGGCATAACCATCGCCAATAGAATAGCGGAATGAACCATCGCTATAAATACCCGGCGGCATAAACCATCGCCAATAGAATAGCGGAATGAACCATCGCTATGAATACCTGGCGGCATAACCATCGCGATTAGAATAGCCAGTCCCTAGTCATTGTTACGGGAGTGTATTTTAATGCCCCTCGCTCAAATGCAACATGCGGTACTCCCACCCCTCGCTTTACATATAGGCGGCATAGAATAACCTCGCTTCAATGGACATGCGGCGCTCCCACCCCTCGCTTCACATTGAGCGGTAAATATTCTTTCCTCGCCTCATATGATAACCACGCTTCAATGTGACATGCGGCGGTCCCACCCCTCGGTTCACATTTTAGCGGCACG
Organism: Haberlea rhodopensis; assembly: GCA_907163345.1. Taxonomy (NCBI): domain Eukaryota; kingdom Viridiplantae; phylum Streptophyta; class Magnoliopsida; order Lamiales; family Gesneriaceae; genus Haberlea; species Haberlea rhodopensis. The sequence goes on along the minus strand of CAJQUN010000031.1, from coordinate 6,361,395 downwards.
AAACAAATAAATAGCGGCAAGCATTTAAAATCATCACTCATCCATAACAATGGCTCATGGGATATTCACCAAGTATTCCATCTATACCTGCAACACAAAGCATAATCCATATCCCAACATACATCATCATGAGTGTATTTTAATGCACCTCGCTCAAATGCGACATGCGGCACTCCCACCCCTCGCTTCAACATTTGGCGGTAGAGCATTAAAATCATCACTCCATTGTACACATGCAATCACAATGCATAATTCCATGATGTATATAAAACGGAGGTTACCGTTTCGTGTCTTTCAACCCTAGCCTTAGCCTTTCGCGTCATAGTGTCCCTACAGGAACAATCCCAAACCATGAGCATACGATAATCCATATTCACCACAATATGATTATAATGAGTAAATGCATAAACTATGAGTACAAAGTACTTCCTATATCCCAATGCATTTCAAAATGCTCCATTTGGTTGTCCCTGTGTCATAACTCACAATCATAATCAACAGGTTATATTATGATTCTATAGATGTCATGACATATAATCGTTTCACTATGATCATATATCACAAATACTCATAAGCAAAATAGTTGTGTCACACAACACTAACTACTATCATGCATAAATATGTGCTACACATCCCTATCAGCATGTTCCAGGCCTTCAACAGCCCCAAAGAGCTAACCACTGCTCTGATACCACTAATGTAAGGACCCCCGTGCCCTTAACCCGTTATTAGTGTATTAAGCCATACCATTAGTGCATATAATCATACTATCAGGGGGAAAAACCATATGCAAGTGCAACACCATATGCTATCCAGAAAATTTCTTGCATTTAATCCACATAATATTCAAATTCCCCAACCAAGATTATTCATATAACATGCACCCTCATAATACACTAACATACTCTTAGTTCATTTAGCAATTCCATAACTAATTGCGTGCAAACCATGAATGAACAGAGAAGAGCTGTAGCCCATTTATACATCTCATATACACGTAAAATGTACTCACATGAGAGCACCAAATGAATGAGCGTGTATCTAATGTATAAGGATAGTCTACCAGATACCATGACTGATACTTCATTCCTTGAAGCACCTCCCAAGCACAGTTCGATCTAAACACTGGATCTGTGTACTTATTCAATCAGCTCTGGTACCTCAATCCTGGAAGTACTTCAAATCAACAGCCCGAGCTCAACTCCAAAGCTGCTGCAACACCTGTATCACCTGCCCCAACAGAGACAGCTCCCACACGGGGTGAGCATACCAATATCCCAAATCCCATAATCACAATAATGCAATTCATAATTTACAATATGTAAATGCTATGAAATATAAGAGATACTCCCTGGATGGCATCATCCTCATCCGGGATCCCCTGTACTGTCCCTGTTCTCAAAATAATTGAAACCATCAAATTCTCAAATGCCAGTTAATCATTACATTGATTAACGAATTCACTTGCCACATACCGACATTATAACAATAACATCAAATCATTCAACAATGATTACAAATATCCCATATATCTCTTCTATGGTTTCATAGTTCTATTTGATTGCTTGCTCTACAATAGCGGAATTTCAATCTCACGCATGCTCAACAGCAGTGGCGTCATAACCGATGTTCGCTCAAAGGCGACTACCTCCAATCATTGCTCACTCAAAAGCAGCACCATGCAATTCCCAATGTATATACATCCATTTGTAGCAATCACCATTAAACATGTATTTCAACATCCGTTAATACCCGTTTATTGCTAAAACCATATATCAGGCACTTCCATACACATTTATTGCAATACAGTGTGTCATGCACTCAACAATTGCATTTAAAATAAGGGGCTATGCTCGTACGTTATACGTACCTTATATTTTCCGTAGTTTGAGTCCGACTTCGTCCGAGTCCCACGATCTGATGAATTATGTGCTAACACACAAATAATTCACAATCAAACACAAGCATGCAACCACGTGTCCAAGCACGTTCATGACTCCCAATCATATCGTCAATCCATGGCTACCAAAATAAAAGCCCCCGGGTAAGCATGCATAATACCCAAAATATTCCATTTTATATGTTTAATAGATAGCCAAAAACCCAACCAAAAATTCCGTTTAATTAATCTTGGCTCCAACCAATCCATTTTAAAAGTATAGCATTCCCATTGGAATGTAGACATTGCCCCGGAAATGGCACCTTAAAACCTCGATTCCAAAATCCCGACATTTTCCAAAATTTTGAAAAAAAAAAAAGGGAACAGGGCCGCGATCGATCGGCGCCAAGCCGCGATCGATCACCATACCCTACTGCCCAAAAATAAACAAGCCGCGATCGATCGCCACATCTCACGATCGATCGCCAAGACCCTCGCGATCGATCGCCCACTTTTCGCGATCGATCGCCGCTACTGCTCATCGCCTTCCCAAAACAGAAACATGTCGCGATCGATCGGCGCCAAGCCGCGATCGGCGCCAAGCCGCGATCGATCGCGACCTGCGGGATTCCGAAAATTTCGAGCTTCAATGGTGTTTTTCACACCCAAACTCCAAACCAACACCCCAAACAACCTCAACACCTCAAATACAACATTTAAAGTCAATAAAAACTCTAAAAACTCAACTTGGATCTTTAACCCAAAAATCCCCAAATTCATAACCCACCAAAACTTAACCAAAAACTATAATACTACTATCAAATCGAAGACAATGATGAGGGGGAGATGAATACCTGATTATCTTCAAGAAATCGGGCTCCCAAGACGAGCCCCCAACGATTTGCTTCCAAGAGCAAGAAAGGGAAAAGGTGGGGGGAAAGGGTTTGAGAGAAGAGAGAGGGAGGTTCCGTGCTACAATGACGGAAATCTCGAGTCCAACTGGTATATATAGCAAAAATGCTCCAAGATACCAATACCTCCACAAATACATCATGATTCATTAAAAATCATCTGTTTTCAAAAAACTCTCTCTCCAACATCGCATCCCCATACTGGCCCCAACATAAGGCACCGCGGACACCAAGTCCCACTAAAAACCCAACTCATAGGTTTTCCACCAAAATGAGAATACAATCTCAACATTTGGATCCAACGATCCCAAATGCCCGATTTAACAACCTCGGGAGACGCAAAACCGCAATTAATTCCTAATTGCCACAATTAAAAATCCATCAAGGATTAATACCACACCGGGATTAACATCATAAATCCCCGGACATCACAGTTGCAGTGCTATAGTGAGCTTGTTGTAGCCATTATACCGCTCGTTGGAACCGAGTTGGTGAATCGTATGATGATACGATGGGGATTTATGGTGGACTCGTGTAGTCACTATGTTTCATGAGGTTTGAGGTAGGGAATACCTCACGATGATGTTCATACGTTAAATGTTTTGAGGGATTTGTACTGGGACAACCCAAATTTGTTGGGAGTACCAACGTAAGTGTCAACAAGTCGTTGTTAGCGCTGGTTGAGAATCCTTGCATATGAAATGCAATCGGAATTGTGGGATATAGTTAGTGGGGTGACACTAGTATATTGATTGTATCTATTGGAGAGATTTGGAACACACTGTCATGGAGACAACTGGTATTGGCCGAGGGTTGATTGTGAATCAGCCATGGTAAGCATTACTGGTGTTGGACTGGGTAATGGCTTTATATTTCGGTGAGACGTATAAGGAGACGTCTCTGGGGAGATGCTCGAAAACGTAGAGTATTATGGTATTAGTACAGAGCATCGTTAGATTGGGTATACGTCGTGTATACGGATTTCAATTTGGTAATAGTAGCAAGGATGCACTATTCCAAATCAGTTGTGTATTTATTGGTTTCGGGATAAATTTTGGTATAAATATATCCAGTTTTTCCGAACGGTGGTTCGAGGTTGGAGGGTCATGGATTCATGATACTTTCCTTGTGAGGAATGTAGTATTCATATACCTATGGGGAATCTTTGGAAGATACGATGAGTCGATTTGTGTGGTGTTGATGTTGGGATCACACCATTAGTTGTTGGTTCGTCAATCAATATTCTCCGCGGGGTGAGAATAACTAAGGATTGCCAGTTGTATTTGAGCTTATGGGTATGATTGGAGATACCCGAGCCGAGTGCATTGAATATGCATGTGGTGTGGGTGCTTAGGCATGTATACCGGTGTATGTATACGAATGCCAGCATTTTGGTACTTGTTGAGCATTGGATTAGTATGCTTGGTTGAATGAATCTCTGATGAGAGATTGTGGCACCTTGAGATTGTTAATCTCAACGACACAATGTATTCTGAAGAATGATCGTGAGGTCCGGTTGACTTCCTCCGAGGAGGGATTGTCGTATTATGGGATCATGGTAGTTCATTACTGGATAATTCTATAACATCCCTGTGTTAGGATTGTTGAATCCTAGGGTAAACGAGGGATGGCCATGATTGGATTTATTGGGTGTTGTTTTTGACACAGGTGGCGAGAATGCAATCGATTTTTTTCTTTCATGCCCTCTATGGAAACTTGAGGCATTGTGGAGTCTCGATGGTGTGTTTGGACCGAGATATGATTTCTTGGAACACACAGATGTAGGCATCTTTGGAGATGTGTTTGTGCTGATCGGTGGTCGTGAGTTGCCCGATCCGAGTACCAAATGGAGCAACTACTCCCTCAACAGAGAGGGACTTGGAGAGCGGAAACCGAGTTCAGTATGTGTATACTGTGGTATACTAGTGGTCTCCGTCGTAACAATGTGTGTTTGACATCGTAGACTAAGTGGTGGAGATATCATGGAAGTGATATCTACGTTGGAATCTGGGATGATTCGAGTAGCTAGCAGTTACGGTTGATTGACTGCTTTTGGGTGGTTAGCATCGAGGCATGCTGATGTCTTTTTAAGATTGTAATGGTTGGGAGGTATACTCCAATCCAGGATTTGGTGCGAGCTCGGTGTCCTGCGGTTGGTGTTTTGATCATGATGCATTCATGAATCGATGTTGTGGATCTGATTAGATTAAGAGGTGTTGGGAGTACGTGGACTACGCCTGTGCAAATTTCGAGGATGAAATTTTATTGCTGGGGGATAATTGTGATGCCCGGGAATTAATGGTGTAAATTCCGGTGTGATAATGATCCTTAATGGATTTTAATTGTGGCAATTATGAATTAGTTGTGGTATTGGGACTCCCGAGGATTTTAAATTCGGTAGTTGGGGTCGTTGGATCCAAGGGTTGAGATTGTATTCTCATCGTGGTGTTAAACCTTGGAATTGGGTTTTTGGTGGGATATGGGGTCTAGGGTGCTTTGTGTTGGGGCTGGTAATGGAAATTGAGATTGAAAGTTATTTATTGAACATAGATGATTTTTAATGGGTCATGATGTATTTGTGGAGGACTGGGGATTTTTGAGCCTGGGTACTATATATACCAAGTGGACTCGGTGTTCAATCATTTTGGTTTTGCGTTTCTCTCTCTATCACGTCTCCCTCCTCCAATCCCCAACCCTTTTCCCCTCTTTTTCTCCTTGAAAGCAAAAATCGAGCAAGGCTCGACTTGGGAACCGAATTTCTTGAAAATAATTAGGTATTGTTCTTCCCCTCGCATTTATCTTCGTTTTGATTGTGATATTGTAGAGTTTGGGCATGTGTAGTGATGGGTTTGAGTTTTTATAATTTTAAAGATTTTTGGGTTGGAATATTTAAGGGGTTTTATGGTATCTATGTTGAGGAATAGTGGTATAATGGGTGTTGGGTTTGTTTTCTGGGGATTTTAAACTCGAAAAAACCATTTTTGGGCCATTTCAGCACTCGGCGATCGATCGGCGAAGGGCCACCGATCAATTGCACGATATTAACAAAATTGGAAGACGATGAGCAGTACTCTCGATCGATCAAGCAAAGTTGCGGATCGATCGAGATGGTCGGTCGGTCAATCGATCGAGCAAGGATGAATTTTGGGCATAAAATCTCTAGAGCTCTCGATCGATCGAGAATAAATGGCCGATCGATCGAGAGGCCCTGTTTTCTGGTATATATTGTTGTGTTGTTGGGGAATCGATGCATGCTTCGCCCGAGGTCTTTTAAAATGGTTAATCGTCATGGATTGATGATATATTTGGGGATTGTGAACGTACTTGGGCACGTGGTTGCATGCTCATAAATAATTGTGTGTTATTGATAAGTGTATTTTATACACTTATATTTCCTCTTATGTTGCATGGTTTAGTGTTAGTTTTCGATCAGAATTACACTTTTGGTCTTGTTCTGTGTTGTTTTGTAGGAATCCAATGAATGAAGCATTTTATTACTAAAAGATGATGAGAATGACATAAATGTGACAATAATTCAATTTGGGACTGAAAAGTAAAATAATCATGCACCGGGACATGTCAAATGGCAAGATTATATTATATTATATTATAATATAACATAATATATATACACGAGGAAGGAAATAATTTAGGATATTTTAATATTCATAAGAAGGGATTTTCATTGGACAAAAGAGGTACAGAAAGAGGAAAAGACCACACCTACAGATTTTTGGAGAATCATATCACATATTAAATAAGGAAATTTACGTACAAGAGGGAAGGGAATCATATCACATATTGAAAAAAATAGAATTCACGTAGAGAAGGATTTTTTGGCAGAGGAAACATATTGACGGACGAAGTAGAGGGAGACGCACGAAGGAATTAACGTGAAGAATTCAAAGAAGAGGAGGCAGAAGACCGAGAGCTAAAGAGAAGGGGAGGAGATCATTTGAGGCGGCGCGCTTACACCGAAGGGCATAGATTTTGACGACGGAGAAGACGACGGCGACTACCGGGGACGGAGGGCCATCTTCATATTCGTTTGAATATCTCTTCCCTTATGTTTATGATGATTAAAGACATGTCTATGTGTTTATTTAATGTATTCATGAACTAATTTATTATTCTAGAGTTAGACGGATCTTGACTTGAAGTTTATTTGGATTTTCGTATGGTTTATTTATGTTTTCCTGTTCTTAATGCTTTTAATCTACTGGCCATGGATTGAATGATTTCATATTTGTGATCTATCACTCGGGAGAGGGGGTTATGAATAGGAAAGAAGGAATTCGTATCGTGGTAGTTATATTGTTCGGAAGGCCTATAACTCCATAGAAGTCGTCATAGGAATTACTTACTGCGCTTTTACAATTGTTTGATAATTAATCTTAGATAGGGATATCAAGATTAATGTTAGATAATTACTTCTGCTTAACACCCGGGAGGGGGAGTAGAAACAAATAAGAATTCTCGGCTAGTAAACTAGGAAAACACGACATAGTGGATAGTTGAGTGTGATGACCAGGGATTATAGGTGCTAATCCCGTAGTGTTAATAATCCCTAAAGTGGTTTTACGTAGCGATTTGGAGTTTAATCGCGATGTTGGGCCTTCTGGGCTCGTTTATTTGGGTAGTTGGGATCGTTGGATCCAGAGGTTGAGATTGTATTCACATTACGGTGTAAACCTAAGAGTTGGGTTTTTGATGTGTCTCGGAGTCTCGGGTGCTATGTGAGCACCGGTAGAGGGTTTTGGAGTTAGAGAGAGAGTTTTTGAAAACAGATGATTTTTAATGAATCACGATGTATTTGTGGGGCTATTAATTTTTCGGGGTATTTTTGCTATAAATACCAATTGAACCCAAAATTTTAAAGAAGAATTTCATTTCAGCCCTCACATTTTCTCTCTCTCTCCCGCGCGCCCTCTTCCCGTCAGCCCTGCACCCCGCGCGCAAAAGCGCTTCGGCCGCCGCCGTCCCGCCGCCGATCGGCGCGTCCGACCTACCCACGGCTTCGTCTCGTCCAGGCGCTCATTTCCCCTCCGGCAATTGAAAGTTTCATCGCGATTTGAGGTCGAATTTTGAGAAAGAGCGGCGATCCCCAATTTCTAGGGTTCATCGGATTTCGTCCGATTTTGCTTCCGATTTCGTTGGGTAACGTTCCTTACCCCTTTTCCATGCTTATGATGTATTTTCCCTACCTATTGTGAATTATTATGTTCGAATTTTGAGGATTGAATTCGAATTTGTGGAGGTTGGTTCGAATTTCATGATGTGTGGGGGATTTATGTTCGATTTTGGGGATTGTTGGCATGAGGATGATAATTCTTGTTAGGATTCGATTTATTCATGCTTAAATGAATTATGATGCTTAAGTGGGATCGAATTAAGATGTTATGGTTCGAATTTCCCCAATTTCGTAGGGTCTAATTTTCGAATTATTGGGGGTTTTTGGCAAAGGTGATGATTCTTGCCATTGATGGTTTAATTCACATCTTAGGTGTATTATGATGCTGGTTGGGTTCGAATTGTGAGTTTAGGGTTCGAATTTTGTAGGATGTTCTTGAACAATTTTCGATATTATCGCATTCGTTTTCCCTCCCTGCATGTACCCTGCCCCGGGTCTTTTAAATGATTTATTGTCGAGTGTTGACAATATTTTGAAGGTTATGAATGTGCTTGAGCATGGGTTACATGTTCGTAAATAATTGTGAATTATTTATCGTTTTAGCACATCGTTTCTCGGGGCATGGAACTCGAGCAAGGTTTGGCTCGGACTTCGAGGATTTAAGGTACGTTTAGCGTACGAGCATAGTTTAAATGATGTTTTACAAGTATGATGCATGATTTAAGATATATGATATGTTTTACTATGATGGTATCTGGACTTGGTTACGATATGCTGTTTCACATGGTGGAATGCTCAGTGCCGCTATGAAGCGAGCCAATGATGAGGTGTGGTTGCTACGGAGCAAACACCCATAGTATGACGTTACCTTGAAGTAAGAAATGAGAATGTGGTATTTGATAAGATATCTAGGATATCTGTATTTTATTTCCCTATGGGTAATAATAGGAACAGAGACGTAGTTAATCAGAGAAGTGATTAACCAGTATCGGAAGTTAAGGAAATCTCAATATGATATCTAGAATTATGATAATTGCTAGATTAAGTAAGATGTTATGAAAAGATGTTATGAAACGATGTTATGAAATGATGTTATGAAATGTTGCTAATTATTGCTAAATTAAGTAAGATGTTATGAAAAGATGTTATGAAAAGATGTTATGAAATGATGTTATGAAATGTTGCTAATTATTGCTAAATTAAGTAAGATGTTATGAAAAGATGTTATGAAAAGATGTTATGAAACGATGTTATGAAACGATGTTATGAAATGATGTTATGAAATGTTACCAATCATTGCCAAATAAAGTAAGATGTTATGAAAGGTTACTGATTTGAGACTGGCTAGGGTTAACCAATATGATGATTAACTGCATATTCAAGATTTGATGATTTATCTGTTTTGAGAACAGGGTTATTACAGGGGTACGCTATGATGAGGATGATACCATCCAGGAAGTATCATATATGTTCCACAATATTTACATTTTCGTAAATTATGTACTATGTCATTATGATTATGAAATTGTGGAATTGGTATGCTCACCCCGTTGGGGGCTGTCTCTGTTGGGACAGGTGAACAGGTACATCGATGGCTTTGGAGATGAGCTCGAGCTGTTGATTGGATGTACTCCCAGGATTGCGGTACCAGGGCTTGATGGAGCACGGTATCGTATAGAATACCCATATACCCATGATGGTTTTATACATATTCATGATGCTCGCATGTGAGCACGATTATACTTGTATATGGGTTGTATGTAAAGGCATGAGCCTTTCTCTCTTTCATTCTATGTTGCATGCAATTAGAGGTAGAATTGCTAAATGATAAGAGAGTCATTGGTGTATTATGTGGGTGTTGAAACCCACCTTTGTCGTCATATGTGTGGTGTCTTCCATGGCTGGGAATTTACTTGCATTACTGCTTTCTGCTGAGTATTATGTGTTCCCTGGCCGGGAATTATGTTATATGCTGTGCTCTTTTTTTTGGGATAGCTCTATTTATGGGGAGACTCTGCCCAAATTTTTATAAAAGTTTACAATGTGAAAAGTGGCACCAAGGGGTTGGTAAAGGGCAAACATATGAGTCAATCATTGACAGGCAATGATTAAGTATCATCAGAGCTTCCCGATTGACATTTTATAGAAAGCATGTACCACACATAGTGGTTAATACACTAATCAAGGGTTAAGTATACGGGGTCCTTACATTAGTGGTATCAGAGCAGTGGTTGCTCGTTGGGGCTGTTAAGGGCCTAGGAAGATATTGATAGCACATATTTATGCATGATGGCATTAATGTTATACGACATGACTAATTGTTTATGTGCTTTTATGATATGAAAAGTGGTATTGCTAACCATTGTGGTTGCAGGAATCGTGTGGAACACGATAGGATGGCATTAATAGCGATGTCTAACACTCTATATGCTACGTGCCAAGGAATCTGATTTTGGAAGAAAATCAGGGAAAAGAAAGATATGATGTATTGTCTGAGGACAGACTGGGTAGACAACCGACAGTGGAATACTTCGGTATGGTCTCAATTATTATTGAATATACTAATGCGTTTGTTCATGTAATGTTCAAGCGATGAAGGTACGTAAGACGCGTACGGGCATCGGACGGTAACATATTCTTACACTATGACTATGCTATGATTACAGAAGTAATTACGATGTTTATGATGATGATGTCTATGATGAATAAAGATGACAAGATGTTTACGATGATGTTATTACAAATAAGTTTATGATGATAATGATAAGTAAGTTATGATAATGTTTATGATAAGTAAAGATGATATGATGTTTATGACGATGATAATGATAAGTAAGTTATGATAATGTTTATGATAAGTAAAGATGATATGATGTTTATGACGATGATAATGATAAGTAAGTTATGATAATGTTTATGATAAGTAAAGATGATATGATGTTTATGATAATGATTATGATGATGATTATGAGGAATAAGATTATAATGATGCTGTTTATAAGATGTTTATATGATGATGTGCATAAGATGTTTATATGATGATGTGCATACGATGTTTATATGATGATGTGCATAAGATGTTTATATGATGATGTGCATAAGATGTTTATATGATGATGTGCATAAGATGTTTATATGATGATGTGCATACGATGTTTATATGATGATGTGCATAAGATGTTTATATGATGATGTGCATAAGATGTTTATATGATGATGATTATACGATGCTTATATGATAATGTTTACATGATGTTATTGTGGTAAGGTGCCACGGGGTAAGGTGCCCCACATGGTAAGTAGCCATGCGATGTTATTGTGGTAAGGTGCCACGGGGTAAGGTGCCCCACATGGTAAGTAGCCATGCGATGTTATTGTGGTAAGGTGCCACGGTGGTAAGGTGCCCCACATGGTAAGTAGCCATGCGATGTTATTGTGGTAAGGTGCCACGGGGTAAGGTGCCCCACATGGTAAGTAGCCATGCGATGTTATTGTGGTAAGGTGCCACGGGGTAAGGTGCCCCATACGATGACTCATTCTTTTATGATGATTGGCGATGGTTCTTTCCGCCAGATGTATGATAGCGATGCCTCATTCCGCTATATTGATTGGCGATAGTTCTTTCCGCCAGATGTATGATAGCGATGTCTCATTCCGCTATATTGATTGGCGATGGTTCTTTCCGCCAGATGTATGATAGCGATGCCTCATTCCGCTATATTGATTGGCGATGGTTCTTTCCGCCAGATGTATGATAGCGATGCCTCATTCCGCTATATTGATGGGCGATGGTTCTTTCCGCCAGATGTATGATAGCGATGCCTCATTCCGCTATATTAATTGGCGATGGTTCTTTCCGCCAGATGTATTGATGACGATGCCTCTTTTCGCTATTATGTGACGATGATTCATACTCAGGTGTATAGCGAGGTTTCATGCCACCTATTATATGACGAGGTATCATGCCGTCGATTCTATAGCGATGGACTGTACCGCTATATATTCAGCACAGGATTTTGGCCGCCTTCGAGCGATGTGTGCTGATTACGTATTATTATGGAGCGACGGAGATAGGTATGCCGCTATCTTGTTAGCGATGAGGTATGAGATATTGCTATTTTATTAGCATTATTATTGCTGGTATGCGTTGATATGCATGTTTTATTATGACTATTTACTAGCATGATGATGGATGACATATGTCGATATACATGGACCGTCACGAGTTGACTAGGTTATTTAGATGTCATTGTTGACTTGTATCGTCACTAGTTGACGATACCTTAGATGTCATGAGTGGGCATGTGTCGTCACGGGATGGCGATGACGATAGTGCAGGAGATGTCTTATTAGACATGCATCATCGTTACGATGAGCAATGCGTTAAGTATACGTTTTCAGTTGTATGCCTCGGGTGCCAGTGTCGGGCACAAGGAGACGTGTGCGTCACCGATTGACGTGACCCTTATACCGAGCGGGTTGCTCGAGGAATGGATGGACGCGTTGTACATGTGATTGTACCGCAGATATTGTTTGAGGTAATCATATTTCGAGTGGTGATACCCTTGGGGTATGCTCGTTGGAATGGCTTTTTGGCCATGTTTATTTGACGACAGGAGTAATCGTGGAGGAATTTCTCGCTTCCATTGATATGACATGTGGTAGACATGGTCACACCACCCATGAGGGTGTAAGATGGGTCCTAAGGGAATAGGATCAGGTTATGTTAGGTACATGGGGACATTGAAGTGTCCAAGGTATGTCAGCATTGGAGGAATGTTGGGTAAAGACCCACTACTCTATTGATTGTTCTTCCCATGGTATGGTATGCCGTGTGGAAACGTCCATCTGATTGGTAGGTTTGAGGTGAACCTAGTGAGACAGCGATTAGTTTGTCTGCCGCGTGTGTGCAGCACCATGATGGGCTTGCTAGAGCCGTTATACTACTCGTTGGAACCAAGTTTGGCAAATCGTAAGGTGATACGAAGTGGATTGTGGTGAACTCTGGTAGTCACCACGTCATTTGAAGTTGAGGTTGAGTATGCCTCACTGAAACGTATACATGTTTATGTTTAATCTTGGGGAGACTTGTCTGGGACAGCCCATGATGTGAAGTACCAACGAGAGAGTCGTCAAGTCGTCGTTGATTCGATCTGAGAATCCATGTATTTGAGTTGCAATGATGCGACTGCTCCTTCGATAGAGGAGGTTTGAAAGTGGAAACCAGGTTTGGTATGTGTACACCGTGGAATACTAGTGTTTCCCTCGTAACGATGTATGTTGGACATCGTGAGTCATGATAAGAGATGTCAAGGAATGAAATCTACGATGGAATCAGGAACGATTCGAATCCTTACAGTTTCAGTTGACTAACTGCTTTTGGATTATTAGTGTTGAGCTGTGCTGACGCTCTTTGACGTTATGATGGATTTGGAAGTCTATTCCACTCCAGAGTTTGACACGAGGTCAACGTTCTCACGGTTGAGGTGTCATTCAGGATGACTGTCCGATCTACAGTCGTAAGTATCGGTTGTTTTGCAGTCATGAGGGACTGACTTTTAGGATGACCCGCATCGAGGTACGTTTTGCCTCTTAGGTGATATGTTGGTTTTGGTAAGTCGCTCTGTTACAGAGTTTGATGATAGGTAAGCATCCTCGCGTTTATTAATACGATTCTGATATGGTCAGGAATCGAGGTTATGGCTTCATGTTGTTGTGTAGCCTGGGTGTTACGTGATACACCAGTGCTAATTTCGAGGACGAAATTCTTTTAGTGGGGGATATTGTGATGACCAGGGATTATAGGTGCTAATCCCGTAGTGTTAATAATCCCTAAAGTGGTTTTACGTAGCGATTTGGAGTTTAATCGCGATGTTGGGCCTTCTGGGCTCGTTTATTTGGGTAGTTGGGATCGTTGGATCCAGAGGTTGAGATTGTATTCACATTACGGTGTAAAACCTAAGAGTTGGGTTTTTGATGTGTCTCGGAGTCTCGGGTGCTATGTGAGCACCGGTAGAGGGTTTTGGAGTTAGAGAGAGAGTTTTTGAAAACAGATGATTTTTAATGAATCACGATGTATTTGTGGGGCTATTAATTTTTCGGGGTATTTTTGCTATAAATACCAATTGAACCCAAAATTTTAAAGAAGAATTTCATTTCAGCCCTCACATTTTCTCTCTCTCTCCCGCGCGCCCTCTTCCCGTCAGCCCTGCACCCCGCGCGCAAAAGCGCTTCGGCCGCCGCCGTCCCGCCGCCGATCGGCGCGTCCGACCTACCCACGGCTTCGTCTCGTCCAGGCGCTCATTTCCCCTCCGGCAATTGAAAGTTTCATCGCGATTTGAGGTCGAATTTTGAGAAAGAGCGGCGATCCCCAATTTCTAGGGTTCATCGGATTTCGTCCGATTTTGCTTCCGATTTCGTTGGGTAACGTTCCTTACCCCTTTTCCATGCTTATGATGTATTTTCCCTACCTATTGTGAATTATTATGTTCGAATTTTGAGGATTGAATTCGAATTTGTGGAGGTTGGTTCGAATTTCATGATGTGTGGGGGATTTATGTTCGATTTTGGGGATTGTTGGCATGAGGATGATAATTCTTGTTAGGATTCGATTTATTCATGCTTAAATGAATTATGATGCTTAAGTGGGATCGAATTAAGATGTTATGGTTCGAATTTCCCCAATTTCGTAGGGTCTAATTTTCGAATTATTGGGGGTTTTTGGCAAAGGTGATGATTCTTGCCATTGATGGTTTAATTCACATCTTAGGTGTATTATGATGCTGGTTGGGTTCGAATTGTGAGTTTAGGGTTCGAATTTTGTAGGATGTTCTTGAACAATTTTCGATATTATCGCATTCGTTTTCCCTCCCTGCATGTACCCTGCCCCGGGTCTTTTAAATGATTTATTGTCGAGTGTTGACAATATTTTGAAGGTTATGAATGTGCTTGAGCATGGGTTACATGTTCGTAAATAATTGTGAATTATTTATCGTTTTAGCACATCGTTTCTCGGGGCATGGAACTCGAGCAAGGTTTGGCTCGGACTTCGAGGATTTAAGGTACGTTTAGCGTACGAGCATAGTTTAAATGATGTTTTACAAGTATGATGCATGATTTAAGATATATGATATGTTTTACTATGATGGTATCTGGACTTGGTTACGATATGCTGTTTCACATGGTGGAATGCTCAGTGCCGCTATGAAGCGAGCCAATGATGAGGTGTGGTTGCTACGGAGCAAACACCCATAGTATGACGTTACCTTGAAGTAAGAAATGAGAATGTGGTATTTGATAAGATATCTAGGATATCTGTATTTTATTTCCCTATGGGTAATAATAGGAACAGAGACGTAGTTAATCAGAGAAGTGATTAACCAGTATCGGAAGTTAAGGAAATCTCAATATGATATCTAGAATTATGATAATTGCTAGATTAAGTAAGATGTTATGAAAAGATGTTATGAAACGATGTTATGAAATGATGTTATGAAATGTTGCTAATTATTGCTAAATTAAGTAAGATGTTATGAAAAGATGTTATGAAAAGATGTTATGAAATGATGTTATGAAATGTTGCTAATTATTGCTAAATTAAGTAAGATGTTATGAAAAGATGTTATGAAAAGATGTTATGAAACGATGTTATGAAACGATGTTATGAAATGATGTTATGAAATGTTACCAATCATTGCCAAATAAAGTAAGATGTTATGAAAGGTTACTGATTTGAGACTGGCTAGGGTTAACCAATATGATGATTAACTGCATATTCAAGATTTGATGATTTATCTGTTTTGAGAACAGGGTTATTACAGGGGTACGCTATGATGAGGATGATACCATCCAGGAAGTATCATATATGTTCCACAATATTTACATTTTCGTAAATTATGTACTATGTCATTATGATTATGAAATTGTGGAATTGGTATGCTCACCCCGTTGGGGGCTGTCTCTGTTGGGACAGGTGAACAGGTACATCGATGGCTTTGGAGATGAGCTCGAGCTGTTGATTGGATGTACTCCCAGGATTGCGGTACCAGGGCTTGATGGAGCACGGTATCGTATAGAATACCCATATACCCATGATGGTTTTATACATATTCATGATGCTCGCATGTGAGCACGATTATACTTGTATATGGGTTGTATGTAAAGGCATGAGCCTTTCTCTCTTTCATTCTATGTTGCATGCAATTAGAGGTAGAATTGCTAAATGATAAGAGAGTCATTGGTGTATTATGTGGGTGTTGAAACCCACCTTTGTCGTCATATGTGTGGTGTCTTCCATGGCTGGGAATTTACTTGCATTACTGCTTTCTGCTGAGTATTATGTGTTCCCTGGCCGGGAATTATGTTATATGCTGTGCTCTTTTTTTTGGGATAGCTCTATTTATGGGGAGACTCTGCCCAAATTTTTATAAAAGTTTACAATGTGAAAAGTGGCACCAAGGGGTTGGTAAAGGGCAAACATATGAGTCAATCATTGACAGGCAATGATTAAGTATCATCAGAGCTTCCCGATTGACATTTTATAGAAAGCATGTACCACACATAGTGGTTAATACACTAATCAAGGGTTAAGTATACGGGGTCCTTACATTGAGTGAAGTCGAACCTCTAGAATCCGTTCTCATTGATTTTCTCCACTTAAATTACCATCTTGCTAATTTATCTTATTTTAGTAGATTAATTTAATAATCATGCTATCGGTTATCTAAATAAAGTCGAGACTATTCTAATTACAGTACTTGGTGTAACTTAATTTTCAATCCCTGTGGGTTCGACATCCGTACTTTCAAATTCCTATACTAAAACTTGACACCGTACACTTGCGGTACGTTTCACACCCGTCAAGTTTTTGGCGCCGTTGCCGGGGATTGATATAATTTTGTTTATTGATACTGTTACCAAGTAGTCTTGATTTTAATTTAGAATTTTTTTTTTTTTCTTTCTTGTGAGGTACTTGGAGATGTTTCATCAGCAAGTTTCCACAAGCTTTGCCCAACAACCGTATGAACCATTCTATGCAGCTTGGGACAGATTCAACCACGACTTTTCAAACTACGCTCCTCTTCAATCTTTCTACAGTGGATTGGATGCAGACACACAAGAATGGGTATTTAATGGAGCTTTGGCAGCTGGTAGTCCCATATATAGTAGAGATGATGACAGGGTGCACCTGTTTAACCATATGGCGAATTTCGACTATCAGTGGCACTTTGATCCTTCAATGCTGGGATGGAGTCACCAATATCCACCAGAGAATCATTACCCTCAAAAGAATGAAGGTAAACCTTCACTTGAAGATTTGGTGAATACTTTTGTTCAAAGTTCGACATTGAGGTTTGACAAGAATGAGTCGAGGCTTGATACGATTGAGGATCACATGAACAACATGGGTGCTACAATGAAGTCTCTTGAGGTGCAAATTGGGCAGCTTGTTAATGCCATGAACAACCAACAAAGAGGATCATTTCCTAGCAACACCGAAGTGAACCCAACCAACCAAGTTTGGGAGAGTGATCCTACTCATGCGGAAGATTCAAGGGAATATGAGCATTTTCAAGTGGTTGAGCCTACTGTGGAAGAGTTATCTGATGAATTCCCGTGTCAAGATGAGCCTAGCTTGACGTTGGACGATGAGCATATTTTTGAAAATAGTGAGGAGCACTCATCGATGGTGATGTCCTATATGCCATATGTGGATCCGTTCTTCCCATTGATGCCAACTTCACCATATTACGGCCTCCACGAGATGAAGCCAAGCTTAGAATCTTTCTCCCATGCTTATCAATTTTCGAAAGACGTTGTTGGAGCGACGAGCGTTAATTGTCACTATCTTGCCAAGCTTGAGGGCATACACAACCAAGACCCACATGTAGTGTCATATGATACTTACTATGGGCGGAAGCCGCTATTTGATGGTTTCTTCGCATAGTCTGGCTGACGACTTTAAACAAAGCGATTTTCGGGAGGCAACCCGAATTCCGTATCCTTATTTTATTTAAAAAAAAAAAAAATTTTTGAGGTTGGCGTAACTACGCCTTTCAAGGCGTAATTACGCCTGAAAAATATTCAGCAAAAATTGAGATGCCGTAGGACAGGCGTAACTACGCCTCCTTCAAGGCGTAATTACGCCTGTCAAATTTCAGAAAAAAAAAAAGCCGTAGCGTAGGCGTAACTACGCCTGTTTTCGGCGTAGTTACGCCTACCATTTTTTTTAAAAAAATTTGAAAAGCCGTAGGCGAGGCGTAATTACGCCTCTCCAGCGGCGTAATTACGCCTCGCGTATTTTTACGCATCTTCCCCTCAATTTTTCAATTTCAATTTTTTTCTCCTCAATCTCTCTTAATTATGCTATCCCACCTCTAAAGTCCATATTTTTATCGATTAATTGCAGGTTTTTGGAGTCTATTGGTGCAAGGAAGCAAGTTTAGGGGGGTTGCATCAAAGTGGTCTAGCTTAGCCAACCAAATCGAAAATTCTTCATCTAAGGGTTGGGTCTATACTGATGCGGAGGTCCCTATCATCATCTTCTCACCATACCCATGAGCATGAGATGGGCGACGATTACTGACGATCGTCGTCGCAGGTTGGTGTGTTGTCCCTTATTTTATACGTTGTATGGTACATTGAGGACAATGCACGATTTTAAGTTTGGGGGGGTGTTTAAACATTGAAGATGTTTTGTTTCCTGGATTCCTATGTGTGTTGTGTTTTGTGTTTTTTTAGTCGTTTTTTTTTTTTTTTTGTGTGTCATAAGTCATGATTTGAAGTAATTGTAAAGGCCGATGATGAAGAATTGAGCTTATATGTAAAAATTTAAAAAAAAAAAAAAAAAAATTCACTTTGCTCTTGAGTTTCTTACATATTCATGCAACTAGAGACCATGACCATTTGACCAATTAAAGTTGATTTGAATGAACACAAATATGATATAGGCAATTTTTGATAATATTTTGGGCCTTTACTCATTGATATAAATTTGTCATAGTAGCCCCTTTGAGCTTAAACGTAAAAGAATGAGGATTGAATTGTTGCAATATATTTTATAATCTCATTCAAATTTGTTTCTTATATCACCTTGGTTTTGAGATACTATTTGAGCACATTGGTCATACCATATAAGTTATTTGTGAATTGAGAGTAGTCTAGAACTTGCTTTAGTACCCTTTGAGGCGAAATACGGATGTTATGTGGCTTAGGAATGATTTAGGCAATTTTTGATTCGTTTGAGCCTTTGAAGCCACCAAATGACATCATTTTTATCCCTAGCTACCCTTTTGAGCTTATTGAAAATCGAATGGCATGTGCTTAGGCACATAATAACCTCCATTCGGCATCATTTCAAAATCCCACATCGATCACCTTGTTGAAAGCTTATACACTATTTCCTACCCTCAAGTGAGTAAGACCCGTATTGCACTTTAAAATTTCAAATATCCCCCATGTTCCTCATTGAAAAAATAGAAGGGGGATAATAATGAAAAAAGGGTGTGGATGCATAGAAAAAAAAAAAAAAATTTGTTGAAGAGGTGAAGAAAATAAGTGATTGAAAGAATGAAAAAAAAAAAATAATGAGGTGAATGATGAGGCGGATGAGAAAAGAGGGTGAATTGAAAAGAAAAAAAAAATGATGAATCATCAATAGAAGGAATCGAAATTGAGATGAGAGTGCGCAACATGGTTATATATGACTTACTCTCTTGCTTTGAATATCCAATCTTTTTATTGAAGCCATGAGCCAAAGCCTAACGTTACAAGCCTATTAAGACCTATTGACCGAGCCACATTCATCTAATATACTAGTGGAGAAGGTTATGAATAGTAAGCTTATGGACCCTCGAGAAACACTTGTAATGCATATGGTTTTGACATTCACACACGCACATCTCATTACTTGATTTTTTTTTTGCCTTGTTCATTATTTGTCACAGTTATATCCGTTTATGAACAATGCAAATGAACCCACATCTTTGCAAAGTCCTATTGATTTGTGTGAGTGAAGATTGCTTTAATGGTTAAATGGAAGTGGTGACACACACACTTGAGAACTCTTGAGTAGACTGATATGCATACTTGACTTAAAATTTTTAGACAATTGATCTTCGAGGCCAATTTGCAATTATAACATTTCATGACTTGCGTTAGTAGAGTGTTTTCTTTTTCTCTTTTATTTCTTAGTCTTTTTCCATTTCTATTTTGCTCGGGACTAGCAAAAGTTTAAGTTTAGGGGGTTTGATAAGTGTATTTTATACACTTATATTTCCTCTTATTTTGCATGGTTTAGTGTTAGTTTTCGATCAGAATTACACTTTTGGTCTTGTTCTGTGTTGTTTTGTAGGAATCCAATGAATGAAGCATTTTATTACTAAAAGATGATGAGAATGACATAAATGTGACAATAATTCAATTTGGGACTGAAAAGTAAAATAATCATGCACCGGGACATGTCAAATGGCAAGATTATATTATATTATATTATAATATAATATAATATATATACACGAGGAAGGAAATAATTTAGGATATTTTAATATTCATAAGAAGGGATTTTCATTGGACAAAAGAGGTACAGAAAGAGGAAAAGACCACACCTACAGATTTTTGGAGAATCATATCACATATTAAATAAGGAAATTTACGTACAAGAGGGAAGGGAATCATATCACATATTGAAAAAAATAGAATTCACGTAGAGAAGGATTTTTTGGCAGAGGAAACATATTGACGGACGAAGTAGAGGGAGACCCACGAAGGAATTAACGTGAAGAATTCAAAGAAGAGGAGGCAGAAGACCGAGAGCTAAAGAGAAGGGGAGGAGATCATTTGAGGCGGCGCGCTTACACCGAAGGGCATAGATTTTGACGACGGAGAAGACGACGGCGACTACCGGGGACGGAGGGCCATCTTCATATTCGTTTGAATATCTCTTCCCTTATGTTTATGATGATTAAAGACATGTCTATGTGTTTATTTAATGTATTCATGAACTAATTTATTATTCTAGAGTTAGACGGATCTTGACTTGAAGTTTATTTGGATTTTCGTATGGTTTATTTATGTTTTCCTGTTCTTAATGCTTTTAATCTACTGGCCATGGATTGAATGATTTCATATTTGTGATCTATCACTCGGGAGAGGGGGTTTTGAATAGGAAAGAAGGAATTCGTATCGTGGTAGTTATATTGTTCGGAAGGCCTATAACTCCATAGAAGTCGTCATAGGAATTACTGCGCTTTTACAATTGTTTGATAATTAATCTTAGATAGGGATATCAAGATTAATGTTAGATAATTACTTCTGCTTAACACCCGGGAGGGGGAGTAGAAACAAATAAGAATTCTCGGCTAGTAAACTAGGAAAACACGACATAGTGGATAGTTGAGTGAAGTCGAACCTCTAGAATCCGTTCTCATTGATTTTCTCCACTTAAATTACCATCTTGCTAATTTATCTTATTCTAGTAGATTAATTTAATAATCATGCTATCGGTTATCTAAATAAAGTCGAGACTATTCTAATTACAGTACTTGGTGTAACTTAATTTTCAATCCCTGTGGGTTCGACATCCGTACTTTCAAATTCCTATATTAAAACTTGACACCGTACACTTGCGGTACGTTTCACACGCATCAAGTTTTTGGTAGTGTGTTTTCTTTTTCTCTTTTATTTCTTAGTCTTTTTCCATTTCTATTTTGCTCGGGACTAGCAAAAGTTTAAGTTTAGGGGGTTTGATAAGTGTATTTTATACACTTATATTTCCTCTTATTTTGCATGATTTAGTGTTGGTATTCGAGCAGAATTACGTCTTTTGTTGTTGTTTTGGTTGTTTTGCAGGAATCCAAGGAATTAAGCATTTTATTACTAAAAGATGATGAGAAATACATAAATGTGACAATAATTCAAATTAGGACTCAACGGTGAAATAATCATGTACCGGGACATGTCAAATGACAAGATTATATTATATTATATTATATTATAATATAATATAATATATATACATGAGATTTGGGAATAAATTAAGAAAAGGAAGAGGGGACTTCATGTATATTTTCACAAGGGGAAGATATGCACAGATTTGGGAGGAGTTTATAAACTTGGAAATAAGATATTCACAAGGATAGAGATTCACGCACGTGAAAAGAAAAAAAGAAGAGAAGGGAAAAGATACGCAGATATGAGGAGAAGATATTTGTAACTGGGGAAGCTTGCCGAAGGAAGGGGATCACGCACAAAAGAAAGGAAATTCGAGGAGGCAGACAAGCAGCATTCACGTAGACGGGTGCACGAGCAGTAGACTAACGTGAAAGAGGAGGAGATCGATCGAGGCGGCGCGCTTACACCGAAGGGCATAGATTTTGACGACGGAGAAGACGACGGCGACTACCGGGGACGGAGGGCCATCTTCATATTCGTTTGAATATCTCTTCCCTTATGTTTATGATGATTAAAGACATGTCTATGTGTTTATTTAATGTATTCATGAACTAATTTATTATTCTAGAGTTAGACTGATCTTGACTTGAAGTTTATTTGGATTTCCGTATGGTTTATTTATGTTTTCCTGTTCTTAATGCTTTTAATCTACTGGCCATGGATTGAATGATTCCATATTCGTGATCTATCACTCGGGAGAGGGGGTTGTGAATAGGAAAGAAGGAATTCGTATCGTGGTAGTTATATTGTTCGGAAGGCCTATAACTACATAGAAGTCGTCAAAGGAATTACTGCGCTTTTACAATTGTTTGATAATTAATCTTAGATAGGGATATCAAGATTAATGTTAGATAATTACTTCTGCTTAACACCCGGGAGGGGGAGTAGAAACAAATAAGAATTATCGGCTAGTAAACTAGGAAAACACGACATAGTGGATAGTTGAGTGAAGTCGAACCTCTAGAATCCGTTCTCATTGATTTTCTCCACTTAAATTACCATCTTGCTAATTTATCTTATTTTAGTAGACTAATTTAATAATCATGCTATCGGTTATCTAAATAAAGTCGAGACTATTCTAATTACAGTACTTGGTGTAACTTAATTTTCAATCCCTGTGGGTTCGACATCGTACTTTCAAATTCCTATACTAAAACTTGACACCGTACACTTGCGGTACGTTTCACACCCATCAGTTATTTTATGTGTTAGCACATGATTCATCGGGTCATGGGACTAAGGCAAAGACTTGTTCTGAATATCGGGCTATAAGGTACGTGTAACGTACGAGCATACATTATTGTCATGTGCATGATTAATATATGGTTGTTGCAACTTGATATGCATTGGGAATTATATGGTGTCGCTATTGAGCGAGCAATGATTGGGATGTTGTCACTGTGGAGCGAACATCGGTTATGACGCCGCCGCTGTTGAGCGTGCGTGAGATTAAATGCCGCTATTATGGAGGAATTAGTGGTTAGATATATGGAATATCTGTAATCATTGTTTAATGATTTTATTTATTGATTATGGTATTGTTATTGGGCAACGGATGAGTTAATCAATGTAATGATTAACTGTCTTTTGGGAATTTGATGATTTCGGTTATTGTGAGAATAGGAACAGCACAGGGGATCCGTATGAGGATGACACTATTCAGGGAGTGTCTTTTAAATTCACCGCTTTACATTCTGTAAATTACGTAATGTGATATTGTGATTATTGGATCGGTGGTATTGGTATGCTCACCCCGTGTGGGGGCTGTCTCTGTTGGGACAGGTCGAACAGGTACAACGGTAGCTCCGGAGTTGAGATCGAGCTATGAATGGAGGTACTTCCAGGATCGAGGTACCAATGCCGGTATTGAGTAAGGTACCGTAAACATTAAATACACATTCACTCATTTGATGCTCGCATGTGAGCACTACTATATGTATATATTGTTTGTATAAAAAGGCAAGGCCTTTCTCTTTTCATTCATGTGTTGCATGCAATTAATTAAGTAATTGCAAAATGAATTGTGAACATGCTAGTCTATTATAAGGGTGCATGCTATGTAAGTGGACTTAGTTGGGGGAACATTACATGGAATAATGCAAGAAATTTTATTGTTGGTATATTATGCTATGGTAGCATGTGGTTTTCCCCATGATTACATGATTGTCTGCACTAAATACATGGGTTAATACACTAATAGCGGGTTAAGGGCACGGGGTCCTTACAATCGGTATATGTGATATCCCCGAAATGAGTATGTGCTTTTAAACATTAATTATGTTATGAGGATTATGGTGTTAAATTATGGAGTTGATTTATTTATATTGGGAAATGCATTTTCGGGTATATGTGATATAAGTTGAGAATTTGGGTTATGGCATGATTATTTGGGGGTGGGTGTTGTTTGTTTTGGTGAAGCATGTTTAATTGGAATTGAAGTATTTTATTGATTAAATACTATAAAATATCATGTGTGGATATTTTAATATATCGTGCTAAATACCGGGACCAAAACATAACATATCACATAACCCACCACCCAACCACCCCCTATGTAATACCCCGAAATGTAATATGATTATGTTCTATGATGATGAATTATGATGTGTCTAAGGGTTATGGTGTATTTAAATTGGGGGCCACGAATTATGTTATGATGATATGATGTGGGGAGCATGTTGGGTATTATAAGGGATGTATTAATTATATGAAGTTAGAAAATATCGAGTGAGGATATTTTAATACATCGTACTATATACCGGGGTACAATTAAACACCACATGGCACCCCAACCCACACCACCTACCCCCAACCCATGCTGCAAGTGGCTGGGTGCCCATGCCTTTTCCCCCACTCTTTCACTTCACCTCCATCACTCCAATCTCACCCCATTTTCGTCCAAAACACATCCAGCTCCAGCTTAGCAGGTAGGAAGGAAGAAACTTCAAAATTCTTTGCAAGAAACCTTCCAAAAATCGGAGCAAAGGAGGGTGAGAAACCATATTCTGTTTGGTTTAAGTTTTGTTTAAGTTAATGTTTTACTTGGTATGAAAATGGCATGCTAGGTTAGGTTTTTGTCGAACCTTTGATTTAAGCTCATTCATGATGTTCCTATGAAGTTCCTAGCATGTTTATATGAGCATAATATATGTGCTATGTGATAGTTTTGTTGGCTTGAAACTAAGTGTTCGAAAATCTGGGTAATGCCATGATGCCCTGTTTTGTGTAAGTTGGTTGAGCTCTAAGTTTATGATGATATTATGATGCATGTTAGCTTAGGTTATGAATAAACCTTTGGCATGAGTACATACCAGGAAGTTTGGTGAACATGCCAACATATTTGTTTAAGCATGAACTACGGGATATGTAGTAGTTTCATTGCTATAAAGATGTGTGTTCAAGAATTCTGAACTGAAGAATCCTGCCATGTTTTCTGAAAAAGCTGGTCGGGTAATGATAAAAAGGGGTAGGTTTAATGCATGTAGGTTGAAGTTATAAGTGAACCTTTAAATTTAATACATGCATGAAAGTATGTGGAAGTTATTGATATTCTTGTTTAAGCACTTTATGTGTGATATGAAGTAGTATGGATGGTATGAAATGGGGTGCTCAAAAATCTGGGGGAAGTCCCGATTTTTCAGAGCTCTCGATCGATCGAGATTTAGTTCCGATCGATCGAGCGAGACAGTGGGTCTAATGTATGATTTAAAACTTTGATGTCGATCGATCGAAGGATTTCTCGATCGATCGGTGAAGCTCCTCGATCGATCGGTAAAATGTTCGATCGATCGAGCGAGGCAGGAAGCCAAGACACTGTTGGTGCACAGTGTCTCGATCGATCGAGACCTAGGGCCGATCGATCGAGACAGGCAGAAAGTTGAAAATTTAATGATGTTTTATTTTGTTAAGTTTATGATGAAAGGTGGTCTTGAGGCATCTAATATGGTATTATGTGGTCTTGTAGAACCATCCCAGGTACCGGCACCATCAAGGAGATAAAGTCTGTTGACTCCTCCTCTTTTTGAAAAGGTACGTAAGAAGCGTACGGGCATCGGACGGTAACACACATCTCTATACTACAACTATGCTTTTATTGCATGAGTATTCACGATGAAATGACGGTGTTTATACGATGTTTACATGATGATGTTTATATGATGTTTATATGATGAAGTTCATATGATGTTTATTGCTTATACGATGCTTATATGATGACATTTATGTGATGTATTGGGGTAAGATGCCCTACATGGTAAGAGGCCATGCGATGTATTGTGGTAAGATGCCACGGGGTAAGATGCCCTACATGGTAAGAGGCCATGCGATGTATTGTGGTAAGATGCCACGGGGTAAGATGCCCTACATGGTAAGAGGCCATGCGATGTATTGTGGTAAGATGCCACGGGGTAAGATGCCCCATATGGTAAGAGGCTATACGATGATGTTGTGGTAAGATGCCACGGGGGTAAGATGCCCCATATGCATGATTCTAAATCAGGGACAACAATAAGAAGTGAATGTACAACCAGCATATTACTTAACCAATGTTTCATGCATTTACTATGATGTTTATAATGTTAAGTAAGATTATATATGCTCATGATGTGTTGTCCCTGTAGGTACACTTTCGGACGAAAGGACTAAGGGTCGGGTTGAGGCAGTGAGCTGCGAGGGACACAGAAATGTATAGAATTCAAGTGATGATTAGTATCTACTCTAGGAGTAGTGTAAATCTAGATGACATTCCTTTAGAATGTAATGAATTGTTTTTGAAGTTTTGCATTTTGGCCTGTAATCCCGTTAGCTCATGTAACAACCAAAACCTTAAGATGTTACTTTAATGCATTTTTAGTCCTTCTTATGTCTATTAATCACTGTTAAGGTGGGAAGACCCCACATTAGTGGTATCAGAGTAGTGGTTAGATAACTCGGGAATGAGCGAAGGGTAGCCTTAGCAATAAGATAGCTAGGTGCTTACTATTGAACATGTTTTATGTGTATTTTGCATATGAAGTTTCTATGTTATGCTAACATGTTTAATTATCTAACGATGTGCATTATGAACTGCTTTTGGTGTTGTTATTGACCCTTGTGTTGCAGCATGGCAGCAAATATAGAAGTGGGTGACGCCATTAGTGTAAATGCAAGTGCTGGGCGTACGAACCCATTGCCACCACCAGCCTTGGGAGAGGAACCCTCTGAACAGCAGTTGCTACCTGGGGAATTGAGCTTGGCTCAGTTTATGATGTATCGACCTCCGATGTTCGAGGGAACTGAATCAGGAGAGAAAGCTGAGGAATGGTTAGAGAGGATCGAACAGATATTTGTGGCAGCGCCTTGTGCAAAGACGGCCTGGATCCGATTAGCAGAATTTCAGCTGTCCAAGAAGGCACTGATGTGGTGGAAAACCACAGTGATTGAGCAAGAGGCTCTGGGACAGGAAGTGAATTGGAAGATGTTCCGAACGCGGTTTCTAAACCGCTATTTCTCAGCCGCTGCAAGACAGGCCAAGGAGGATGAGTTTACCAGTTTAAGACAAGGTACCATGCCTGTATCTGACTATGCTCTACATTACTGTTCCTTACTACGATATGTGCCACACATAGCTGCAAGCACTCAAGCGAAGATGCGGAATTTCATGAAGGGCTTGAGGCCTGAACTGTATGACAGGGTGATCACTTATGGCCCTGCCTGTTTTGATGATGCACTCTCACGAGCTGAGCTAGCTGAACTGGGAGTCGGTGCATATCCTGATGCTGTGCCACCTCCGGCACCCCCTCAGAGATCCACTTCTGATAATTTGAAGCCCAGGGGTGATCAATTTAAGCCTAGGGGGAACACTTCATCATCGAGATTCAGTGGCAAGAGGCCCGAGAATCGATGGAAAGGGAAAGGTAGGAATGATGCTCCATCTGGGAGAGGACAGTCTCAGGGAGACAGATCTGGAAGAGTTCAGTGCACTCTTTGTGGGCAGCCACATTTGGCAAACGACTGCGTAGGATGTTATGTCTGTGGCGACAGAGGCCACTTTGCTCGGCGGTGTCCCAACAGGGGAAGACAGCAGAACTCTACGGGGAGACCTGCGGACAGAACGGCACAACACCGGCCACCCTTTGTGCCAAGACAGTATGGAGGTCAGCCCGCGGGGCCACCTCAGGGACAGGTGTATGCTTTGACGAGGGAGCAGGCTACGGCGGCCCCGGAGGAAGTTATAGCGGGTATGTGTCTTTTATTTACGCACCCTGATCTTATATTGATAGACACAGGTGCGTCACACTCTTTTGTGTCGACAAGTTTTGTTGAAAGGCACCACATATGCACTTCTCCGTCCCCCATGCCTCTTATGGTCTCGACCCCGCTGGAAGAAGTTTGACTACGGATCAGATTGTTTATGATGGCCTCATTTATTTTGAGGATAATGAGTTAAGATCAGATTTGATTGTGTTGGGAATGACAGACTTCGATTGCATTGTGGGCATCGACGTTCTGAACAAGTATCAGGCAGTGGTAAACTGCAGGCAAAGGACTGTCCGATTTAGATCTGTATTGGGAGTCCAGTGGACATTCTATGGGGATGGTTCCCGTCCGAAGATTCCGTTAATATCTGCTGTCAAGATGACACAGCTATTGGAACGAGGCCATGAAGGATATCTTATCTACGCTGTTGACATAACGGATAAGGGGAAGGAATTGAAGGTTGAGGATGTGCCCGTAGTGGCGGAATTTCCTGATGTCTTTCCGGAGGAGATTCCCGGATTCCCACCGACGAGAGAGGTCGAATTTGGGATTGAATTGCTACCAGGGACGTCTGCAATTTCTCGTGCCCCGTATAGGATGGCACCAGCAGAGTTAAGGGAGTTAAAGATACAGTTGCAGGAACTCCTTGATAAGGGCTACATACGCCCTAGCGTATCGCCATGGGGTGCGCCTGTCTTATTTGTTAAGAAGAAAGATGGATCGATGCGTCTATGCATTGACTACAGGCAGTTGAACAAAGCTACAGTAAAGAACAAGTATCCACTCCCGAGGATCGATGACTTGTTCGATCAGTTGCAAGGTATGAGGCTCTATAGTAAGATCGATCTGAGGTCGGGGTACCATCAGATTCGAGTAAGAGAAGATGATGTTCAGAAGACGGCTTTCAGGACTAGATATGGGTACTATGAATTCCTGGTCATGCCTTTTGGGGTGACGAATGCCCCAGCTGTCTTCATGAGTTTGATGAACAGGGTGTTCCAGCCGTATTTGGATCAGTTCGTCATAGTCTTCATTGACGACATACTTATCTACTCTCGGACGGAAGAAGAGCATGTAAGGCACTTGAGGATAGTACTTCAGATCCTTAGGGATCATCAGCTGTATGCAAAGCTTAGCAAGTGCGAGTTCTGGTTGGACAGCGTGGTATTTTTAGGCCATGTCATATCTAGCCACGGGATATCTGTGGATCCCAGGAAGATTGAAGCTGTGATGGAGTGGGCTGCACCCACTTCTGTACCTGAGATAAGGAGTTTTCTCGGTTTGGCAGGATATTACCGACGTTTCGTCGAGGGTTTTTCGAAGATTGCCAAACCCCTGACACAGCTGACTCAGAAAGGAGTCCCCTTCTTTTGGTCTGAGGCTTGTGAGGAAAGCTTCCAAGAGCTGAAGCGTCGTTTGACTACAGCACCTGTACTGGTAATTCCGTCTGAGGATAAGAGGTTCGCCTTGTATACGGATGCGTCATTGCAGGGCTTGGGCTGCGTGTTGATGCAGGATAAGCATGTGGTGGCTTATGCATCGAGGCAGCTGAAGCCACACGAGGCTAAGTATCCAGTGCATGATTTGGAATTGGCGGCCATCATATTCGCCTTGAAGATTTGGAGGCATTACTTGTATGGCACGTCTTTCACTATATATACGGACCATAAGAGCCTGAAGTTCTTATTCACTCAGGCAGAGTTGCATATGAGGCAAAGAAGATGGATGGATTTGCTCAAAGATTATGATTGTGAAATTGAGTACCATCAAGGTAAAGCAAACTTGATAGCAGACGCCTTAAGTCGGAAGGTGAAGAATACTGCAGAGGATGTTATGTGTTTGTCAGCCTTGATGACGTCTTATTGCCAACTGGGCTATGATTTCAATGTAGACACGTCGCATGTGCGAGTGTCGACCCTATTGGCGGAGCCAGATATATTTGAGGCAATCTGGAGGGCCCAGAAGTCAGATAGTGAGGTTCAGAGGTGGACATCATTGGTACTTCAAGGCCAACCATCCAAGTTTAGAGTGGCTGAGGATGATTCCTTGAGACTGGGCAACCGATGGGTAGTCCCAGATGCACCAGGACTGCGTAAGGGAATATTGGAGCGGGCTCACAGTAGTCGTTTCAGTATCCACCCAGGGGGAAAGAAGATGTACAAAGATCTATGCGATCAATTCTGGTGGAGACGCATGAAGCGTGAGGTAATCATTTTTGTTAAAAGATGTTTGATCTGCCAGCAGGTAAAGGCAGAGAGGCAGAGGCCTGGTGGAGAGCTGAAGAGCTTAGAGGTTCCTGAATGGAAGTGGGAGCATATATCTATGGATTTCGTGACCCACTTGCCAAGGACGACCTCAGGATTTGATGCGATCTGGGTTATCGTAGATAGGCTAACGAAGACGGCTCATTTCATCCCTTATAGTATGTCGTATACATACTTAAAGATGGCCCAAATGTATATACGGGATGTTGTGAGATTGCATGGTATTCCAGTCTCGATAGTGTCTGACAGAGACCCGAGATTCACTTCACATTTCTGGGAGGGTCTCCAGACAGCTTTGGGCACAGAGGTGATACTGAGTACGGCCTATCACCCTCAGACAGACGGCCAAACAGAGCGTACCATTCAGACGCTCGAGGACATGTTGAGGGCGTGTGTTTTGGAGTTTGATACTCCGTGGCAGGATTCAGTGCCGCTGGTGGAGTTCTCCTATAATAACAGTTATCAAGCGAGCATTCAAATGGCCCCTTTTGAAGCTCTGTATGGACGACGATGTAGATCACCGATGTATTGGGAGGACTTGACTAGCAAAGCGGTCGGAGGACCGGATATGATCAGGGATATGGAAGGTAAGATAAAGTTGATACGCCTGAAGATGAAAGCGGCCCAAGATAGGCAAGCGGCCTATGCCAATAAGCGGCGACGACCGCTAGAATTCCAGTTAGGAGACAGGGTCTTCTTAAAGATCTCGCCCTTCAGGGGCGTGGTTCGTTTTGGGATGCGGGGAAAGTTATCTCCGAGGTATGTTGGGCCATATGAAGTTTTACAGCGTATCGGTACTTTGGCATATCGTTTGGCTCTACCGCCATCCTTGTCTGGCATACACGATGTTTTCCATGTCTCTATGTTGAGGAAGTATGAGCCAGACCCGTCCCATGTCTTACAGCCTACTGAAGTACAGTTAGATTCAGATGTGTCCTACGTTGAACGACCTATCAGGATTCTGGATCGAGAGGATCGCAGACTACGAAGCAAAGTTATACCGATGGTCAAAGTTCAGTGGGATCGTCGGGGTGTCGAGGAGGCTACGTGGGAGACGGAACGACATATGGTGCAGCACTATCCGGAACTATTCTCTGGTATGTTTTTATGTTTAGTTTCGATATGATGATGCATGTGGATTTCGAGGACGAAATCTTATAAGTAGGGGAGTAATGTAATACCCCGAAATGTAATATGATTATGTTCTATGATGATGAATTATGATGTGTCTAAGGGTTATGGTGTATTTAAATTGGGGGCCACGAATTATGTTATGATGATATGATGTGGGGAGCATGTTGGGTATTATAAGGGATGTATTAATTATATGAAGTTAGAAAATATCGAGTGAGGATATTTTAATACATCGTACTATATACCGGGGTACAATTAAACACCACATGGCACCCCAACCCACACCACCTACCCCCAACCCATGCTGCAAGTGGCTGGGTGCCCATGCCTTTTCCCCCACTCTTTCACTTCACCTCCATCACTCCAATCTCACCCCATTTTCGTCCAAAACACATCCAGCTCCAGCTTAGCAGGTAGGAAGGAAGAAACTTCAAAATTCTTTGCAAGAAACCTTCCAAAAATCGGAGCAAAGGAGGGTGAGAAACCATATTCTGTTTGGTTTAAGTTTTGTTTAAGTTAATGTTTTACTTGGTATGAAAATGGCATGCTAGGTTAGGTTTTTGTCGAACCTTTGATTTAAGCTCATTCATGATGTTCCTATGAAGTTCCTAGCATGTTTATATGAGCATAATATATGTGCTATGTGGTAGTTTTGTTGGCTTGAAACTAAGTGTTCGAAAATCTGGGTAATGCCATGATGCCCTGTTTTCTGTAAGTTGGTTGAGCTCTAAGTTTATGATGATATTATGATGCATGTTAGCTTAGGTTATGAATAAACCTTTGGCATGAGTACATACCAGGAAGTTTGGTGAACATGCCAACATATTTGTTTAAGCATGAACTACGGGATATGTAGTAGTTTCATTGCTATAAAGATGTATGTTCAAGAATTCTGAACTGAAGAATCATGCCCTGTTTTCTGAAAAAGCTGGTCGGGTAATGATAAAAAGGGGTAGGTTTAATGCATGTAGGTTGAAGTTATAAGTGAACCTTTAAATTTAATACATGCATGAAAGTATGTGGAAGTTATTGATATTCTTGTTTAAGCACTTTATGTGTGATATGAAGTAGTATGGATGGTATGAAATGGGGTGCTAAAAAATCTGGGGAAGTCCCGATTTTTCAGAGCTCTCGATCGATCGAGATTTAGTTCCGATCGATCGAGCGAGACAGTGGGTCTAATGTATGATTTAAAACTTTGATGTCGATCGATCGAAGGATTTCTCGATCGATCGGTGAAGCTCCTCGATCGATCGGTAAAATGTTCGATCGATCGAGCGAGGCAGGAAGCCAAGACACTGTTGGTGCACAGTGTCTCGATCGATCGAGACCTAGGGCCGATCGATCGAGACAGGCAGAAAGTTGAAAATTTAATGATGTTTTATTTTGTTAAGTTTATGATGAAAGGTGGTCTTGAGGCATCTAATATGGTATTATGTGGTCTTGTAGAACCATCCCAGGTACCGGCACCATCAAGGAGATAAAGTCTGTTGACTCCTCCTCTTTTTGAAAAGGTACGTAAGAAGCGTACGGGCATCGGACGGTAACACACATCTCTATACTACAACTATGCTTTTATTACATGAGTATTCACGATGAAATGACGGTGTTTATACGATGTTTACATGATGATGTTTATATGATGAAGTTCATATGATGTTTATTGCTTATACGATGCTTATATGATGACATTTATGTGATGTATTGGGGTAAGATGCCCTACATGGTAAGAGGCCATGCGATGTATTGTGGTAAGATGCCACGGGGTAAGATGCCCTACATGGTAAGAGGCCATGCGATGTATTGTGGTAAGATGCCACGGGGTAAGATGCCCTACATGGTAAGAGGCCATGCGATGTATTGTGGTAAGATGCCACGGGGTAAGATGCCCCATATGGTAAGAGGCTATACGATGATGTTGTGGTAAGATGCCACGGGGGTAAGATGCCCCATATGCATGATTCTAAATCAGGGACAACAATAAGAAGTGAATGTACAACCAGCATATTACTTAACCAATGTTTCATGCATTTACTATGATGTTTATAATGTTAAGTAAGATTATATATGCTCATGATGTGTTGTCCCTGTAGGTACACTTACGGACGAAAGGACTAAGGGTCGGGTTGAGGCAGTGAGCTGCGAGGGACACAGGAATGTATAGAATTCAAGTGATGATTAGTATCTACTCTAGGAGTAGTGTAAATCTAGATGACATTCCTTTAGAATGTAATGAATTGTTTTTGAAGTTTTGCATTTTGGCCTGTAATCCCGTTAGCTCATGTAACAACCAAAACCTTAAGATGTTACTTTAATGCATTTTTAGTCCTTCTTATGTCTATTAATCACTGTTAAGGTGGGAAGACCCCCCACCCTACCAACCCATACCCATCTCTGCACACAGCTGCCCATACCCCTCACTTTAACCCCCCACCACTCAACCTTCCACCACTCAAATCTCTTCCCTTTTTCACCCAAAAAATCGTCCAACAGCTGCTAAGCAAGTAGGAGGAGAGATTTTATGATTTATTGACCAAATTCTTGCAAGAAAAGATGAGCAAAAGAGGATGAGGAACCATATCCTATTTTTGGTTGAGTTTAGATAATTTGTTGTGTAAAAAATGGCATGTAAGTGTAGGTTTGTAATGCCTCGATTTGTTTTATACACGTGTGATATGATTTTGGTGTAATTATATTGCTTGGCAGTATGATAATGGGGGTTCGGGTGGAATCAAGAATGAATTAATACATGTATGAAATGATATATGGCAAGGGCAAGGAATGAAACATGGTGTACAATGATTTAATAACATATCAAGTAACATGAATTGGTAGGCATTTGAATATGCATGTGAATTGAATTTGAATTGGAGTTTCATTTGAATTTGGATTTCATCTTAAGTACATGTTACTTCACATGTCATTAACTCCAAATGATATGATAACAAATGATTTAGGGAACTAATGACCTTATATCAAGGTGATTTAGGGAGGAGAATCACATAGTTCTCATTTTACACCTACTAAAACACTACACAAGCTCCTCTCCATCTCTTTCAAGTTCTTGTTGGTTTGAGCTTGGGCTTCACTTGTAAATTGAGCTAGGAAGGTGTGTGAAGTGAAATTGTACCATCTTGGTGAGAAATTCATGGTTTTACACTTGAATTATGTCATTGATGTTGATGTATGTGAAGTGAAATATAAAAGGTTCATGTGAAGAATCATAACATGTTTATATGCTAGTAATTGGATTGTAAGATGGGGGAAACATGTTGTTATGGTCTTGGTGTAAGTAATCCAAGAGCATACAACGCAGCGGAATAAAATTTTATATGGATTACTAACCAGCAGATCTATACATAGGTTTCATAACGGATAAAGGAATATAAGAGGTCTCACCCTTGTAGTGTGTTTGAGCAGATTCCACGGAGCAGCACTACGTCCAACGCCTCCTCCGAGTCACTAGCAAAACTCAACAAGTTTTGCCTCAACGGTATTCACACGATCAAATCGGGTGAAGGGATAGTTTAAGAACAAGTTGCTAGACTCGTTCTTAAACCGGAACAAGAAGCACACTCGATTCTAAATCGAAAGGATGGCCGGAATTCACTCTAGCACCATCGACTACCAAGGAGCCGAGAGCTTGTATGAGAGGCGGCTGAATCCCTCTTTTGTGTGTAGGTTGAATGATATAAAGTTATGTCTTACAATTAATCATAACCTTGTATTTTTATTATAAGGCTTTTAATTAAGGTTCAAGACTTTCTTAAAGTCTTATGGGCCCAAACCCATGATTTAATTAAAACCTTTTAATCACTTAATTAAGACTCTTCTTAATTAATTAATTCATCCAATGAATTTAATTTTCCTTCTCGATTTAATCTTTTGTGCGACCCGGTAGGTTCTTGTAATGTTGGCAGTGACATAAAATCTCATTTTACGTTACAAGCAAAGAGCGGTGTCTAGCAACACATCAAGGCTACCCAAATTACAAGAATGTCAATGACTCGACACAACCTTTAGAACTTGTGATAATATTAACCATGTAAGTTAATCCCTTTGTCCTTTGTGTTTAGATTGAACACGAGTCATGGAATAGTCATACTCGTATATCCAATCTTTA
This sequence comes from Haberlea rhodopensis, assembly GCA_907163345.1. Taxonomy (NCBI): domain Eukaryota; kingdom Viridiplantae; phylum Streptophyta; class Magnoliopsida; order Lamiales; family Gesneriaceae; genus Haberlea; species Haberlea rhodopensis. The sequence continues at coordinate 6,325,766 of CAJQUN010000031.1, read as the reverse complement.
TTTCTTGATCCCCAAGTAGAACTAGAATAAACGAATAACCTCGATATCTCATATCGACTCATTCGAGCATGGCCATGCATTTTAGTTCTCACTTGATCAAGGGCCAAACACATCTCCTGTTATATAGGAGGGACAAATCCTATCTCGATCAGTCAACATCCCTCTACATAATTTGTATTGTATCCAATAGTCGCCTTTATAGATTACCCTGTTACGGGTAACGTTTGACGATATCAAAATACATAACTCCTTATGTTGGGATCTCTGATGATCACAAGTCGTAAGGATTACATACATTATTATCACTATGAGAATTGCATATGACAATCATATAACTATCCATGTTGCATTCTCATGGTGGGTCTGTCCAGTACATCGTTCTCTAACATGTACCCATGTGTTGATTTGATATCTTATATCAATGAACAATTCATCAATCAACACATACTAGTCTCTATGTATTATCATTATCCCAATTCATGATAATACTTGACTAGGGACAATGTTTAAGAATAATACTATATTATTCTAGGGACATTAACTTATATATCAATTCATATTGCACAGATATTCGATTAATATATACTAATGATTTGCCATTAATAAAATCATATTACATTGTATGTCATAAACAATCATCTAATGACTTGTCTTAGGGCATATCCCAACAAATCTCTCACTTGCACTAAGATCAATCAGACATACACTTAATGCCTAGAGATCTAGTATGACGATCATGCTACTGTTGTGACAGTGGCTACGTCAATGGGTCAGATACATTATCATCTGTTGGTACTTTGCATATCTTAGGCAAAACACATATCCTTATTGCGATCGAAAATCATCTTTGTCGGAAGCTTGCCTCAGTGTAACCCATTACATTGAGCTCTTCCTCACCTCCATAAATCAAGAATGTATCCTCAGTCCTTCTCAAGTACTTCAGGATGTTCTTGACAGCAATCCAGTGACCTTCACCTGGATCAACTTGATATCTGCTCGTCATGCTCAAAGCATACGATACATCGGGACGAGTACATATCATGGCATACATGATAGACCCAATAGCTGACGCGTATGGAATCTTACTCATGCGTTGTCTCTCATCTTCTGTTGAAGGACACTGTTCCTTCGAGAGATAAATGCCATGCGTCATAGGCACGAATCCTTTCTTGGATTCTTGCATGCTAAACCTTTTAAGCACCTTGTCTATGTATGTACTTTGACTTAGACCAAGAAGCCTTCTTGATCTATCTCTATAGATCTTGATTCCTAATACATAGGTGGCTTCTCCTAAATCTTTCATCGAAAAGCAGTTCCCTAGCCAAATCTTTACAGATTGCAAGGCAGGGATATCATTTCCAATAAGAAGTATGTCATCTACATACAACACTACGAAAATGATTACGCTCCCACTGACCTTCTTGTAGACACAAGGTTCATCTTCATTTTTGATAAAACCAAACTCTTTGATTGCATCATCAAAACGAAGATTCCAACTCCGAGAAGCTTGCTTCAATCCATAAATGGATCGTTGTAGCTTGCATATCTTTCCAGCATCATTTGGATCGACAAAACCCTCGGGCTGTGTCATGTACACATCCTCGAGCAGATTTCCATTAAGGAAAGCTGTTTTGACATCCATCTGCCAGATTTCATAATCATGAAATGCAGCTATTGCAAGTAAGATCCTTATGGATTTAACCATGGCCACTGGTGAAAAGGTTTCATCATAGTCAATACCATGAATTTGTTTGAATCCTTTTGCAACCAGCCGACCTTTATAGGTTTGTACGTTACCATCCATATCGGTCTTTTTCTTGAAAATCCATTTGCACCCTATGGGTCGTACCCCTTCAGGTGGATCAACCAAAGTCCATATTTGGTTTGCATACATGGATTCCATCTCAGATTTCATGGCCTCTTGCCATTTCTCAGAATCAGTGCCCATTATAGCTTGTTGATAAGATGACGGCTCATCCTCATCAATAAGTAGTAAGTCACCTTGTTGAGTCACAAGAAATCCATATCTCTGTGGCTCCCGGTGTTCTCTTACAGACCTAAGCTGGGCTTGTGTCTCTTGAGCAGGTGCTTCTTCCACAACAGCTTGCGGTGCCTGCTCTGTTTCCATCTCAATATCAGTTTCAGTGTTTTCTTGTGGTTGAACTTCACTAAGTTCTATCTTTCTCCCACTGGTTTTTCTAGAAATAAATTCTATTTCAAGAAATACACCAGTCCGAGCAACAACTACTTTGTTCTCGGTGGGATAATAGAAATAGTATCATTTTGTTTCCTTAGGATACCCCACAAATAAACACTTATCAGATTTGGGTCCAAGTTTGTTAGTGGCGTGACGTCTAACGAAAGCCTCACAACCCCAAATCTTCATAAACGACATACTAGGACGCTTCCCAGTCCATATCTCATATGGTGTCTTTTCCACTGATTTAGATGGAACACGGTTCAGTAAGAAAATCGCTGTTTCTAGAGCGTGTCCCCAAAACGATATCGGAAGATCTGCATGACTCATCATTGATCTAACCATGTCCAACAAGGTTCGATTTCTCCTCTCGGATACACCATTCCATTGTGGAGTATACGGAGGAGTGAGTTGTGGGACTATCCCACACTCCTTTAGATAGTCATGAAACTCTTGGCTTAGGTATTCACCTCCTCGATCTGATCGAAGGATTTTGATACTTTTGCCAAGTTGGTTTTGTACTCCATTCTTGAAATCTTTGAAATTTTCAAAGGTTTCATGCTTATGCTTCATTAGGTACACATACCCATATCTACTGAGGTCATCAGTAAATGTAACGAAGTATTGAAAACCACCTCTAGCTTGTGTACTTATTGGTCCACATACATCACTATGTATTAGTCCCAATAAAACATTTGCCCTTTCAACATGTCCCTTGAAAGGGGCTTTAGTCATCTTGCCCATTAAACAAGATTCGCATGTTTCATATGATTCAAAATCAAATGAATCTAATACTCCATTCTTATGAAGTTTTGATATGCGGTTCTCGTTTATGTGGCCCAAGCGACAGTGCCAGAGATAAGTCGGATTACAATCATTATTTTTAATCCTTTTAGTATTTATGTTATAGATAGGCATATCAAGATTTAATACATAAAGACCATTCACCATTTCTGCACTAGCATAAAAAATATCATTTAAATAAATAGAACAACAGTTGTCCTTTATTATAAATGAAAAATCATACTTGTCTAAACAAGAAATAGAAATTATGTTTTTAGTAATAGATGGCACAAAATAACAGTCTTTTAAAATCAATGATAAATCTGAAGGTAAAGCTAAATGATAATCTCCTATAGCTAATGCAGCAACTCTTGCTCCATTTCCAACTCGGAGATCAACTTCGCCTTTCGCCAACAATCTACTCTTTTTGAGGTCCTGCACATTTACACAAATGTGAGATCCACATCCAGTATCTAATACCCATGATGAAGAAGTAGATAAATTGACTTCTATAACAAAAATATCTGAAGCGGAAGTCACACTTCCTTTCTTTAGATCCTCCAGATATACTTTGCAGTTTGTTTTCCAATGGCCGGTCTCACCGCAATGGAAACAGTTCCCTTCCTTTGCTATCCCTCCCTTTGGTTTCAGTGCAGAAGACTTTGGCTTAGATTTAACAAAGACCTTCTTTGCTTTCTTGTTGCCTTTAGCTTTGGCCCTTCCTTTGCCCTTATTCACAATAAGAACATTTGTGGCCTTAGTCTTCTTTGTATTTGCTTCATATGTTCTCAACATATCAAGCAATTGTGGTAGAGTCTTTTCCATGTCAGTCATATTGCAATTTACTACAAATTGACTGAAGCTCTCAGGCAACGATTGCAAGATCACATCGGTGGCCAACTCTTGGTCCAATGGAAAACCTAGCTTGTCCAGATTCTCAATGTACCCAATCATCTTGAGCACATGAGTTCCAACTAGGCTTCCCTCTACCATCCTGCACTGGAATAACGCCTTAGAGATGTCATACCTCTCTTGTCTTGCTTGCTGTTGGTACAATTGCTTTAAGTGTTCGATCATATCGAACGCCTCCATTTCCTCATGTTGCTTCTGAAGCTCAGAGTTCATGGTGGCAAGCATAAGGCACCCAACATCAAGTGCGTCACTTTGATGCTTCTTGTAAGCATCTTTTTCAGCTCTTGTAGCCGTTAGGGGAGGTTCCTCAGCGGGTAAGGGTTCCTCTAGGACATATTGTTTCTTTTCTTGTTTGAGGACTATCCTCAAGTTCCTATGCCAGTCTAGGAAATTCGTCCCATTTAATTTGTCCTTCTCAAGGACCGATCGCAGTGATAAGGTGCTAGTAACGTTGTTAGTTGCCATGGATATCTACAATTAAATATTCAAAATAAGTTTATGATTTAATCATTTAACATGGTCTTATATTAAATGATACTCCCACTATTTTGTTTAAAAATATCAACCCTCGAAACCTTTAGTGGGTCAAGATCCATATTTCGCCTAATCTTGAGTTAGCTTTGGCTAATCGCCCAAGACTCGGTTATTTAGGTAGACAACTCTTTGTCAAGTACATCACATGTAATTCTTGGATAGTTGGACGAACAACACTTTGTTCAATTCATCAAATGAATTATAATCCAACCCATGCCTCTAAGTTCCCAATCCTATTGAGATAACCTAGTTAAGTCGTACCCAATTTAAAGTATAACGGATATCACTTTTATCCTTTCGCGCCTTACTAAGATTGCCACGGTGCTTTGCTTTGGCAAACCCACACATGTACAATCGAAGTTATTGACGAGTACTTTTAATTTTGGAAGGCATCTAAAACTTAATATTTTAGAGGGATTTATTGATCTCATGACTAGTTTGATAATTTAAAATATGTCTACTACATATAGTTGTATACATATCTACATATATGTGTAATACTATTATCAAACTAAAACATAAGATAAATCATGCATCAACATACATAATTAAACGTGACATGGTTATAGCCCCTACTAATGATTTTCTCAAGCCAATGAGAAAATCTTAAGAGTCAACCTAAGGTAACTTCACAAGCACCTTCCTTTGGCTCCAATTTGTGAATGGCCTCCTCATCCCGGCACTATGCTCCATCTTCATTGATCACCATCAATAAAATAAACTATACTATTTACAAGATATAGAATTCCTCGATTCACATTCGAGGGGAACATAGGGGAGGGATTACATTTAGAATGAAATAGAGAAGGCACGACACGCAGGTCGTATTATACATTACAAACATCCACAAATCCTATCTAATAGGTCAAAGGGCTATAACCACGCACCATGCTCAAACAACACATAAAGCATGCATTAACATTTAATTAATTAAATTCTAAACATTTTAAATTTAATTCTAATTAAAACTGTAAAATAATTTTTGAAAAATTATCGTACGCTCGGGACATCACATGCCACGAACTTAATGCGACTAATCCACGAACCATCATGGTTCGAACCACAAAAGCGCACGGCTGGACCAATTATGGGCCTAGGGTTCGAAACCCTAGCCCATGGCCGAGCCATGGCTCGAGCGGCGGCGGCGCTAGGGTTCCAAACCCTAGCCGCCTCGCTCATTCAAGCAATTTTATCGAGCCATCTAAATTGAAACGCCGGAATATGTTAGCCACGAGTCACGGTTATGCCATGCACGGGGTTGGCTCAACCATCTCGAGCTAAGGGTTCGAAAAACCTTGCTCTCATGTGGTAAAGCTACTAATCCATGCATGCGTGAACCATTATCGAGCCAAAGAGTTCAAAACTCATCCACATCTCAAAAGTTTAGCATAATAGGCGATGATGGTCGAGCCATGCACGGCTACTAGGGTTCGAAACCCTAGCCGTCATGAGCTAGCCGTCACGTCCAATGGGTTCTAAACCCTAATCAATTTTCGACACTTCCATGCACAATTATTAGCCACAACGACTAAGCCATCTCGAGCCAAGGGTTCGAAAACCCTAGCCCTCATGTGGCTAGCCGTGGTGTCATTTGTGATGGTGATGGCCGAAAATTAATGCTCAATAAATATGATTATTCGCCAATTATATCAAATACAATTTTTACGATGATTTTCACAAACTAAAAATTAACATATCATATATGTTCATACAGTTTTAAATAGCATGCAATATTAATTCTAATATGATTAAACTATTTAACCACATAAATCCGATATGAGCCTTGTACACGGCTCTGATACCACTGTAAGCAATCCAAGAGCATACAATGCAGCGGAATAAAATTTTATATGGATTACTAACCAACAGATCTATACATAGGTTTCATATCGGATAAAGGAATATAAGAGGTCTCACCCTTGTAGCGTGTTTGAGCAGATTCCACGGAGCAGCACTACGTCCAACGCCTCCTCCGAGTCACTAGCAAAACTCAACAAGTTTTGCCTCAACGGTATCCACACGATCAAATCGGGCGAAGGGATAGTTTAAGAACAAGTTGCTAGACTCGTTCTTAAACCGGAACAAGAAGCACACTCGATTCTAAATCGAAAGGATGGCCGGAATTCACTCTAGCACCATCGACTACCAAGGAGCCGAGAGCTTGTGTGAGAGGCGGCCGAATCCCTCTTTTGTGTGTAGGTTGAATGATATAAAGTTATGTCTTACAATTAATCATAACCTTGTATTTATATTATAAGGCTTTTAATTAAGGTTCAAGACTTTCTTAAAGTCTTATGGGCCCAAACCCATGATTTAATTAAAACCTTTTAATCACTTAATTAAGACTCTTCTTAATTAATTAATTCATCCAATGAATTTAATTTCCCTTCTCGATTTAATCTTTTGTGCGACCCGATAGGTTCTTGTAATGTTGGCAGTGACATAAAATCTCATTTTACGTTACAAGCAAAGAGCGGTGTCTAGCAACACATCAAGGCTATCCAAATTACAAGAATGTCAATGACTCGACATAACCTTTAGAACTTGTGATAATATTAACCATGTAACTTAATCCCTTTGTCCTTTGTGTTTAGATTGAACACGAGTCATGGAATAGTCATACTCGTATATCCAATCTTTATTTCTTGATCCCCAAGTAGAACTAGAATAAACGAATAAGCTCGATATCTCATATCGACTCATTCGAGCATGGCCATGCATTTTAGTTCTCACTTGATCAAGGGCCAAACACATCTCCTGTTATATAGGAGGGACAAATCCTATCTCGATCAGTCAACATCCCTCTACATAATTTGTAGTGTATCCAATAGTCGCCTTTATAGATTACACTGTTACGGGTAACGTTTGACGATATCAAAATACATAACTCCTTATGTTGGGATCTCTGATGATCACAAGTCGTAAGGATTACATACATTATTATCACTATGAGAATTGCATATGACAATCATATAACTATCCATGTTGCATTCTCATGGTGGGTCTGTCCAGTACATCGTTCTCTAACATGTACCCATGTGTTGATTTGATATCTCATATCAATGAACAATTCATCAATCAACACATACTAGTCTCTATGTATTATCATTATCCCAATTCATGATAATACTGTTGGGATATGCCCTAAGACAAGTCATTAGATGATTGTTTAAGACATACAATGTTTATGGATTTATGAATGGCAATTCATTATTATATATTATTCTTTTAACTGTGCATTGTGAATTAATATATATGTTAATGTCCTTAGAATAATATTGTATTATTCTTAAAGATGTTCCTAGTCAAGTATTATCATGAAAGGGATAATGATAATACGTAGAGACTAGTATATGTTGATCGATGAATTGTTCATCGATATGAGATATCAAATCAACATATGGGTACATGTTAGAGAACGATGTACTGAACAGACCCACCATGAGAATGCAACATGGATAGTTATATGATCGTCATATGCAATTCTCATAGTGATAATAATGTATGTAATCCTTACGACTTGTGATCATCAGAGATCCCAACATAAGGAGTTATGTATCTTGATATCGTCAAACGTTACCCGTAACAGGGTATACTTTAAAGGCGACTATTGGATACACTACGAATTATGTAGAGGGATGTTGACTGATCGAGATAGGATTTGTCCCTCCTATATAACAGGAGATGTGTTTGGCCCTTGATCAAGTGAGAACTAAAATGCATGGCCATGCTCGAATGAGTCGATATGAGATATCGAGCTTATTCGTTTATTCTAGTTCTACTTGGGGATCAAGAAATAAAGATTGGATATACGAGTATGACTATTCCATGACTCGTGTTCAATCTAAACACAAAGGACAAAGGGATTAAGTTACATGGTTAATATTATCACAAGTTCTAAAGGTTATGTCGAGTCATTGACATTCTCGTAATTTGGGTAGCATCGATGTGTTGCTAGATACCGCTCAATGCTTGCGACATAAAATGAGATTTTATGTCACTGCCAACATTACGAGATCCTATCGGGTCGCACAAAAGATTAAATCGAGAAGGGAAATTAAATTCATGGGATGAATTAAATAATTAAGAGGAGTCTTAATTAATAATCATAAGGATTAATTAAATCATGGGCTTAAGCCCATGAAGCTTTAAGAAAGCCTTTAATTAATCATATTTAATATGATTGCATGGAGTTTAATTGTAAGACAAGATCAAAACACAAAACCCTACACAAGCTAGATAGCTCACGGCCGCCGACTTCAAGAGGAGCTCTCGTTTTTTTTCCTTGATAACCGAGGAGTGATCTTGTTGTTTTGGTGGTGATCTTCGATTGTGAATCGAGTTAGCTTCGTGTATCGGATTAATAACTTGTCTAGCAACGTGTTATTAATCCATCCCTTCACTCGATTTGATCGTGTGGATACCGTTGAGGCAAAACCAATCGAGTTTTGCTTAGTGACTCGGAGAAGGCGTAAGACGTGGTGCAGCTCCGTGGATTCGGCCTCAAACACGCTACAAGGGTAAGACACTTGTAATTCTCTAATCCGATATGAATCCCTATGTATAGATCGCTGGTTTGTAATCCCAAAATTTTTATTCCGCTGCGTTGTATGCTCATGGGGTTACTTACAGTGGTATCAGAGCCGTGTACAAGGCTCATATCGGATTTTATGTGGTTAAATAGTTTAATCATGTTAGAATTTATATTGCATGCTATTTAAAACTGTATTTTCATATATGATATGGAAAAATCGATTTTGTGAAAATCATCGTATGATAATATATATGATATACTTGACGGATCGAAATATATGATAATTCGTGATCAAAAACCGGAACATTGGCTCGAGTGTGGCTCACGGCCGACGCCACCTAGGTGCTAGGGTTTCGAACCCTAGTCACCACCGCCGCATCAAATAGGCTAGGGTTTTTGAACCCTAGTCAAATAAGCCTCTCGGCCGCCGCTTAAGGGCTAGGGTTCGGACCCTGGCTCGAGCATGGGTCAAGCCGTCGCACTATCTAGGGTTTTGAACTCTATTGGCTCGATAAAGTATTGAGAAGGTGCAAGTTGGCTCGATAGAATCGACATGGTGCAAGGCGGCTAGGGTTTGGAACCCTAGCAGCGCCGCACCCAAGCCGCCGCATGGACCATGGCTCGGCCATGGGCTAGGGTTTCGAACCCTAGGCCCACTATTGGTCCAGCCGTGCGTTTTGGTTCGAACCATGGTGGTTCGTGTTTTAGTCGCTTTAGTTCGTGGCATGTGATGTCCCGAGCGTACGATAATTTTTCAAAAATTATTTTACAGTTTTAATTAGAATTAAATTTAAAATGTTTAGAATTTAATTAATTAAATGTTAATGCATGCTTTATGTGTTGTTTGAGCATGGTGCGTGGTTATAGCCCTTTGACCTATTAGATAGGATTTGTGGATGTTTGTAATTTATAATACGACCTGCGTGTCGTGCCTTTCTCTATTTCATTCTAAATGTAATCCCTCCCCTATGTTCCCCTCGAATGTGAATCGAGGAATTCTATATCTTGTAAAATAGTGTAGTTTATTTTATTGATGGTGATCAATGAAGATGGAGCATCGTGCCGGGATGAGGAGGCCATTCACAAATTGGAGCCAAAGGAAGGTGCTTATGAAGTTACCTTAGGTTGACTCATAGGAGTTTCTCATTGGCTTGAGAAACTCATTAGTAGGGGCTATAACCATGTCACGTTTTAATTATGTATGTTGATGCATGATTTATCTTATGTTTTAGTTTGATAATAGTATTACACATATATGTAGATATGTATACAACTATATGTAGTGGACATATTTTAAATTATCAAATTAATCATGAGATCAATAAATCCCTCTAAAATATTAAGTTTTAGATGCCTTCCAAATAAAAGTACTCGTCAATAACTTCGATTGTACATGTGTGGGTTTGCCAAAGCAAAGCACCGTGGCAATCTTAGTAAGGCGCGAAAGGATAAAAGTGATATCCGTCATACTTTAATTGGGTACGACTTAACTAGGTTATCTCAATAGGATTGGGAACCTAGAGGCATGGGTTGGATTATAATTCATTTGATGAATTGAACAAAGTGTTGTTCGTCCAACTATCCAAGAATTATATGTGATGTAATTGACAAAGTGTTGTCTACCTAAATAACCGAGTCTTGGGCGATTAGCCAAAGCTAACTCAAGATTAGGCGAAATATGGATCTTGGCCCACTAAAAGTTTCGAGGGTTGATATTTTTCAAATAAAATAGTGGGAGTATCATTTAATATAAGACCATGTTAAATGATTTAAATCATAAACTTATTTTGCATATTTATATTGTAGATATCCATGGCAACTAACAACGTTACTAGCACTTTATCACTGCGATCGGTCCTTGAGAAGGACAAATTAAATGGGACAAATTTCCTAGACTGGCATAGGAACTTGAGGATAGTCCTCAAACAAGAAAAGAAACAATATGTTCTAGAGGAACCCTTGCTCGCTGAGGAACCTCCCCTAACAGCTACAAGAGCTGAAAAAGATGCTTACAAGAAGCATCAGAGTGACGCACTTGATGTTGGGTGCCTCATGCTTGCCACTATGAACTCTGAGCTTCAGAAGCAACATGAGGAAATGGAGGCGTTCGATATGATCGAACACTTAAAGCAGTTGTACCAACAGCAAGCTAGACAAGAGAGGTATGCCGTCTCTAAAGCGTTATTCCAGTGCAGGATGGTAGAAGGAAGCTTAGTTGGAACTCATGTGCTCAAGGTGATTGGGTACATTGAGAATCTGGATAAGCTAGGTTTTCCATTGGACCAAGAGTTGGCCACCGATGTAATCTTGCAATCGTTGCCGGAGAGCTTCAGTCAATTTGTAGTAAATTACAATATGACTGATATGGAAAAGACTCTGCCCCAGTTGCTTGGTATGTTGAGAACATATGAAGCAAACACTAAGAAGACTAAGGCCACATATACTTGTCCCTGGGGTGGTCCCACTGTCTGACCTCCCGATGGACGAGGCCCAAACTGCTGCCTCTGCTGCACTGTCCTGTCCTCAAACCTTGGCCTGTTGCCTTGATACTCTGACTGGCCTCCCCTGGTGGGACAATACCGAGCAATGTGGCCCATCTTGCCACAGACATAACATGCAGGACACTTGCTTGAAGAATGTGGTCCTCCACAGTTGTTGCACCTCGGCTCTCCCGGCCTATCCCCTTGTGAAGATCCTCGATTGGCCGACCAATTTCCTTTCTTGCCATCCTGTTTCTGGCCAAAATATTTCTTTCCACCATACCTCGAAGATGAGGAGGCACCACGGGGTTTAAATGGCTCACCCCGAGGCCTCAAACTGTCACTAGTCTGCCTCTGTTGCGGTACCGGTGGTGGCATGGCATAAGCTCCCACTCCTAGCTCAGCAAGCTCCGCTCTTGTGAGAGCATCATCAAAAGAAGTTGGGTTGATGATAACCCGGTCATAGAGCTCCGGTCGCAGTCCTTTCATGAAATTTCTCATCTTGGCACGTCCATCAGAGGCAATATGGGGGACATACCTAAGTAGTGAAGAGTACTGTGTGGCATAGTCTGCCACTGTCATGTTCCCCTGCCTCAGACTTGCAAATTCGTCCTCCTTCGTCTGTCTTGCTGCCGCGGAGAAGTATCGGTTCAAGAACCTGGTCCTGAAGAGCGTCCAATCAATCACAGCACCCAGTGCTCTCATTTCCATTACTGTGCTCCTCCACCACATCAGAGGTTTCTTGGCTAATTGAAACTCCGCTAGCCTCAGCCAAGCCGTCACAGCACAAGGAGCCGATACAAAGATCTGCTCAAGTCTTTCTAACCACTCTTCAGCTTCTTCTCCGGACTCTGTCCCCTCAAACCGGGGCGGATGATAAGACAGAAACTGAGTCAAGCTAATCTCACCCGGTAGCAATAACTGAACTACTGGTTCCATCCCTACAGCCGGTGGAGGTAGAGGATTAGCCTGTCCAATACTCGCATTTACACTCCCAACATCTCCGACTTCCTCATTAGCAGCCATGCTGTAACACAAATGTTAACAACAATCCAAAGCAATATATATCATGTCGTTAGATAACAGGAGTGATATAAGCATGTTAGTATAACCAAATATAATATGCACCACATGCATAAACATGCTTCAAATGTAAGCACCTAGCCAAACATGCTAAGGCTACCCTTCACTCGTTCCCGGGTTCTCTAACCACTGCTCTGATACCACTAATGTAAGGACCATAATCCTTAAGTACGGAATAAAGGCATAATAGAGCTAAATAAATGATCAGAGTAGAGTAAACAAGTTGAGTCTATGAGCTTAAGCATTTACATGCCAAAATAAAGGACTACCAAAAGGATTAATTACATTCCAATCAATGAATGCTATCCACTAGTTTTACACTACTCCTAGAGTAGACACTAGACAAAATAATCCTGTCCTTGAATCCTCATAAGAATGCTTCACAAGCTCACCACCTCAACCCGTTCAAAGCTTGCTATCATGCCAAAAAGGTACCTACAAGGACAACCCCCAAACATGAGCAATAATAATCATTCATATTCAACACAATATGAAGCTAAAGCGTAAATGCATAATCAATATAAAACACTTCCTGTTTTTCCATGCATTTCAAACGCTTCCCGTTTGGTTGTCCCTGTACCATAACTCATGAGTATAATCAACAGATTATTTTTAATGGCCAAAACATGTCATGACATCATATACCATCTCAACTGTACCACATATTGGTCACCATTCCCTAGTCTGTCCATCACAGTGTATTTTAATGCCCCTCGCTTATATTCATATGGGCGGCATAGGATAACCTCGCTACAATGGACATGCGGCGCTCCCACCCCTCGCTTCACAGAGAGCGGCAAATACCCTTTCCTCGCCCCATATGACAACCACGCTCAAATGTGACATGCGGCGCTCCCACCCCTCGCTTCACATTTAGCGGAACCAATACAAAAAGCGGCAAGCATTAAAATCATCAAAGGATGACCACGACTCATGGGATGTGCATCCAATAATCATAATATGCATCTATCATCAATATGCATAAATTACCATGTATATGCATCCACAATGCAATACCTCATATGGCATAAATCAACATGTATATGCATCCACAATGCAATACCACATATATACCCGCATCCACAATGCATAATCAATGAGTATATAAATACATGTTACCGTTGGGTGCCCGTACGTCCACTACGTACCTTTCCAAAAGCGGAATATGGTAGGACTTCAATTCCTCGGCTGTGTTGCCACCTGGGTTGGTTCTACATATTCACACAGATCAATATTAGAACCCAATAATAGTCCAATTACCAAAAATCCACAAAATAGCCAAAAAAACCAAGGCAAAACATTTCTGGGGCTGGCGATCGATCGGCCCTTTCACCCGATCGATCGCGAGTCTGCACCCCGAGGCCATCGCCTCACTGCCCGTCTCGATCGATCGGGCACCCATGCCGATCGATCGGGAAAACGTCTCGATCGATCGGGAATTTTCTCGATCGATCGGGAAGCCCGAAAATTTCCCACTTTCCTTACTGCCGAGCTCGATCGATCGGGAGCTATTCTCGATCGATCGAGAAATGCTGAAAAGGCGAGAAATCGCCATTAATGTGCACAGAATCTTCCCAAACCACATATAAACCATAATACTCCAACCCAATAACCCAAAAACACCCATATACAACATAAACTTCCAAAATACACCTTAAAACAACCATAAATCCAACCTTTAAACAAACCCACAACAACCCAACAAAACCCATTCAAAATCAACCCAAACTCAAACAAAACCTTACAAAATTAAAGCATGAGGTACCCATACCTCTTGGGGATCTCAAATCACCCAATACTCTCCACAATACAAGATTTTGCAAGGGCTTCTCTCCACCCAAAGGCTTGAGCTCGAAAATGGAAGGGGTAGGGTTTGTGGATTTGATTTGGTAAAGTGAAATAAGAGTTGGGAATAAAGGGTGGGTTTTAATAAATCCAATGCATACCAAATAATTCCATGGTGTATAAAACACTCCAACATGATATTTTTCAAAGCATTTACTCAAAATGCACCAAATATCAATTAACACATGATTTCCAATTAATTGCTAACCAATGCAAATAAATCATGCTTCCAATAATATTTACCCAACATGCACCACATGCACTCTAAAATGCAATCCCGGGTCACCCCTATCCACATGACCATGCATTTCCATAAGGTAATTAAATCCCAAAACATAATCAATTACCACATAATTAATCATGTAAACACAATTAAAGCCAAATAGCAATTAACCATTTCGGGGGTGTCACAATACTCCCCTACTTATAAGATTTCGTCCTCGAAATCACATGCACTTACCCCAACAGAAACTAAACATAAACTCATACCAGCGAATAGTTCCGGGTAGTGCTGCACCATACGCTGCTCCGTCTCCCACGTAGCCTCCTCGACACCCCTGCGATCCCACTGAACTTTGATCATCGGTATCACTTTGTTCCGAAGTCTACGGTCTGCTCTGTCCAGAATTCTAACAGGCCGTTCCACATAAGATATATCTGACTCTAACTGAACTTCGGAAGGCTGTAACACGTGAGACGGATCCGGCTCATACTTTCGCAGCATCGATACATGAAACACATCATGTATCCCAGATAAAGAAGGCGGCAAAGCCAGTCGGTACGCCAATGTGCCAATGCGCTGCAAAATCTCATACGGTCCCACAAACCTCGGAGACAGTTTCCCGCGCATCCCAAACCGCACAACGCCTCTGAAAGGCGAGATCTTCAAAAAGACCTTATCTCCCAACTGAAACTCTAACGGTCTCCGCCGTTTATTTGCATAAGCTGCCTGTCTGTCTTGGGCCGCTTTCATCTTCTGCCTTATAATCTTTATCTTCTCTTCCATTTCCCGGATCAACTCAGGCCCTCCGACTGATCTACTGTCCAAATCATCCCAACACAAGGGTGATCTACATCGTCTGCCATAAAGAGCTTCAAACGGAGCCATCTGAATACTCGCCTGGTAGCTATTGTTATACGAAAACTCTACCAAAGGCACTGAATCCTGCAAAGAGGCATCGAACTCCAAAACGCAAGCTCTTAACATGTCCTCGAGCGTCTGAATAGTGCGCTCGGTCTGGCCATCCGTCTGAGGATGATAAGCAGTACTCAATCTGACCTCAGTTCCCAAAGCTGACTGAAGGCCTTCCCAGAAATGAGATGTGAATCGCGGATCTCGATCTGACACAATGGAAACGGGGATCCCATGCAATCTCACCACATCTCTAATATACAACTGCGCCATCCTCAAGAATGTAAATGTCATGCTATAGGGGATAAAGTGGGCTACCTTAGTCAATCTGTCCACAATCACCCAAATAGCATCGAAGCCTGAAGCACTCCTCGGCAAATGAGTCACGAAGTCCATGGAAATGTGCTCCCACTTCCACTTCGGTATCTCCAAGCTCCTCAATTCGCCGCCAGGTCTCTGCCTCTCTGCCTTAACCTGTTGGCAGATCAGACACCTCTTCACAAAAGTGACGACATCAGACTTCATTCGCTTCCACCAAAACTGACCACGCAGATCTCTGTACATCTTCTTCCCGCCTGGGTGGATGCTAAGTCTGCTACTGTGAGCTCGCTCCAAGATTCCCTTACGCAACTCCGGCGCACTCGGAACTACCCAGCGGTTACCCAATCTCAAAGATCCGTCGTCGGCCACTCTGAACTTCGTCGGCTGACCAAGATGCACTATAGACAACCATCTCTGAACCTCAGCATCTGATCTCTGAGCTCTCCTGATGTTCTCATAAATATCTGGCTCAGCTAATAAGGTAGAGACATACACTGGTGATGCATCTATATCAAAATCATAGCCGAGATGGCAATAGGAGGTCATCATAGCCGACAAATGGATGACGTCCTCAGCAGAACTCCTCACTTTCCGGCTCAAGGCGTCCGCTGTCAAATTGGCCTTCCCCTGATGGTACTCAATCTCGCAATCATAGTCCTTGAGTAGGTCCATCCATCTCCTCTGTCTCATGTTCAGCTCCGACTGAGTGAATAGAAACTTGAGGCTCTTGTGATCCGTGTATATGGTGAATGAAGTGCCATATAAGTAGTGCCTCCAGATCTTCAGGGCGAAGATGATAGCCGCCAATTCCAAGTCATGAACTGGATATCTGGTCTCATGCGGCTTCAACTGCCTCGATGCATAAGCTACCACATGCTTATCTTGCATCAGAACACACCCAAGGCCCTGTAGTGACGCATCAGTATACAGAACAAATCTGGAGTTCTCCGTCGGGATCACTAACACTGGCGCCGTCGTCAACCGGTGCTTCAACTCCTGGAAGCCCTCCTCACAAGCTTCTGACCAAAAGAAATGCACACCCTTCTGAGTCAACTGAGTCAGCGGCTTGGCAATCTTCGAAAAGCCCTCGACAAAGCGCCGATAATACCCGGCCAAACCAAGAAAACTCCGAATCTCAGGCACAGAAGTGGGGGCAGCCCACTCCATCACGGCCTCAATCTTCTTCGGGTCCACTGATATCCCGCTGCTCGAAATGACATGCCCCAGAAACACTACACTGCTCAGCCAAAACTCGCACTTACTGAGCTTAGCATACAACTGATGCTCTCTGAGAATCTGAAGCACTGTCCTCAAGTGTTTCACATGATCTTCCTCGCTCCGGGAGTAGATAAGAATGTCGTCAATAAACACGATGACGAACTGATCAAGATACTGCTGAAACACTCTGTTCATCAGACTCATAAAGACGGCCGGGGCGTTCGTCACACCGAACGACATTACTAGGAACTCATAATGTCCATATCGGGTCCGGAACGCTGTCTTCTGCACATCTTCCTCTCTGACCCGAATCTGATGATACCCGGATCTCAAATCAATCTTACTATACACCCTGGTACCTTGCAACTGATCAAATAAGTCATCGATCCTTGGAAGAGGATACTTATTCTTCACTGTAGCCTTATTCAGCTGCCGGTAATCGATGCACAACCGCATCGAACCGTCCTTCTTCTTCACAAAGAGAACTGGTGCGCCCCATGGCGACACGCTCGGGCGTATATACCCCTTGTCCAGGAGATCCTGCAACTGCTCCTTCAACTCTCTCAACTCCGCCGGTGCCATCCTATAAGGTGCACGAGAGATAGCGGATGTCCCTGGCAGCAACTCGATCCCAAATTCAACTTCCCTGGCCGGTGGAAATCCTGGGATCTCTTCTGGAAATACATCAGCAAATTCTGCCACAACTGGTACATCCTCAACCCTCAGTTCTTTACTCTTTCCAGACGTGTCCACGGCATAAATAAGATAGCCCGTGTGCCCACGTTCCAACAGCTGAGACATCTTGATCGCTGAAATCAACGGAATCTTCGCACGAGACCCGTTGCCAAAGAAAGTCCACTGACTGCCCAACTCAGGTCTGAACTTCACTGTCCTCTGTCGGCAATCTACCACTGCCTGATATCTGTTCAGAACATCAATACCCAAGATGCAGTCAAAATCTGACATACCCAGCACAATCAAGTCTGATCTCAACTCGTTGCCCTCAAAATAAATGAGGCCATCTGCCAAAAATTGATCAGCAACGACGTTTCTTCCAGTGGGTGTCGAGACTAGGAGAGGCGTGGGTAAAGAAGACGTGCGCATATGGTGTCTTTCCACAAATCCCACTGACACAAAGGAATGGGAGGCACCTGTATCTATCAAAACAAAAGCAGGGTACGTAAATAAATGACACGTACCGGCAATCACCTCCTCTGGAGCTGCCTGAGCCTGCTCCCTGGTCAGTGCATATACTTGTCCCTGGGGTGGTCCCACTGTCTGACCTCCCGATGGACGAGGCCCAAACTGCTGCCTCTGCTGCACTGTCCTGTCCTCAAACCTTGGCCTGTTGCCTTGATACTCTGACTGGCCTCCCCTGGTGGGACAATACCGAGCAATGTGGCCCATCTTGCCACAGACATAACATGCAGGACACTTGCTTGAAGAATGTGGTCCTCCACAGTTGTTGCACCTCGGCTCTCCCGGCCTATCCCCTTGTGAAGATCCTCGATTGGCCGACCAATTTCCTTTCTTGCCATCCTGTTTCTGGCCAAAATATTTCTTTCCACCATACCTCGAAGATGAGGAGGCACCACGGGGTTTAAATTGCTCACCCCGAGGCCTCAAACTGTCACTAGTCTGCCTCTGTTGCGGTACCGGTGGTGGCATGGCATAAGCTCCCACTCCTAGCTCAGCAAGCTCCGCTCTTGTGAGAGCATCATCAAAAGAAGTTGGGTTATTGATGATAACCCGGTCATAGAGCTCCGGTCGCAGTCCTTTCATGAAATTTCTCATCTTGGCACGTCCATCAGAGGCAATATGGGGGACATACCTAAGTAGTGAAGAGTACTGTGTGGCATAGTCTGCCACTGTCATGTTCCCCTGCCTCAGACTTGCAAATTCGTCCTCCTTCGTCTGTCTTGCTGCCGCGGAGAAGTATCGGTTCAAGAACCTGGTCCTGAAGAGCGTCCAATCAATCACAGCACCCAGTGCTCTCATTTCCATTACTGTGCTCCTCCACCACATCAGAGGTTTCTTGGCTAATTGAAACTCCGCTAGCCTCAGCCAAGCCGTCACAGCACAAGGAGCCGATACAAAGATCTGCTCAAGTCTTTCTAACCACTCTTCAGCTTCTTCTCCGGACTCTGTCCCCTCAAACCGGGGCGGATGATAAGACAGAAACTGAGTCAAGCTAATCTCACCCCGGTAGCAATAACTGAACTACTGGTTCCATCCCTACAGCCGGTGGAGGTAGAGGATTAGCCTGTCCAATACTCGCATTTACACTCCCAACATCTCCGACTTCCTCATTAGCAGCCATGCTGTAACACAAATGTTAACAACAATCCAAAGCAATATATATCATGTCGTTAGATAACAGGAGTGATATAAGCATGTTAGTATAACCAAATATAATATGCACCACATGCATAAACATGCTTCAAATGTAAGCACCTAGCCAAACATGCTAAGGCTACCCTTCACTCGTTCCCGGGTTCTCTAACCACTGCTCTGATACCACTAATGTAAGGACCATAATCCTTAAGTACGGAATAAAGGCATAATAGAGCTAAATAAATGATCAGAGTAGAGTAAACAAGTTGAGTCTATGAGCTTAAGCATTTACATGCCAAAATAAAGGACTACCAAAAGGATTAATTACATTCCAATCAATGAATGCTATCCACTAGTTTTACACTACTCCTAGAGTAGACACTAGACAAAATAATCCTGTCCTTGAATCCTCATAAGAATGCTTCACAAGCTCACCACCTCAACCCGTTCAAAGCTTGCTATCATGCCAAAAAGGTACCTACAAGGACAACCCCCAAACATGAGCAATAATAATCATTCATATTCAACACAATATGAAGCTAAAGCGTAAATGCATAATCAATATAAAACACTTCCTGTTTTTCCATGCATTTCAAACGCTTCCCGTTTGGTTGTCCCTGTACCATAACTCATGAGTATAATCAACAGATTATTTTTAATGGCCAAAACATGTCATGACATCATATACCATCTCAACTGTACCACATATTGGTCACCATTCCCTAGTCTGTCCATCACAGTGTATTTTAATGCCCCTCGCTTATATTCATATGGGCGGCATAGGATAACCTCGCTACAATGGACATGCGGCGCTCCCACCCCTCGCTTCACAGAGAGCGGCAAATACCCTTTCCTCGCCCCATATGACAACCACGCTCAAATGTGACATGCGGCGCTCCCACCCCTCGCTTCACATTTAGCGGAACCAATACAAAAAGCGGCAAGCATTAAAATCATCAAAGGATGACCACGACTCATGGGATGTGCATCCAATAATCATAATATGCATCTATCATCAATATGCATAAATTACCATGTATATGCATCCACAATGCAATACCTCATATGGCATAAATCAACATGTATATGCATCCACAATGCAATACCACATATATACCCGCATCCACAATGCATAATCAATGAGTATATAAATACATGTTACCGTTGGGTGCCCGTACGTCCACTACGTACCTTTCCAAAAGCGGAATATGGTAGGACTTCAATTCCTCGGCTGTGTTGCCACCTGGGTTGGTTCTACATATTCACACAGATCAATATTAGAACCCAATAATAGTCCAATTACCAAAAATCCACAAAATAGCCAAAAAAACCAAGGCAAAACATTTCTGGGGCTGGCGATCGATCGGCCCTTTCACCCGATCGATCGCGAGTCTGCACCCCGAGGCCATCGCCTCACTGCCCGTCTCGATCGATCGGGCACCCATGCCGATCGATCGGGAAAACGTCTCGATCGATCGGGAATTTTCTCGATCGATCGGGAAGCCCGAAAATTTCCCACTTTCCTTACTGCCGAGCTCGATCGATCGGGAGCTATTCTCGATCGATCGAGAAATGCTGAAAAGGCGAGAAATCGCCATTAATGTGCACAGAATCTTCCCAAACCACATATAAACCATAATACTCCAACCCAATAACCCAAAAACACCCATATACAACATAAACTTCCAAAATACACCTTAAAACAACCATAAATCCAACCTTTAAACAAACCCACAACAACCCAACAAAACCCATTCAAAATCAACCCAAACTCAAACAAAACCTTACAAAATTAAAGCATGAGGTACCCATACCTCTTGGGGATCTCAAATCACCCAATACTCTCCACAATACAAGATTTTGCAAGGGCTTCTCTCCACCCAAAGGCTTGAGCTCGAAAATGGAAGGGGTAGGGTTTGTGGATTTGATTTGGTAAAGTGAAATAAGAGTTGGGAATAAAGGGTGGGTTTTAATAAATCCAATGCATACCAAATAATTCCATGGTGTATAAAACACTCCAACATGATATTTTTCAAAGCATTTACTCAAAATGCACCAAATATCAATTAACACATGATTTCCAATTAATTGCTAACCAATGCAAATAAATCATGCTTCCAATAATATTTACCCAACATGCACCACATGCACTCTAAAATGCAATCCCGGGTCACCCCTATCCACATGACCATGCATTTCCATAAGGTAATTAAATCCCAAAACATAATCAATTACCACATAATTAATCATGTAAACACAATTAAAGCCAAATAGCAATTAACCATTTCGGGGGTGTCACAAGTATGGTTTTTCATTTATAATAAAGGACAATTGTTGTTCTATTTATTTAAATGATATGTTTTATGCTAGTGCACAAATGGTGAATGGTCTTTATGTATTAAATCTTGATATGCCTATCTATAACATAAATACTAAAAGGATTAAAAATAAAGATTGTAATCCGACTTATCTCTGGCACTGTCGCTTGGGCCACATAAACGAGAACCGCATATCTAAACTTCATAAGGATGGAGTATTAGATTCATTTGATTTTGAATCATATGAAACATGCGAATCTTGTTTAATGGGCAAGATGACTAAAGCCCCTTTCAAGGGACATGTTGAAAGGGCAAATGTTTTATTGGGACTAATACATAGTGATGTATGTGGACCAATAAGTACACAAGCTAGAGGTGGTTTTCAATACTTCGTTACATTTACTGATGACCTCAGTAGATATGGCTATGTGTACCTAATGAAACATAAGCATGAAACCTTTGAAAAGTTCAAAGATTTCAAGAATGAAGTACAAAACCAACTTGGCAAAAGTATCAAAATCCTTCGATCAGATCGAGGAGGAGAATACTTAAGCCAAGAGTTTCATGACTATCTAAAGGAGTGTGGGATAGTCCCACAACTCACTCCTCCGTATACTCCACAATGGAATGGTGTATCCGAGAGGAGAAATCGAACCTTGTTAGACATGGTTAGATCAATGATGAGTCATGCAGATCTTCCGATATCGTTTTGGGGACACGCTCTAGAAACAACGATTTTCTTACTGAACCGTGTTCCATCTAAATCAGTGGAAAAGACACCATATGAGATATGGACTGGGAAGCGTCCTAGTATGTCTTTTATGAAGATTTGGGGTTGTGAGGCTTTCGTTAGACGTCACGCCACTAACAAACTTGGACCCAAATCTGATAAGTGTTTATTTGTGGGGTATCCTAAGGAAACGAAAGGATACTATTTCTATTATCCCACCGAGAACAAAGTAGTTGTTGCTCGGACTGGTGTATTTCTTGAAAGAGAATTTATTTCTAGAAAAACCAGTGGGAGAAAAATAAACTTAGTGAAGTTCAACCACAAGAAAACACTGAACCTGAAATTGAGATGGAAACAGAGCAGGCACCACAAGCTGTTGTGGAAGAAGCACCTGCTCAAGAGACACAAGCCCAGCGTAGGTCTGTAAGAGTACACCGGGAGCCAGAGAGATATGGATTTCTTGTGACTGAACAAGGTGACTTACTACTTATTGATGAGGATGAGCCGTCATCTTATCAACAAGCTATAATGGGCAATGATTCTGAGAAATGGCAAGAGGCCATGAAATCTGAGATGGAATCCATGTATGCAAACCAAGTATGGACTTTGGTTGATCCACCTGAAGGGGTACGACCCATAGGGTGCAAATGGATTTTCAAGAAAAAGACCGATATGGATGGTAATGTACAAACCTATAAAGGTCGGCTGGTTGCAAAAGGATTCAAACAAATTCATGGTATTGACTATGATGAAACCTTTTCGCCAGTGGCCATGGTTAAATCCATAAGGATCTTACTTGCAATAGCTGCATTTCATGATTATGAAATCTGGCAGATGGATGTCAAAACAGCTTTCCTTAATGGAAATCTGCTCGAGGATGTGTACATGACACAGCCCGAGGGTTTTGTCGATCCAAAGGATGCTGGAAAGATATGCAAGCTACAACGATCCATTTATGGATTGAAGCAAGCTTCTCGGAGTTGGAATCTTCGTTTTGATGATGCAATCAAAGAGTTTGGTTTTATCAAAAATGAAGATGAACCTTGTGTCTACAAGAATGTCAGTGGGAGCGTAATCATTTTCCTAGTGTTGTATGTAGATGACATACTTCTTATTGGAAATGATATCCCTGCCTTGCAATCTGTAAAGATTTGGCTAGGGAATTGCTTTTCGATGAAAGACTTAGGAGAAGCCACCTATGTATTAGGAATCAAGATCTATAGAGATAGATCGAGAAGGCTTCTTGGTCTAAGTCAAAGTACATACATAGACAAGGTGCTTAAAAGGTTTAGCATGCAAGAATCCAAGAAAGGATTCGTGCCTATGACACATGGTATTTATTTCTCGAAGGAACAGTGTCCTTCAACACCAGATGAGAGACAACGCATGAGTAAGATTCCATACGCATCATGTAAGGACCCCAAGCCCTTAAACCTTGATTAGTGTATTAACCACTATGTGTGGTACATGCTTTCTATAAAATGTCAATCGGGAAGCTCTGATGATACTTAATCATTGCCTGTCAATGAAAGACTCATATGTTTGCCCTTTACCAACCCCTTGGTGCCACTTTTCACATTGTAAACTTTTATAAAAATTTGGGCAGAGTCTCCCCATAAATAGAGCTATCCCAAAAAAAGAGTACAACACATAACAAAATCCCCGGCCAGGGAACACATAATACTCAACAGAAAGCAGTAATACAAGTAGATTCCCAGCCAGGGAAGACACCACACATAAGTCAACAAAAGTGGGTTCCAACACCCACATAATACACCAATGACTCTCATATCATTCTAGCAATTCAACCTAATTGCATGCAACCTTAAATGAAAGAGAGAAAGGCTCATGCCTTTTATATACAATCCATATACAAGTATAATCGTGCTCACATGCGAGCATCATGAATATGTATAAATCCTCAGGTGTATATATATAGGTACTCTATACGATACCGTGCTCCATCAAGCCCTGGTACCACGATCCTGGGAGTACCTCAAATCAACAGCTCGAGCTCAGCTCCATAGCCATCGATGTACCTGTCCACCTGTCCCAACAGAGACAGCCCCCAACGGGGTGAGCATACCAATACACAAAATCCCATAATCATAATAATGAGATTCATAATTTACAACACAAGTAAATACTAATGAATTTAAATGATACTCCCTGGATGGCAACATCCTCATCCGGGATTCCGTGTACTGTCCCTGTTCTCACAACATCAAACTCATCAAATCTCATAAATCAGTAAATCAACACATTGATTAACTCATCGCATGCCTAATCCTCGAATATCAACATATAGTGATTACAAATTCATTAAACATGCAATTATAGATATCACAATATCTAATACTGATTTCACAACCTTGCTATCAATCACAGATAGCTCAAATGCCTTAGCATTTATTTTACCAATCCTTCATTATATTTAGACATCTCAAGTGTCTTATAATGAGTACATGAGTCTACAAACCTAGACATTTCAATTGTCTTATAATGAATACACGATTCTACGAACTTAGACATCTCAAATGTCTTACGAAGAATACATGATTTTACGATCATTCCCAGGCATCTCAAATGCCCTAATATAGTCAAATAAACCCAGTACCCCATATATCATGCAAGAGTCATCCTACTCTAGTGTCACGCACGCTACAAGCGGCGATATCAAGATTTGGGTCATTCCTTGGCTATATCAACATATATGTATAACCATACGCAAAACATTCAATGCAATCAAAAACACCTTATGCATTTCACATATATATAGTAATGCTCGTACGTCGCACGTACCTTAAATCTCCGAAGTCCGAGCCAAGCCTTGCTCGAGTTCCATGCCCCGAGGAATGATGTGCTAACACGATAAATAATTCACAATTATTTACGAACATGTAACCTATGCTCAAGCACACCCATATCCCTCAAAATATTGTCAATACACGACAATTATCCTCTTAAAAGACCCGGGGCAGGGTACATGCAGGGAAGGAAATAAATGAGACAATCGAAATTTGTTCAAGAATGCCCTACAAAAATCGAACCTTAATCTCACAATTTCGAACCCAATAAAATACCATAATTTATCTAAAATGCCAATTAAGCTATCCAAGCAAGAATCAACATCCCTTGACAAAAACCCCCAATTTTCGAACTCAAAACCATTAAATTCGAACCCAAACAAGCCCTTAAATTCAAACCCTTAAAATTCTTAAATTCGAACCAAAAGTTTCTCAATTCGATCTCAAACAAGCATCATAATACACCTAAGATGTGAATTTAAACCATCAATGGCAAGAATCATCACCTTTGCCAAAAACCCCCAATAATTCGAAAATTAAACCCTACGAAATTGGGGAAATTCGAAACAATAAAGGCATGGAAATACATGAAAAAGACGAACAAGGGGTTAGGGAGGTTACCCAACGAAAATCGGAAGCAAAATCGGACGAAATCCGATGAACCCTAACTTTTGGGGATCGACGCATTCCAGCCAAATTCGACTCCAAGACGCGACGAAATCTTCAATTGCCGGAGGGGAAAGAAGCGCCTCGCCGAGACGACGCCGTGGGTAGGTCGGACGCGCCGATCGGCGGCCGGACGGCGGCGGGCGCACCGCTTGAAGCGGCGGGGGTGCTGTAGCAGACGGGAATCGCGTTCGGGAGAGGGAGAAGAAATTTGGGGCTTAAATGATTTTTGATTTTAAAATCTCGGGTTCATTTGGTATTTATAGCAAAAATACCCCGAAAAATTAATAGCCCCACAAATACATCATGACTCCTTAAAAATCATCTGTTTTCAAAAACTCTCTCTCTAACTCCAAAATCCCCTACCGGTGCTCACCCAGCACCCGAGATCCCGAGACACACCAAAAACCCAACTCTTAGGTTTTACACCGTAATGTGAATACAATCTCAACCTCTGGGTCCAACGATCCCAACTGCCCAAATAAACGAGCCCAGAAGGCCCAACACCTCGATTAAACTCCCAATCGTCACGTAAAACCACTTTAGGGATTATTAATACTCCGGGATTAACACCTATAATCCCTGGTCATCACAATATCCCCCACTAAAAGAATTTCGTCCTCGAAATTAGCACTGGTGTATCACGTAACACCCAGGCTACACAACAACATGAAGCCATAACCTCGATTCCTGACCATATCAGAATCGTATTAATAAACGCGAGGATACTTACCTCTCATCTAACTCTGAAACAGAGCGACATACCAAAACCAACATATCACCCAAGAGGTAAAACGTACCTCGATGCGGGTCATCCCAAAAGTCAGCCTCATGACTGCGAAACAACTGATACTTACGACTGTAGATCAGACAGTCATCCTTCGTTCTAATATAACAGTACGAACACGTCCTGAATGACACCTCAACCGTAAGAACGTTGACCTCGTGTCAAACTCTGGAGTGGAGTAGACTTCCAAATCCATCATAACGTCAAAGAGCGTCAGCACAACTCAACGCTAACAGTCCAAAAGCAGTTAGTCAACTGAAACTGCAAGGATTCGAATCGCTCTTGATTCTATCGTAGATATCATCCAATGATATTTTACTATGACTTACGATGTCTAACATACATCGTTACGAGGGAAACACTAGTACAACCACGGTGTACACATACCAGACCTGGTTTCCACTTTCAAACTTCCTCCATCGAAGGAGTAGTCGCCTCGTTGCAACTTAATTTGGGCAACTCACGGCCACAAATTCAAACAAAAGACATCTCACAAGATGTCCACCTCCGGATGTTCCAAGAATCACGTCCTGATCATAAATAACAACCGAGACTCCGCAGAGTTTAAAATTCTTAAGGGGCATGCAATAAACCCATTGCATCCTCAACGCTTGTGTCGTCAGCGACACTCAACCAATCCGAAATCCTGCCATCCCTTGAAAATCCTCGGATTTAACAATCCAAACTTGGGAAGGCTGTCGCATAACTCGAAGGAAAACACCAACAAGGGAAATACCTTAACCCTCACAAGAAAATCCCTCTTCAAGGGAGTCAACTAACTTCACGATTATCCCTCATAATCATCGTGCCATGGAGATTCCCAATCTCAAGGTGTTCCATATCTCTCATCAGAGATTTAACCATCCAAAAATAGCATAACTCTATGCTTAACAGAGAGGAAATCAATAACTGGCATCCGTATACTCACCGGTATACCTGCCTAAGCACTGATATCACATGCATACTCAATGCACTCGGCTCGGGTATCTACCACATATCCCTAAGCCCCAAACACAACCGTCAATTCTGAGTCATTCCTTACTCAGTGGAGGATGAAAATCGACGATTAACAATACACGGTGTGATTCCCAAAATCAACACCACTTGCACCAACTTACCGAATCTTTCAAGATTCCCAAATAGGTATAATACTACCTCCTTCCTCGCAAGGGAAGTGCCATCGAACTCGAGATCCACAAGTCTCGAACCATCGTTCGGAAAAACTGGATACAATAACACCCATTGTATCCCAATACACGGGTTCCTTTAGATTGAGTCAATAACAACCTGATGACTCTCTTGTTGGTACTCCAACATCCTGAGCTGTCCCAGACAAGTCTCCAAGATTAAACATAAACGTATACACGTTTCAGTGAGGCATGAACAACCTTAACCTCAAATGATGTGGTGACTACTAGAGTCCACCACGATCCACATCGCATCACCTTACGATTGCCAAACTTGGTTCCAACGAGCAGTGTAACGGCTCTAGCAAGCCCATCATGGTGCTACACACACGCGGCAGACAACCAGTCGCTGCCTCTCTAGGTTCACCTCAAACCTACCAACAAGACGGACGTTTCCACATGGTATAACATACTATGGGAAGAAAACTCAATAGAGTAGCGGGTCTTTATCCAACATTCCTCAATGCCGATATACCCTGGACACTCCAATGTCCCTATGTACTTAACATAACCTGATCCTACTCCCTTAGGACCCATCCTACACCCTCAAGGGTGGTGTGACCATGTCCACCACATGTCACATCGACAGAAAGCGAGTACTTTCCTCCATGATTACTCCTGTCGTCAAATCACATGGCCAAAAGCCATTCCAACGAGCATACCTCAAGGGTATCACCACTCGTAAAATGATCCCCCAATCGTAAGCTGCGGTACAATCACATGTACAGCGCATCCAACCATTCCTCGAGCAACCCGCTCGGTATAAGGGTCACGTCCATCGGTGTCGCACACACCACCTTGTGCTCGGTACTGGCACCCAAGGCATACCACTGAATACGTATACTCAACGCATCGATCATCGTAACGATGATGCATGTCTAATAAGACATCTTCTACACCATCGTCATCGTCATCCCGTGACGACACATGCCAACTCATGGCATCTAAAACATTGCCCACTAGTGACGATACATGTACATCAGCGTATGTCATCCACTATCATGCTAGTAAAATAGGCATAATAAAACATGTATATCAATGCATGCCAGCTACAATAAAGCTAATAAAATAGCAATATCTCATACCTCATCGCTAGTGATATAGCGTCATACCTGTCTCCGTCGCTCAATAATAGTGCGTAATCAGCACCCATCGCTCGAAGGCGGCAAAAATCCTGTGCTGAGTACATAGCGGCAAGATCCCTCGCTATAGAATCGACGGTATGACACCTCGTCAGATAATAAGTGGCATGAAACCTCGCTATATACCTGAGCATGAATCATCGTCCACATAGTAGCGGAAAGAGGCATCGCTATCAATACACCTGGCGGAATGAACCATCGCCAATCAATATAGCGGAATGAACCATCGCTATAAATACACCTGGCGGAATGAACCCTCGCAATAGATATAGCGGAATGAACCATCGCTATAAATACACCTGGCGGAATGAACCATCGCCAATCAATATAGCGGAATGAACCATCGCTATAAATACACCTGGCGGAATGAACCCTCGCCAATAGATATAGCGGAATGAACCATCGCTATAAATACACCTGGCGGAATGAACCATCGCCAATAGATATAGCGGAATGAACCATCGCTATAAACCGTGTCCTCATAGAGAAATGAATATAAATCGACACAGCGGGACACATCACCGCTATCATCCGTGTCATCACAAAGGAATGAATCATCATCCTAACAAGCGGCATCTCATCCTCGCTTCTTCATACAAGCGGTATCTCATCCTCGCTTCGTATGGCATACCCCGCCTCCATGTGCAAGCGAGCATCCCCTCCCGCTCCACATTTTTAGCGGTACAAGCATAAGCTTCTTCATACAAGCGGTATCTCATCCTCGCTTCGTATGGAATACCCCGCCTCCATGTGCAAGCGAGCCTCCCCCCTCCCGCTCCACATTTTTAGCGGTCAAGCGTAAGTATAAAAATTCTCACTGTCATAAGCAGGACTCCTGGAATGTATAATCATCATTCCTTTTATACTCCATATTTCCTGTAACCTGCAACCATCAGGGTTAACAACAATAGCCATATACGCTATGCATCCACATTCAATTCATAATAAAAACACATTATGAGAATGTATGGTTTCACAAATAAATGTCATGATATCCTTCTTTAAATCCTTATTTCATCCTGAGCCCTTATCATTAGTACATTTTAATGCTTCTTGCTACTCCAGGAAAGCGGAATTCTTCCTCGCTTCCACTGGACTTTAGCGTTGCTACTCCATATAAGCGGGACTCTTCATCGCTTCATATGGACTTTAGCATAAGCCATTAAAATCCTTACTAAGATAACTTTGACTCAAGAAATACACCTCTTATATTTCATAACATGCATATGCAAAAACAATGCACAATAACATATATCATAACCTCAATGCACCACTTTGCATTCATCATGTGTCAACAAGACAACGTAAAATACATGTTACCTCGGAAATATCCCTTTATCTGATTTTCTTAAAACCAGCTTCCTTGGCACATAACACACGGAGTGCCAGACATCCCCATAAATGTCATCCTATCGTGTTCCACACGATTCCTGCAACCACAATGGTTAGCAATACCACTTTTCATATCATAAGAGCACATAAACAATTTGCTATGTCATACAACATTAATGCCATCATGCATAAATATGTGCTATCAATAACTTCCTAGGCCCTTAACAGCCCCAATGAGCAACCACTGCTCTGATACCACTAATGTAAGGACCCCAAGCCCTTAAACCTTGATTAGTGTATTAACCACTATGTGTGGTACATGCTTTCTATAAAATGTCAATCGGGAAGCTCTGATGATACTTAATCATTGCCTGTCAATGAAAGACTCATATGTTTGCCCTTTACCAACCCCTTGGTGCCACTTTTCACATTGTAAACTTTTATAAAAATTTGGGCAGAGTCTCCCCATAAATAGAGCTATCCCAAAAAAAGAGTACAACACATAACAAAATTCCCGGCCAGGGAACACATAATACTCAACAGAAAGCAGTAATACAAGTAGATTCCCAGCCAGGGAAGACACCACACATAAGTCAACAAAAGTGGGTTCCAACACCCACATAATACACCAATGACTCTCATATCATTCTAGCAATTCAACCTAATTGCATGCAACCTTAAATGAAAGAGAGAAAGGCTCATGCCTTTTATATACAATCCATATACAAGTATAATCGTGCTCACATGCGAGCATCATGAATATGTATAAATCCTCAGGTGTATATATATAGGTACTCTATACGATACCGTGCTCCATCAAGCCCTGGTACCACGATCCTGGGAGTACCTCAAATCAACAGCTCGAGCTCAGCTCCATAGCCATCGATGTACCTGTCCACCTGTCCCAACAGAGACAGCCCCCAACGGGGTGAGCATACCAATACACAAAATCCCATAATCATAATAATGAGATTCATAATTTACAACACAAGTAAATACTAATGAATTTAAATGATACTCCCTGGATGGCAACATCCTCATCCGGGATTCCGTGTACTGTCCCTGTTCTCACAACATCAAACTCATCAAATCTCATAAATCAGTAAATCAACACATTGATTAACTCATCGCATGCCTAATCCTCGAATATCAACATATAGTGATTACAAATTCATTAAACATGCAATTATAGATATCACAATATCTAATACTGATTTCACAACCTTGCTATCAATCACAGATAGCTCAAATGCCTTAGCATTTATTTTACCAATCCTTCATTATATTTAGACATCTCAAGTGTCTTATAATGAGTACATGAGTCTACAAACCTAGACATTTCAATTGTCTTATAATGAATACACGATTCTACGAACTTAGACATCTCAAATGTCTTACGAAGAATACATGATTTTACGATCATTCCCAGGCATCTCAAATGCCCTAATATAGTCAAATAAACCCAGTACCCCATATATCATGCAAGAGTCATCCTACTCTAGTGTCACGCACGCTACAAGCGGCGATATCAAGATTTGGGTCATTCCTTGGCTATATCAACATATATGTATAACCATACGCAAAACATTCAATGCAATCAAAAACACCTTATGCATTTCACATATATATAGTAATGCTCGTACGTCGCACGTACCTTAAATCTCCGAAGTCCGAGCCAAGCCTTGCTCGAGTTCCATGCCCCGAGGAATGATGTGCTAACACGATAAATAATTCACAATTATTTACGAACATGTAACCTATGCTCAAGCACACCCATATCCCTCAAAATATTGTCAATACACGACAATTATCCTCTTAAAAGACCCGGGGCAGGGTACATGCAGGGAAGGAAATAAATGAGACAATCGAAATTTGTTCAAGAATGCCCTACAAAAATCGAACCTTAATCTCACAATTTCGAACCCAATAAAATACCATAATTTATCTAAAATGCCAATTAAGCTATCCAAGCAAGAATCAACATCCCTTGACAAAAACCCCCAATTTTCGAACTCAAAACCATTAAATTCGAACCCAAACAAGCCCTTAAATTCAAACCCTTAAAATTCTTAAATTCGAACCAAAAGTTTCTCAATTCGATCTCAAACAAGCATCATAATACACCTAAGATGTGAATTTAAACCATCAATGGCAAGAATCATCACCTTTGCCAAAAACCCCCAATAATTCGAAAATTAAACCCTACGAAATTGGGGAAATTCGAAACAATAAAGGCATGGAAATACATGAAAAAGACGAACAAGGGGTTAGGGAGGTTACCCAACGAAAATCGGAAGCAAAATCGGACGAAATCCGATGAACCCTAACTTTTGGGGATCGACGCATTCCAGCCAAATTCGACTCCAAGACGCGACGAAATCTTCAATTGCCGGAGGGGAAAGAAGCGCCTCGCCGAGACGACGCCGTGGGTAGGTCGGACGCGCCGATCGGCGGCCGGACGGCGGCGGGCGCACCGCTTGAAGCGGCGGGGGTGCTGTAGCAGACGGGAATCGCGTTCGGGAGAGGGAGAAGAAATTTGGGGCTTAAATGATTTTTGATTTTAAAATCTCGGGTTCATTTGGTATTTATAGCAAAAATACCCCGAAAAATTAATAGCCCCACAAATACATCATGACTCCTTAAAAATCATCTGTTTTCAAAAACTCTCTCTCTAACTCCAAAATCCCCTACCGGTGCTCACCCAGCACCCGAGATCCCGAGACACACCAAAAACCCAACTCTTAGGTTTTACACCGTAATGTGAATACAATCTCAACCTCTGGGTCCAACGATCCCAACTGCCCAAATAAACGAGCCCAGAAGGCCCAACACCTCGATTAAACTCCCAATCGTCACGTAAAACCACTTTAGGGATTATTAATACTCCGGGATTAACACCTATAATCCCTGGTCATCACACATCAGCTATTGGATCTATCATGTATGCCATGATATGTACTCGTCCCGATGTATCGTATGCTTTGAGCATGACGAGCAGATATCAAGTTGATCCAGGTGAAGGTCACTGGATTGCTGTCAAGAATATCCTAAAGTACTTGAGAAGGACTAAAGATACATTCTTGATTTATGGAGGTGAGGAAGAGCTCAATGTAATGGGTTACACTGATGCAAGCTTCCAAACCGACAAAGATGATTTTCGATCGCAATCTGGATATGTGTATTGCCTGAATGGAGGTGCTGTGAGCTGGAAGAGTTCAAAGCAAGAAACAGTAGCCGATTCTACAACGGAAGCTGAGTATATTGCTGCCTCGGATGCAGCAAAGGAAGCTGTTTGGATGAGGAAGTTCATTGGTGCCTAGCATTAAAGATCCGATAGAACTCTATTGTGACAACAATGGAGCGATCGCATTGGCTAAGGAACCAAGATCTCACCAAAGATCCAAGCGCATACTTAGGCGTTTCCATTTCATTCGAGAAATCGTTGAAAGGGGAGATGTTAAAATATGCAAAGTACCAACAGATGATAATGTATCTGACCCATTGACGAAGCCACTGTCACAGCAGAAACATGATCGTCATACTAGATCTCTAGGCATTAGGTATATGTCTGAGTGGTCTTAGTGCAAGTGGGAGATTTGTTGGGATATGCCATAAGACAAGTCATTAGATGATTGTTTAAGACATACAATGTTTATGGATTTATGAATGGCAATTCATTATTATATATTATTCTTTTAACTGTGCATTGTGAATTAATATATATGTTAATGTCCTTAGAATAATATTGTATTATTCTTAAAGATGTTCCTAGTCAAGTATTATCATGAAAGGGATAATGATAATACGTAGAGACTAGTATATGTTGATCGATGAATTGTTCATTGATATGAGATATCAAATCAACATATGGGTACATGTTAGAGAACGATGTACTGAACAGACCCACCATGAGAATGCAACATGGATAGTTATATGATCGTCATATGCAATTCTCATAGTGATAATAATGTATGTAATCCTTACGACTTGTGATCATCAGAGATCCCAACATAAGGAGTTATGTACCTTGATATCGTCAAACGTTACCCGTAACAGGGTATACTATAAAGGCGACTATTGGATACACTACGAATTATGTAGAGGGATGTTGACTGATCGAGATAGGATTTGTCCCTCCTATATAACAGGAGATGTGTTTGGCCCTTGATCAAGTGAGAACTAAAATGCATGGCCATGCTCGAATGAGTCGATATGAGATATCGAGCTTATTCGTTTATTCTAGTTCTACTTGGGGATCAAGAAATAAAGATTGGATATACGAGTATGACTATTCCATGACTCGTGTTCAATCTAAACACAAAGGACAAAGGGATTAAGTTACATGGTTAATATTATCACAAGTTCTAAAGGTTATGTCGAGTCATTGACATTCTCGTAATTTGGGTAGCATCGATGTGTTGCTAGATACCGCTCAATGCTTGCGACATAAAATGAGATTTTATGTCACTGCCAACATTACGAGATCCTATCGGGTCGCACAAAAGATTAAATCGAGAAGGGAAATTAAATTCATGAGATGAATTAAATAATTAAGAGGAGTCTTAATTAATAATCATAAGGATTAATTAAATCATGGGCTTAAGCCCATGAAGCTTTAAGAAAGCCTTTAATTAATCATATTTAATATGATTGCATGGAGTTTAATTGTAAGACAAGATCAAAACACAAAACCCTACACAAGCTAGATAGCTCACGGCCGCCGACTTCAAGAGGAGCTCTCGTTTTTTTTCCTTGATAACCGAGGAGTGATCTTGTTGTTTTGGTGGTGATCTTCGATTGTGAATCGAGTTAGCTTCGTGTATCGGATTAATAACTTGTCTAGCAACGTGTTATTAATCCATCCCTTCACTCGATTTGATCGTGTGGATACCGTTGAGGCAAAACCAATCGAGTTTTGCTTAGTGACTCGGAGAAGGCGTAAGACGTGGTGCAGCTCCGTGGATTCGGCCTCAAACACGCTACAAGGGTAAGACACTTGTAATTCTCTAATCCGATATGAATCCCTATGTATAGATCGCTGGTTTGTAATCCCAAAATTTTTATTCCGCTGCGTTGTATGCTCATGGGGTTACTTACAAATACTTGACTAGGGACAATGTTTAAGAATAATACTATATTATTCTAGGGACATTAACTTATATATCAATTCATATTGCAAAGATATTCGAATAATATATACTAATGATTTGCCATTAATAAAATCATATTACATTGTATGTCATAAACAATCATCTAATGACTTGTCTTAGGGCATATCCCAACACTTGGGGAGTACATGAAACTTATTTCCATGTTAAATTTCAAGTTGTAGGAGAAGATCTAGGAAGATAAGCTCAAAATCGCCATGTTCTGAACTTTCTGGACATCGGCGATCGATCGCGAGCTTTGTGGCGATCGATCGCCGAGACAGGGCAAAATATAAGGCGGTTTATACATGTAGCGATCGATCGGTGAAAATGTGGCGATCGATCGCGAGAAACAGAACACTTTGGCGATCGATCGCCAAGTTGTTGCGATCGATCGCGAGGAGACAGAATGTTTTGGCGATCGATCGGTACTGGTAGCGATCGATCGGTGCTTTAGGAAAGTTGAAAATTGTTATATTTTTGTAGAATTTGATTTTAATGCCTATGATAACATGATATATTGTTGGCATTGTTGTAGCATCATCTCAGTGGACGGGACAACGAGGCACTTAACCAGTGACGCCTAATTTAACTCGTTTGTGTCGCAGTACCGGTACGTGTTGACGTACGGAGTATAGCTATGATGTGATGATGATGTTATGGTTTTGATATCATATGTTTTATGTTAACTTTATGTCATATGATTGGTAGTATCATATGGATGTGCATACATGGATTTCATATGATTGAGTTGGATGCCTTGATAGTTATGTGTATATGCTTTGGTGAGATCATTGCCTTGATAGATATGCCCGGGTTGGTATATGCTTTGGCTGGGATCGTTGCCACGATAGATATACTACATATGCTTTGGCTTGAGAGATATACGCCTGGTTTGGGTATATGCTTTGGCTATTATCACAGATGAGTATGGTACTATGATATGTGCTGCTAATATGAAGATGTGATGTGGTTCCACTGACATATTGAGCTAAATAGGCATATCATATGGGGCTCGTGATAATAGGGTAATTGTTGAGACATGTCGTGACATAGTGCATTTGTTGATGCCTGATACAGAACATTCACATTAGATGATTTATTGTGCTTTATCATTGATATTGTGTTTTGGTATCGCACTAAAATATTTATTATCTATACTCATGTTGTGTGAATGTTTCCGTAGGATTTCATAGACGTGGGAATCGTGAGTCTTATTCCGCTGCGAGGTGAACCACTGCATAGGAGTTGTACTGGATTAGGTTGTTAATTCTACATGTAATATATATGTGAAACAGTTATTTGGTTTTTGTACTAGTGGTTTTTGGTACATCTGTAACAACCTATTAGTAAGAAACTCTTAAACAATGTATGAATTACTTAATTCGGACTCACATATGTATGCTTAATGAAATACATAATGTATTAAGTAAAGAGGACCCCACATTAGTGGTATCAGAGCAGTGGTTCGAGAACGTGATGAACATGGGTAGAGGAAGTGTCTTAGGGAGTTACCTAACCACTTTGAGAATGGTAATAGCATGTTAGGATTTGGAATATGATGTTATTCTAACATGTTATATACTTGTGAATGTTATTGTTAACCCTTGATCTAAAGCTATGACAGATGATAGGCTTAGATTTTGAGTGATTTTAACTGTAATTTCTTCTCATTTTCCGAACTTTTTCCTGGATGATATTATGCTTTTTGGTGTTTATTCGTTTGTTTCAGGAAATTAGATCGGAAGTGGAAGAAATGAGCTTATATGAAGATAACAGGCGAAATCGAGGCATAAAAGATGATGAAAATATTGAAGATGGTTTCTTCAGATCTCGATCGATCGAGATTTATTCTCGATCGATCGAGCCAGCCAGAAGCAATAGTATGATTTTTCGAAGGCTCGATCGATCGGTGAAATTATCGATCGATCGAGCGAGACAGTAACCTCGGAGCTGAAATTTTCAAATTCTCGATCGATCGGTGGAAAATGTCGATCGATCGAGCGAGGCAGTAAGTTCCAAAAGCTGGCGTGAACAGTGCACCGATCGATCGGTGAACTTCTCGATCGATCAAGATGCGAAATCTGAAGATTTTATTTTCCTTTTTTATCGAGATTTTGGAGGGCTTTTTAGGGGATCTCTTCCACAGAATTAAAAGACGAATTTGGAGACGAATTTTACATCGAATATCAGACATTTTCTAGGTCGAGGAGCCGCTGCCCAAAGCCGCCAAGGAGATCCAATCTCCGTTCTTCGTCCAAAGTCGAGCCAATCTCTTCCGGAGTGCAAGGAAGGAACAAGAGAAGAAATTACGGTGCAACGCACGGATTCATCCATCGTTTATCGTATTTCTGAACCTTAATTTATTTGATTTTCATTTTCATTTGAAGTTTTTGAGGTCGAGAGACAATTAAACTCATCTGTATTTGAATTGAATTGAATTTGGTTTATATTATTGAAGTTTTCGTTCATTGTGTTTAATATATTGATTCATTGGTATTTGAGTGTATTGATATTTATTGTTCATAGATTAATTGCTTGTGTAGATCAAAGTCTAGCTAGCTTTGATTGAATTTGAGGGTTACAGCCGAGATCGAGAGATAACGCTGTAACACGCTCCCTTAATTTATGATGTATGTTACGATTGAGATCGAGAGATGATATCGCATACGTGAGAACTTAAAATCGAAAGATTTAGAGTTAATAGGTTTTGATGATTTAAGCAACTTTAAATTAGTAAATAGGTGCACGAGAGTGACTTGTTCTAATTTATCGTTAGTTTCGTTACAGCTCGAGAGAGTGTATCGAATAATAGTAAAACCTTTCACCTTTAAAATCAATTGGTTGATAAACTGAGAATTCCATTGAATCATTAGAGATAACATAATTGAACGACGAACTCGGTAATTTTCTCGAGTAACTTACCTTTGCATTTCGGAACCATTCTTTTCATTGTTTCTAGTTTAATCTTTATTCTTTAGTTTAATTTAGCATTAGTTAATCAAACTCCTTTAATCGTAGGCTAAATATAATTTGATTAATCTTATTTGGTACTTATACGTTAGTCCCTGTGGATTCGACAACCTTTACTTAATTTTCACTATACTAAAACTTGACACCGTGCACTTGCGGTAGAATCGCTTCACACAAATCTTTGAAAAATAATTGTTTAAAAATAAAGCGGTCAAGTTTTTGGCGCCGTTGCCGGGGACTAATCTGTATAATATCATACGAGATTAGTTAATTGTAATTTAGCCAATTCTTTTATTATTGCATTTTCTTTGTTTTCTTTTGTTGATCTTTGTGAATAATTTTGTGTTTTTTTTGTTGTCTCCTTTTGTCTATTTTGTACAGGAATCGGTTCTTTAGTGCATGCATAGAAGAGAGGAACCCTTTCTCGAGCCGATTGATCCAGAGATAGAGAGAACGTTACTAAGAAGAGTACGAGAAGCTCGAGAAATGGCTGACAATAACGAAGCACAGCACCCTAGATCGATGATGGACTTTGCACAACCCGCATTTCATGGATCGCTGTCGAGTATTACAAGACCGACGATTCAAGCAAACAATTTTGAGATCAAGCCGGCAATCATACAAATGATTCAGCACTCAGTGATGTTCGGGGGAGCAGCTACAGATGATCCGAACAATCACATCTCCAACTTTTTGGATATTTGTGATACATTCAAACACAATGGCGTCTCTGACGATGCCATCAGGTTAAGACTCTTTCCCTTTTCATTACGAGACAAAGCTAAGGCATGGTTGAATTCTTTACCTGCAGGTTCTATCACAACATGGGAGGGGATGACAAAGGCGTTTTTGTCAAAGTACTTCCCCCTTCCAAGACGGCGAAGACGCGGAACGATATCACGACTTTTGGTCAGTTTGACCCCGAAACTTTATACGAAGCGTGGGATCGGTTTAAGGAGTTGTTGAGGAGATGCCCACACCATGGTCTACCCATATGGCTGCAGGTACAAACATTCTATAACGGTTTATTTTCTGCTAACCGTTCCATGATTGATGCAGCATCTGGCGGATCCATAATGAGAAAGACGCCGGAAGAAGCATATAGCTTGTTGGAGGAAATGGCGTGCAACAGCTACCAGTGGCAATCTGAGAGGAGCACGCCACAGAAACCAATGGGGGTCCATCAAGTGGACGAGATCACTGCTCTTTCGGCTCAATTAGAAGCCATGAACCGGAAGATAGACAGCATGGGAGCAGCAGCAATGCAGGCCCAAACTATTTTCTGTGAGCTGTGTGGAGGCGGTCATCCTAGCATCGAGTGCCAAGCAGGTAATCAATTTAACCAATCCGTTGAAGTTGTTAATTTTGTAGGTAACAGGCCACCCCATAATTCCTACCCGAACTACAACCAACCCTGGAGGAACCACCCGAATTTGAGGTGGTCGAATCAAGAAAATGTGTTGAACCCTCAACCACAGGCCGGGTTCACACAAAAGCCGAGTATGGAGGAGTTGATGGCGAAGCTGATTTCATCAACAGAGGTGAGGATGCAGAATCAAGATGCATCAATAAAAAATTTGGAGGTGCAGATAGGGCAATTGGCCACATTGATATCTGGGAGGACGCAAGGTACGCTCCCGAGTGATTCTGTAAAGAATCCGAAGGAGCCATCAAATTGATGAAGACAAGGAGGTGACAGTCCAGCTTGGGACTATAAATTAAGAACTTCCGTTTTTCCTTCCTTGACTTTTGTTTTTGATTTCTTGTTTTGTTGAGTTTTTGTTAGTTTGTTTGTGTTTGAGTTTGTCTGGGAATGAATTCATGTCTTTTCTAATGCAGATGTGAAAGCAAGAGCAAGTTGGTTATAGGCGAAGCAATCCGAGAGAAAGATGTTGAGAAAAAGAAAAATTTTAAAATTTTGGTTGCTGATTCTGGCGATCGATCGGTGGAAATCTCGATCGATCGCCCGAATTTTTAAAATGACTTTGTGCCTACTGCCTCGCTCGATCGATCGAGAATTTTTCCGATCGATCGAGCGAGAGAAAATTTTGAAAAAAATAAAGGGGCAGACGCAGCAGCCATCACTTTCCTCAATTCATTTTCCCCCTCTCAACAACAAAAACCTAGCGCCTCTTTCAAATCCCTTCATCAAATCTCAATCTTTTGTCATCAAATTTCAATTTACTTCAATTCTAAGAAGTAATATTCATCCTAATGAGATTTTCATTGCAGATTTGAAGATTTGAAAGGCAAATTGGGTAGAAGCGCAGAAAGAAGGGAATTCCAAGCCGAGTGCCACATTTTTCCAAGATCAAATTTTTAAGAGGTAATTGGTTTCCAATTATCCAAGATTTTAGCTTTTGGTGCTATTTCGTGAATTTTATTAGCAGTGGGTTGGAAAAGAATTTCAATTAGGAGGAAGTTTTGTGGTGTTGAAGGGTGTTGGATTGACAGTGTTGTGGGGTGTTAGTGAATTGAATTGAATTCGTTGGGAATCATTTGGCAAGAGAATGTCATCCAGAAAGAGGTCAAAGCAGGCGGAAGCTTCCCAGAAGCAAAAGCAGGCAGAGGCCACTGTTTCTGAGTGAGTTTATGATGAACAAAAGTTTCTCAATGCCAAGATTGCTGAATTATACCCCACCTACCATAAGAAACCCCTGAGCCGTGAAAGGGGAATGAGCTTAGATAAATTGGAGTGTCCTGTCATTAGGACAGCACGCCGAAAAGGGTGGTTCCAATTCATTCAAGCACCGATTGATGCTGTGGTGCCACTGGTGAGGGAGTTCTATACAAATCTTCGAGCAGTTCAACCAGGGCACCGAGTAAGTGTTTATGTTCGAGGGAAAGATGTGTTGGCGGATCGAGCCACAATCAATAATATCCACCGGATGCCATTCATTCACAACTGTGAATACCAATCTTTCAAGAACAGCAGGATCGACTACGATGAGGTATTGACAGTCATTGGCAAGCCGGGAGTGGATTGGCAGAGGAATGATAAAGCAGAGCCACAGTTGGTTCTAAAGAAGAATTTGAAGCCAGAGGCCCAAGCATGGTTTTCATTTGTCGCCTCGCGGGTCATGCCATCGACCCACACTTCTGAGGTGACAAAAGATAGAGCGGTCCTGGTTTATGCCATCCTCTCAGGGAAGGATGTGGACTTCGGTGAGATCATCAGTGATCATATTCAAGAGATGGGAAGCAGCCCTCCGACCTCCGCACTACCGTTTCCATCCACGATCACTGCCTTATGTCAGCGATACGGAGTGACATGGGGGGAAGACGAGGAGCTACTCCCGCCGAAGACACCAATCATTGTAGCCGAGCCTACGAACCGACGCAGACCTTCGGACACTACACAAGCTGGAGCATCATCCTCTGCTGCAGAGCATACACGAGTTACTTTGGATTCTCTTCATAGGGATCTCCAAGACATTCGCCTGGAGCAGCAGAGCATTCACAGCATGCAGCGGGACATTCATAGCATGCAAAGAGCATTGCAGATGGACCATGAGCAGGTAGCTCAGAGACAGATGGAGTTCATGCACTATCAGAGTGCATGGAACACTGCCATGGCCCAGGGCTTTCCAGGTTTCCAGTTCCCGCCGGAGCCACACTTTGCACCTTACCAGCCACATGCACCTCCACCTTCCGAGTACCCACCATTTCCGCCATATCAGGGCGAGGAGCACCACTACCCAGTCCCCCCTCCGGAGCATGATGAGGATGACGATCAGTGACGATCGTCATCATGGTATGTGTCTTTGCCATTGCATTTATTTTTCTTGTTCATTGAGGGCAATTCACATGCTAAGTTTTGGGGGGTTTTTGAGTATTTGTACATATACCTTGCTTTTGCACATCTTGCTACTTGTTTTGTTTCCCTACCTTGCATGATTGCATGATGTTGTGACTAATTCGTCCTTGAGCATTACCAACAAAAAATTTTTCTATTGATTGAGTTATTCTTGAGAATTGATGAGTTGGAATTACAACGGTAATACATGATGAAATTAATCCTCATCTAGATAGGAGTCATGAAAATGTTTAACTTGTTTGTATATATCCTTTGTTAACTACATGTCAAAACTGAGGAATACTTTGAGCACTTATTGAGTCATGATTGAGTGAAGTATGTATTGATTAAATTGAAAACTTGTGTTAACTATGATGAGTCTTGAGTATTTTAGATAACTCTACAGTTTAGTTGAAAGCACTTTGAGGCGAAATTTATAATTAGGAACTAGACTTGGAGATGATTTAGGCGATCTTTGGACCGTTTGAGCTTTCAAGCCTACCTGTTATATATTATTCATTAGTGTCCCCTTTTTGAGCCTTATTGAAAAAGAATGGTATATGCACTGCATATGATTAGACCCCCATTCGACATTCTTGGCAAACTCATTATACCCACCTTGGTTTGAGCCTAAAAGAAAATTTTTACCTACCCCTAGGAGAGTATAATGAATCTCATTCATTGCACAGAATTGTTATATGCAAATGAGTTCAAAAGGAACAAAAGAATGAGTAAAGAAAAAGAAAAGTTGTAGAGAAAAGCCTTGAAAAGAAAAATTCAAAATAAGACCCAAAGTGGCCAAGGCTAGAAAAAAAGTTGAAGAGAAGCTCAAAAAAAAAAAAAAAAAAAATTTTGAACTGATTTTGTTATACTCTCTTCTTTGAATTCATCCTACCTTTTCTTTGAAGCCGACACCAAAAGGCCTAACGTTATAAGCTTTCAAGACCTTTTGATCCAAGTCTAGGGAACAATTACATTAGTGGAGAAGTGCTGGATAGTAAACTTGTAGAGTACTTCAAAGTAATCTTGACTAGG
Organism: Haberlea rhodopensis; assembly: GCA_907163345.1. Classification (NCBI taxonomy): domain Eukaryota; kingdom Viridiplantae; phylum Streptophyta; class Magnoliopsida; order Lamiales; family Gesneriaceae; genus Haberlea; species Haberlea rhodopensis. The sequence continues at coordinate 6,282,473 of CAJQUN010000031.1, read as the reverse complement.
AGTTAATATGGCACATGTTGATGTTAAAGATATATATGTAACTCATGTTTGACAATAGCACACACGCACGTTCCGATGTTGCGATGTATTGTTTAACTTAGGAGAAAATGCTTCTTGTTAAATGTTGATTGACTTCTATTGATGTGTAAGTAGGATTTCTGAGCTGTTGCATATGTTGTAAGGATGATTCATGCTTAGTATCGAGTTTAACTTTTCTTTTTGAGTTTATTGCTTGCTCGAGGACGATCAAGTCTAAGTTTGGGGGAGTTGATAGGCTTAGATTTTGAGTGATTTTAACTGTAATTTCTTCTCATTTTCCGTACTTTTTCCTGGATGATATTATGATTTTTGGTGTTTATTCGTTTGTTTCAGGAAATTAGATCGAAAGTGGAAGAAATGAGCTTATATGAAGATAACGGGCGAAATCGAGGCATAAAAGATGATGAAAATATTGAAGATGGTTTCTTCAGATCTCGATCGATCGAGATTTATTCTCGATCGATCGAGCCAGCCAGAAGCAAGAGTCTGATTTTTCGAAGGCTCGATCGATCGGTGAAATTATCGATCGATCGAGCGAGACAGTAACCTCGGAGCTGAAATTTTCAAATTCTCGATCGATCGGTGGAAAATGTCGATCGAACGAGCGAGGCAGTAAGTTCCAAAAGCTGGCGTGAACAGTGCACCGATCGATCGGTGAACTTCTCGATCGATCGAGACGCGAAATCTGAAGATTTTATTTTCCTTTTTTATCGAGATTTTGGAGGGCTTTTTAGGGGATCTCTTCCACAGAATTAAAAGACGAATTTGGAGACGAATTTTACATCGAATATCAGACATTTTCTAGGTCGAGGAGCCGCTGCCCAAAGCCGCCAAGGAGATCCAATCTCCGTTCTTCGTCCAAAGTCGAGCCAATCTCTTCCGGAGTGCAAGGAAGGAACAAGAGAAGAAATTACGGTGCAACGCACGGATTCATCCATCGTTTATCGTATTTCTGAACCTTAATTTATTTGATTTTCATTTTCATTTGAAGTTTTTGAGGTCGAGAGACAATTAAACTCATCTGTATTTGAATTGAATTGAATTTGGTTTATATTATTGAAGTTTTCGTTCATTGTGTTTAATATATTGATTCATTGGTATTGAGTGTATTGATATTTATTGTTCATAGATTAATTGCTTGTGTAGATCAAAGTCTAGCTAGCTTTGATTGAATTTGAGGGTTACAGCCGAGATCGAGAGATAACGCTGTAACACGCTCCCTTAATTTATGATGTATGTTACGATTGAGATCGAGAGATGATATCGCATACGTGAGAACTTAAAATCGAAAGATTTAGAGTTAATAGGTTTTGATGATTTAAGCAACTTTAAATTAGTAAATAGGTGCACGAGAGTGACTTGTTCTAATTTATCGTTAGTTTCGTTACAGCTCGAGAGAGTGTATCGAATAATAGTAAAACCTTTCACCTTTAAAATCAATTGGTTGATAAACTGAGAATTCCATTGAATCATTAGAGATAACATAATTGAACGACGAACTCGGTAATTTTCTCGAGTAACTTACCTTTGCATTTTCGGAACCATTCTTTTCATTGTTTCTAGTTTAATCTTTATTCTTTAGTTTAATTTAGCATTAGTTAATCAAACTCCTTTAATCGTAGGCTAAATATAATTTGATTAATCTTATTTGGTACTTATACGTTAGTCCCTGTGGATTCGACAACCTTTACTTAATTTTCACTATACTAAAACTTGACACCGTGCACTTGCGGTAGAATCGCTTCACACAAATCTTTGAAAAATAATTGTTTAAAAATAAAGCGGTCAACAGACAGAGGGTATCATGAGGATGTTGGGGATGCCATGAGTGGCAATGCGAGTGTGAGGATAGCGCCTGTGCCACCACCACCGATTGAGCAAGGGCCAGTGGAACAGGTACTGTTGCCTGGAGAATTGACTTTGACGCAATTTTTGAGTTATTAGCCACCCAGGTTTGAGGGGACTGAATCAGGGGAACTGGCAGAGGAGTTGTAAGGACCCCTAGCCCTTAACCCTTGATTAGTGTATTAACCACTACGTGTGGCACATGCTTTCAATAAAAATCAAACGGGAAGCTCGGATGATACTTTATCATTGAATGGCAATTACAAAATTTTCTTTAATACTCAATGTTATAAGATCATCATCCTAATAACAAATAGACTCATAAAGTTCGCCCATTTCCATCCCCTTTGTGCCACTTTTCACATTGTGGACTTTTATAAAAATTTGGGCAGAGTCTCCCCATAAATAGAGCTATCCCGAAATAAAAGCACAACACATAACATAATTCCCGGCCAGGGAAGCACAATACTCAAAAGAATACAGAAATTCTAAGTAAATTCCCAGCCAGGGAAGACACCACACATATGACGACAAAAGTGGGTTTCAACACCCACATAATACACCAATGACTCTCATATCATTTAGCAATTCTACCTCTAATTGCATGCAACATAGAATGAAAGAGAGAAAGGCTCATGCCTTTATATACAATCCATATACAAGTATAATCGTGCTCACATGCGAGCATCATGAATGTGTATATAATCCTCAGGTGTATATAAGTACTCTATACGATACCGTGCTCCATCAAGCCCTGGTATCACGATCCTGGGAGTACATCCAATCAACAGCTCGAGCTCAGCTCCACAGCCATCGATGTACCTGTTCACCTGCCCCAACAGAGACAACCCCCAACGGGGTGAGCATACCAATACACAAAATCCCATAATCACAATAATGAAATTCATAATTTACAACAAAAGTAAATACTAATGAATTTAAATGATACTCCCTGGATGGCAACGTCCTCATCCGAGATTCCGTGTACTGTCTCTGTTCTCACAATCATCAAACTCATCCAATCTCAAAAATCAGTAAATCAACACATTGATTAACTCATCGCATGCCTAATTCTCGAATATCAACAGATAGTGATTCCAAACTCATTAAACATGCAAATATAGATATCTCAATATCTAATACTGATTTCCCAACCTTGCTATCAATCACAGATATCTCAAATGCCTAGCATTTATTTTACCAATTCTCCATTATACTTAGACATCTCAAATGTCTTATAATGAATACATGATCCTACGATCATTCTCAGGCATCTCAATGCCCTACATTGGTCATATAAATCCAGTACCCCATATATCATGTAAGAGTTATCCTACTCTAGTGTCACGCACGCTTGTGACAGCGATATCAAGATTTGGTCGTTCCTTAGTTATATCAACATATATATATATATAACCATACGCACAATTATTCAATGCAATCAAAATACATTATGCATTTCACAAATGCTCTCATATAAAGAAATGCTCGTACGTCGCACGTACCTTAAATCTCCGAAGTCCGAGCCAAACCTTGCTCGAGTTCCATGCCCCGAGGAAGGATGTGCTAACACGATAAATAATTCACAATTATTTACGAACATGCAACCCATGCTCAAGTACACCCATAACCCTCAAAATATTGTCAACACACGACAATTAACCATTTAAAGAACCCGGGGCAGGGTACATGCAGGGAGGGAAAACGAATGCGACATATCGAAAAATTGCTCAAGAACACCTTCAATAATTCGAACCCTATTATCACAATTCGCACCCAATTAAACACCATATTTCATCTAAAACATGAATTAATCAATCAACAACAACAATAATCGCCCCACATGCCAAAACCCCCAAAATTCGAACTCAAAGCCCTAAATTCGAACCCAATTCCTTAAATTCGAACACAATACCACCAAATTTAGCAGGGAATTACATGAGAGGGACGAAAAAGAGGTAAGGAAGGTTACCCAATCGAAAATCGGAAGTAAATCGGTCGAAATCCGATAAACCCTAGAAATTGGGGATCGGCGCTTTCCTGTAAAATCCGAACTCAGATCGCGACCAAACCTCAAATTGCTTGTGTGGGAAGCTGCGCCTGGACGAGGCGAAGCCGATGGCGGGTCGCACGCACCTAACGGCGGCGGGCGCACGGCCTGAAGCTGCGGGGGTTGGGGAAACACGGGATGTGCAGGTGCGCGGGGAGAGAGAGACGGCAATGTGAGGAAAAATGGTTTCTTTTATTAAAATCTCGGGTTCAACTGGTATTTATAGCAAAAATACCCCGAAATACTAATAGCCCCACAAATACATCATGATTCATTAAAAATCATCTGTTTTCAAAAACTCTCTCTCCTACTCCAAAACCCCCTACCGGTGACCACACAAAGCACCCCAGATCCCGAGACACATCAAAAACCCAACTCTTAGATTTTACACCGTAATGATAATACAATCTCAACCTCTGGATCCAACGATCCCAACTACCCAAATAAACGAGCCCAGAAGGCCCAACACCTCGATTAAACTCCAAATCGCCACGTAAAACAACTTTAGGGGTTATTAACACTCCGGGATTAACATCTATAATCCCTGGTCATCACAATATCTCCCACTAAAAGAATTCCGTCCTCGAAATTAGCACCGGTGTATCACGTAACACCCAGGCTACACAACAACATGAAGCCATAACCTCGATTCTTGACCACACCAGAATCGTATTAATAAACGCGAGGATACCTACCTCGCACCAAACCCTGGAACAGAGCGACTTACCAAAACCAACATATCACCCAAGAGGCAAAACGTACCTCGATGCGGTTCATCCCAAAAGTCAGTCCCTCATGACTGCAAAACAACCAATACTTACGACCGTAGATCGGACAGTCATCCTTAGTTCTAATACAACTAGTAAGAACGCATCCTGAATGACACCTCGACCGTGAGAACGTTGACCTCGTGTCAAACTATGGAGTGGAATAGACTTCCAAATCCATCATAACGTCAAAGAGCGTCAGCACAACTCAACGCTAACAATCCAAAAGCAGTTAGTCAACTGAAACTGCTAGGATTCGAATCGCTCCCGATTCTATCGTAGATATCATCCAATGACATCTTTACTATGACTCACGATGTCTAACATACATCGTTTCGAGGGAAACACTAGTATACAACGGTGTACACATACCAAACCTGGTTTCCACTTTCAAACCTCCTCCATCGAAGGAGCAGTCGCATCATTGCAACTTAATTTGGGCAACTCACGGCCACAGATTCACACAAAAGACATCTCACAAGATGTCCACCTCCAGATGTTCCAAGAATCACATCCTAATCATAAATAAACGATCGAGACTCCACAGAGTTTAAAATTCTGAAAGGGCATGCAATAAACCATTGCATCCTCAACGCTTGTGTCGACAGCGACACCCAACCAATCCGAATTCCTGTCATCCCTTGATAAACCTAGGATTTAACAATCCAACTTGGGAAGGCTATCGAAAACTCGAAAGAAAATACCAACAAGGGAAATACCTTAACCCACACAAGATAATTCCTCCTCAAGGGAAGTCAACTAACTTCACGATTATCCCTCATAATCATCGTGCCATGGAGATTCCCAATCTCAAGGTGTTCCATATCTCTCATCAGAGATTTAACCATCCAAAAATAGCATAACTCTATGCTTGACAAGAAGGAAATCAATAACTGGCATCCGTATACTCACCGGTATACCTGCCTAAGCACTGACATCACATGCATACTCAATGCACTCGGCTCGGGTATCTACAACCTACCCCCAAGCCCCAAACACAACCGTCAATTCTGAGTCATTCCCTACCCAGTGGAGAATGATAATCGACGATCAACAACACGGCGTGATTCCCAAAATCAACACCACATGCACCAACTTACCGAATCTTTCAAAGATTCCCAAATAGGTATAATACTACCTCCTTCCTCACAAGGGAAGTGCCATCGAACTCGAGATCCACTAGTCTCGAACCACCGTTCGGAAAAATTGGATACAATAACACCCATTGCATCCCAAATACACGGATTCCCTCAGATTGAGTCAACAACGACTTGATGACTCTCTTGTTGGTACTTCAACATCATGAGCTGTCCCAGACAAGTCTCACCAAGATTAAACATAAACGTATACACGTTTCAGTGAGGCATACACAACCTCGACCTCAAAGACGTGGTGACTACTAGAGTCCACCACAATTCACATCGTATCACCTTACGATTTGCCAAACTTGGTTCCAACGAGCAGTATAACGGCTCTAGCAAGCCCCTCATGGTGCTGCACACACGCGGCAGACAAACTAGTCTCTGCCTCTTTAGGTTTACCTCAAACCTACCAACAAGACGGACGTTTCCACATGGCCTACCATACCATGGGAAGAAAATCAATAGAGTAGTGGGTCTTTACCCAACATTCCTCTAATGCCGATACACCCTGGACACTCCAATGTCCCTATGTACTTAACATAACCTGATTCTACTCCCTTAGGACCCATTCTACACCCTCAAAGGTGGTGTGACCATGTCTACCACATGTCACATCTACAGAAAGCGAGTAATTTCCTCCACGATTACTCATGTCCTCAATTTACATGGCCAAAAAAACCAATCCAACGAGCACACCCCAAGGGTACCACCACTCGTAATATGATCACCTCAATCATATGCTGCGGTACAATCACATGTACAGCGCGCCCATCCATTTCTCGAGCAGCCCGCTTGGTATAAGGGTCACGTCGATCGGTGACGTAAACATCACCTTGTGCTCGGCACTGGCACCCAAGGCATACAACTGAATACGTATGCTCAACGCATTGATCATCGTGACGATGATGCATGTCTAATAAGACATCTCCTAGACCACCCTCATCGTCATCCCGTGACGATACATGCCCACTCATAGCATCTAAGGCATCATCAACTAGTGACGATACATGTAAACAATGACACATAAACAACCTAGTCAACTCGTGACGGTCCATGAACATCAACGTATGCCATCCATCATCATGCTAGTAAAATAGTCATAATAAAACATGTATATCAACGCATGCCAGCTATAATAATGCTAAAAAGAATAGCAATATCACATACCTCATCGCTAACAAGATAGCGGCATACCTGTCTCCGTCGCTCAGTAATAGTGCGTAATCAGCACCCATCGCTCGAAGGCGGCAAAATCCTGTGCTGAGTACATAGCGGCACAATCCATCGCTATAGAATCGACAGTATGATACCTCGTCATATAGTAAGTGACATGAAACCTCGCTATACCCCTGAGCATGAATCATCGTCCACATAATAGCGGAAAGAGGCATCGCTATCAACATATCCGGCGGCACGAATCATCGCCAATCCTCATAAAAGAATGAGTCATCGTAAATCCACATAATAGCGGAATGAGGCATCGCTATCAACATATACGGCGGACGAATCATCGCCAGTCCTCATAAAGAAATGAATCATCATAAATCGACACAGCGGAATAAATCATCGCTATCATCCGTGTCCGGCGGTATAAGCCATAATATGAGTGCACACATAAATGCATAAATCATAAATACAACCACAACTCATAAATAATCAACACATGAAATTATGGTTCCTTCTTAAATCCTTATTTAAATCCTGAGTCCTTATCATTAGTACATTTCAATGCTTCTTACTTTTCCACGTAAGCGGAATTCTTCCTTGCTTCTTATGGACATTAGCGTAAGCATTAAAATCCTTACTAAGATAACCTTGACTCGTGAAATATAAATCCTGAGTCCTTATCATTAGTACATTTCAATGCTTCTTACTTTTCCACGTAAGCGGAATTCTTCCTCGCTTCTTATGGACCTTAGCGTAAGCATTGAAATCCTTACTAAGATAACCTTGACTCGTGAAATACACCTCTTATAATTCACAACATACATATGCAAAAACAATGTATATCAACATGTATCACATCATAATGCACTATCTTATGCATATCGTGCTTTACCTTGTGTTAAATAAATAAACACATAATACATGTTACCGTTGGGATGCCGTACGTCGCTTACGTACATATGTATAATCATCATTCCTTTTCGTACTCCTTATTTCCTGTAACCTGCAACCATTACGGTTAGCAACAATAGCCATATACGCTATGCGTCAAACATGCAATACATATATGCAACCACTTGCATGTTAATATGTATACCAAGACATGTTACCTCGGAAATATCCCTTTACCTGATTTTCTTAAAAACTAGATTTCCTTGGCACATAACATACGGAGTGCCAGACATTACCATTAATGCCATCCTATCTTGTTCCACACGATTCCTGCAACCACAATGGTTAGCAATACCACTTTTCATATCATAAAAGCACATAAACAATTAGTTATGTCATTCAACATTAATGCCATCATGCATAATATGTGCTATCAATAACTTCCTAGGCCCTTAATAGCCCCAATGAGCAACCACTGCTCGGATACCACTAATGTAAGGACCCCTAGCCCTTAACCCTTGATTAGTGTATTAACCACTAATCGTGTGGCACATGCTTTCAATAAAAATCAAACGGGAAGCTCAGATGATACTTTATCATTGAATGGCAATTACAAAATTTTCTTTAATACTCAATGTTATAAGATCATCATCCTAATAACAAATAGACTCATAAAGTTCGCCCATTTACATCCCCTTTGTGCCACTTTTCACATTGTGGACTTTTATAAAAATTTGGGCAGAGTCTCCCCATAAACAGAGCTATCCCGAAATAAAAGCACAACACATAACATAATTCCCGGCCAGGGAAGCACAATACTCAAAAGAATACAGAAATTCTAAGTAAATTCCCAGCCAGGGAAGACACCACACATATGACGACAAAAGTGGGTTTCAACACCCACATAATACACCAATGACTCTCATATCATTTAGCAATTCTACCTCTAATTGCATGCAACATAGAATGAAAGAGAGAAAGGCTCATGCCTTTATATACAATCCATATACAAGTATAATCGTGCTCACATGCGAGCATCATGAATGTGTATATAATCCTCAGGTGTATATAAGTACTCTATACGATACCGTGCTCCATCAAGCCCTGGTACCACGATCCTGGGAGTACATCCAATCAACAGCTCGAGCTTAGCTCCACAGCCATCGATGTACCAGTTCACCTGCCCCAACAGAGACAGCCCCCAACGGGGTGAGCATACCAATACACAAAATCCCATAATCACAATAATGAAATTCATAATTTACAACAAAAGTAAATACTAATGAATTTAAATGATACTCCCTGGATGGCAACGTCCTCATCCGGGATTCCGTGTACTGTCTCTGTTCTCACAATCATCAAACTCATCAAATCTCAAAAATCAGTAAATCAACACATTGATTAACTCATCGCATGCCTAATTCTCGAATATCAACAGATAGTGATTCCAAACTCATTAAACATGCAAATATAGATATCTCAAAATCTAATACTGATTTCCCAACCTTGCTATCAATCACAGATAGCTCAAAATACATTATGCATTTCACAAATGCTCTCATATAAAGAAATGCTCGTACGTCGCACGTACCTTAAATCTCCGAAGTCCGAGCCAAACCTTGCTCGAGTTCCATGCCCCGAGGAACGATTTGCTAACACGATAAATAATTCACAATTATTTACGAACATGCAACCCATGCTCAAGCACACCCATAACCCTCAAAATATTGTCAACACACGACAATTAACCATTTAAAGAACCCGGGGCAGGGTACATGCAGGGAGGGAAAACAATGCGACATATCGAAAAATTGCTCAAGAACACCTTCAATAATTCAAACCCTATTATCACAATTCGAACCCAATTAAACACCATAATTCATCTAAAACATGAATTAATCAATCAACAACAACAATAATCGCCCCACATGCCAAAACCCCCAAAATTCGAACTCAAAGCCCTAAATTCAAACCCAATTCCTTAAATTCGAACACAATACCACCAAATTTAGCAGGAAATTACATGAGAGTGATGAAAAAGAGGTAAGGAAGGTTACCCAATCGAAAATCGGAAGTAAATCGGTCGAAATCCGATAAACCCTAGAAATTGGGGATCGGCGCTTTCCTGTAAATCCGAACTCAGATCGCGACCAAACCTCGAATTGCTGGTGTGGGAAGCTACGCCTGGATGAGACAAAGCCGATGGCGGGTCGCACGCGCCTAACGGCGGCCGGACGGCGGCGGGCGCACGGCCTGAAGCTGCGGGGGTTGGGGAAAAACGGGATGTGCAGGTGCGCGGGGAGAGAGAGACGGCAATGTGAGGAAAAATGGTTTCTTTTATTCAAATCTCGGGTTCAACTGGTATATATAGCAAAAATACCCCGAAATACTAATAGCCCCACAAATACATCATGATTCATTAAAAATCATCTGTTTTCAAAAACTCTCTCTCCTACTCCAAAACCCCCTACCGGTGACCACACAAAGCACCCCAGATCCCGAGACACATCAAAAACCCAACTCTTAGGTTTTACACCGTACTGAGAATACAATCTCAACCTCTGGATCCAACTGTTGGGTTTCCGTACCCCGGCGCCAGATCCAAACGCAGCGGAAAAATACAATAAACAGATCTGACCCGGGGACGGTCGATCGCGCCTGATTCATATATAAACATGCAAATATCATAAAATAATGCACGAAAAGGGATTACCGATAACAGCGAAATCAATCTGATGACGGTGATCCTCGAGTCCAATCAACCTGACCAGATCTACAAGCCCGGCATCAGTGCTAGTGTGATGCCAGCTTTTCTATGAGGATGAGTGTATTGAATGGAATGGGATGATTTAACCCTAGACAAGGTTATATTTATAGTGGTTAGCTAATTGGGCTAGGGTCCATAAAGCCCATCGGGCCAACATTGGCTTGCTGGGCATTTATGCTAACAATCTCCCACTTGCCCAAAAGCCAACACAAAACTACAAACTCATAATCAAAGTAAATCAATCTAATTGAACAACTTGATGTACTGCCAATGTACATAATTATGAGACATAAATATATCAGATGATTTTATTTTAGAACTTTCTATAAATGAAACAATTTCAAATATAGAACTCCACTAAATTGAGGAGCTTTCAAAAATTAAATTCATCTCTTCTAAATCACTCAGTTTGAGCACTTAACATTTAAGTCTCAATTCTCATCAATAGATCGGCGGCCGGTTGATTGTGACCCAACGAGGCTCAAGTGTATCATAGCAGTAGGATCACAACCTTTGTGATTTTAGAAGTCAAACAACTTCTTTGGGCTTACCCTGAATGCCCCATTGTCAATTAAACTCCTTTAATAGACAATTACCGAAATATAATCCAGTATGAACCTACCGATCGTGGGTAGCGCCTAGCATCTGCGCTTCACGAAGACCTAGATACAAATGACTAGCAACGTACGAGAACCTGTCAGCCATAGTTAGCGTGCAGTACATTCCTTTCACTCAATATGTCCCGATTGAATCAAGGGCATTGGTTGGTCGAGGCCCCTTATGATTTCAATAACTATGTATTTGTTTCACGTTATATGATTCTTTGTGTGCGTATATGAAAAACTCTTTTTTCACAAGCACTACCCACTCTGGCCAGAGATTCCTTGAATCATATACAGAAAAACACATAGGACATCCTGGTTCATCAAGACCAGTGGTGAATCCCCAACGACAATCATTGGCCTCTGACAGCATCACTGAATACCCAAAATAATGACTTTATGACCCACATGTGATCAGTCATTAAATCAAAGTACACAGCTATCTATCAAGACCTCAATGACGCCTCGGGTCATGAGGAGTAATGGTGCACAACTATGACTAGAAATTCTATACTCAACAAATGGTAACCACTTATAGAATTCCGAGTAGGGTCGTTCAGTGAACTCATTCCTAATGAGCACCTATTCATGTGTGCTGACTTCTCCAAGCCAACGCCGATGAAACGCGACGCACTACACTAGACACATCATGAATACCAGTCTCTAACGAGCATATATCGATATCCCATTCTCGAAGGCTCATCGACCAGGAACATTTAGAAATCGCAGTCTAGAATGTATTTCATGGTCACCATCATATGCGTAACCACATTCTATGGACTATAGCAACTTCAAGGACTTCATCAATACATCAAGATGCATGGGTAAACAGATGAAGAAGTGCCATATATATTAATATTCAAACAAAGATTTGTCATAATAAGATTATAAGTACAATCAATCAACTATTGATTTACTTAATCATGTATGACAACAATATCTTTCACTTTCCCAAAGCCAACTACTCATGTGTCTTAAGACCATCTTCCCAAGATGTCTAACAGACACCAATCATTGTAAATGCCTTGTCAGTGGATTCACTATATTTTCTGTTGAAGCGATTCTCTCGATAATAATGTCGCGTCTACAATCTGTCTCATTAGATAGTATTTTCTCAATATATGTTTGGATCCTGATGAGATCTTGGCTATTCATAATAGCTCAAATGTTGTCACAGTACACAGAGACTGTGTCAACTGCACTAGAAATTACACCCAACTCTTGGATGAAATTTCTTATCCAAACTGCCTCTTTGCTGCATCGTATGCTGCAATGTATTCAACTTCAGTGGTGGAATCCAATGTGGTGTCTTGCTTGGAACGTTTCCAAGAGACATCACCATCATTGAGCTTAAATACAAATCCGACCATCGATATGGTATCATCTACATCCAAATTAAAAACTAGCAACAGCTTAGCCTTCAACTTTTATTTCTCCACTTACAGATCCAAAAAACATGAACATATCATAAGTTCTTCATAAGAACTTGAGGATTATTTTCACAGTTTTCCAGTGACCTTCACCGGGATCTGTTTGATGTCTGCCCATTACTCTAAGAACATAGATCAGGCCAAGTACATACCATATCATACAGTATGCTATTAAAAGTAGAAATATAAGGTACAAATGTCATCTTTCTCTCTCCTCATCAATCTGAAGACCCATTGACTCGAGAGATGAATACTATGACATATTATAAAGTAACTCATTTTTCGACTATTCTATGCTAAACCCTTTTAGCACAGTGTTTATGTACGTAGATTGAGAGATCTCAAGCATCCTTTAGATCTATCCCTATAGATCCGTATGCTAAGCACGTATGACACTTCTCTCAATCTTACATGGAGAAATTAGTAGATAATCACGCTTTAATTGATTAATCCAATACCATTCATAATGAGCATGATATAATCGACTTAAAGCATCACAAATATAACCATGCTCCCACTAACCTTTTTGCACACACATGCCACTTCCGGATTTTAACAAAACCAAACACTTTGATGATGTTATGAAAACGGAAGTTCAAACTTCGAGATGCCTTCTTAGGCCCATAAATGGACCTCTGGAGTTTGAAAACATTTTTCTCACTACAAGAAGTTGTAAACACATTTGGTTGCTACATTTCTACCTCAATGCCACCACTGAGAAATGTTGTGTTCACATCCATTACTCATATCTCATATTCATAATATAAAGATATAACTAATAAAATCTAAATAGACTATAGCATCATAACCGATGAAAATTTTCTCATAAACAACTCTTTGCCTATGAGAATAATCGTTTCTCACCAGTCAAGCTTTGAAGGTCACTACCTTCCCATCCACTCCAAGCTTTCACTTAAATCCATGCAGCCAATGAGAACAATTCCCAAAGAGGATCTACTAAGGCCCATACCTTATTGGAGTACATGGAGTCTATTTCAAATTTCACGGCATCTCGCCAATATCCCAAAACGATGTCCAACATCGTCTCCTTGAAAGTTCTAGGATCACATCCATGGTCAAAATCATTTTGACTACTTTCTATGGGTAAATTAAATTTATCAGGAGTTCTTGAAACATTTTCAAATCTCCTTCGTGCGTGTAAATCAAAGGTTATGATTGACTCAATTAATTTCACCGTTTTCACTTTTCTAGTGGTTTGTGGTTCTTGAACCCTTTCAAGTTATATTATGTTGTCATCCTTTCTAATAGAAACATTTTCTCTAGAAAGATTGCACTTGCGAAACAAACTCTTTGTCTGCAATTGATAATATAAATTTCCACAACATAACATAAGATGGATCAACTATCCAACTCATCTCCCACTAGCTGCTTCACATAAGCGGAACAATCTCAAAATAAAAATTTGGATTATTTTTCAATCCATATCGTATATGGAGTTTTGGTCACTGCATTGGTATGAATTATATTCAACAAATATGTAACTTTAGAGAGTTACTCAGAGAGAATCACATTCTCTTTAAGATAACTCCACATCATCTTGCACTAACATTTAGTGCTCCACATTCGTCCATATGAATCAAATTCAATGGACATTCAGCACATGCTAAATATATGTTGGATTTAAGTTATCATTCTTTTTATATTCTTTGAATATAATCATACTAATTTTTCATAAGTTCACCAGATTCAATAAAACATCCATTCTTAAAAATACTGCAAATCACATTCGCATATTTAAAAGAATATCATTCTCTATCAAAATAGTAACAATGTTCATGATTAAATCTAGAACAAATAAATAATTACTCAAACAAGTTCATAACCAGTTCAAGATTTTATATTAAATATATGTTTCAAACAGCCTTTGCAACAACTCTTGCTACAATGCTTAGTCTCAGGTAGGTTTCACCTTCCTAGGGCTCTCTACTTCTTCACATCACATGCAACTCTTTACAAAAATGAGAGCACAACTTGCATCATATACCAAAGAAGTAGAACCAATAGAAACATTTAATTTTAATATATAACATACCCTTTCTAGAACGCTTCTAGTCTAGGTATTCCTTACAATTTTGCGCCAGTGACCAGCAGTGAAAACATAGATGCCTCTCCTTTCTTAGTTGCTAATATATCATTTTTCGTCTTTTGAGGTTGAAAAACATTTCCCTTCCTCTACTTTATCCTTGAATCATTCCCACCAATTGTAGAAGATTTAACAAGAAGAACACGTTTCTCCTTTGAATCAAGGATACATGAGTTTCCAACATTTTGACTATAAGATCAAATCTACAGCCAGTTAATGAGGATTTGTCACATTCAGATTTTCCAATTTCTTAACAAGAGTTATTTTTCTTACACCATGCTCATAGACCGAAGCCCCATCTCGCATGTGAAATGAAAATAGTTCTTTTGAAACCGCGAGTCTCAGTAATCGCGTCTGTTCACCAAACAACATTTGTAGGTGTTGGAAAATATCAGCAATGTGAACGAATTTCTCATATCTGTGTTGAAACTCATTGGTGACATTGATGCTATCATATAGCACCTAGTCTAGAGATCATCGTCCCATCACTTCTCAAGTGTGGCGATCTCTTCATGAGACGAACCGGGAGACACTTCAACAGGAGACTCCCACCAAGGCTATATAGCAATCTTTTAGAAGCAAGCACTATTTTTACATTAATAGTCAATCAGAATAATTTGGTGCGGTTACTTTGTTTATATCGAGAATTGATGCAATCGGATTCACGGCAATCACAATACTGAGAATAAACAGAAAATACATGCAAATCGTTTGATTATTAATTAATTCAAAAACTATGGACTTTAGTTATTGAATGCTCCCACTAAATTTTTCGAATTCGTCACCCTCATGACAAATGAACGGAAAATCGTATTTTCTTAGTGGGCTTGGAGTCCAACTAGCTCATGATAGCCCCGAACGAGGGTCCAGCCGACCTCATGATACTAAAGGTAGCTCACGATTGCATCATATGCAACCCCCAAGATATTCGTCTCGTGATTGACATAACCCTACGGAGGCAGGCCAATTATGCCTTCTCACGTCAAACTAACCCATCCCACGGATGGTAATGTTCGCCAATAAGACCCCACGAGGGTGAGTAATCTTAAAGGTTAACATAACCCTATCCATAATTAAGTGGCAGTTAAACACACAGCTTTCTCATGCCAGATGCCCCCCACGAGGGTGAGACAAGACACCTGACACAAGTAGCGTCTCATGGCTTAACTGTTGATGGAAGACAGGAAGCAACAAACTCCTTTGAGCTCCCTTTACAGTTTGATATTAAAATTTTTGAATCATATTCAAAAGAGGGATTTAATAATTTTTCAAATCTCATCAAGTACTTGTTTGTTTGTTTGCCGGATTCATGCAACTATGTTTTATTCATGCAGTCATATGTACTAATAAAACATACAAACAAACATTTATCATACATCATATGCATAATAAAAAAATAAATATGGACGATTACGACCTTTTCCTAATTGATCCACGTGAGCCATACGTGGATCACAAGTCTGTCTAAGGTGATGCAGGTATGTAATGCAATCCTATTACATTTTTGCTTCCATTATACAAGTCTTGATCTTGGTGCTCCGTCTTCAATCTTGATCTCCCACTAATTCTAAAGATTTTACATTTAAATCGTGCAAATAAGAGAATAGGGATACAAATCCGGGGTGGGATACATCAGAAAATAGAGAGAGCAGGCTCGCAGGCCCGATAACCAAAAATCACAATAATAATGAAACAATAAAAACTTAAACATCCACCTAAACACATTGGTCAAGGCCCGTAATCATCCATCATGCCATCACAACATATGTAATTAAACATTAAACTAAACAATTACATCATATGTAATTGTACTAATTACATCACATGTAATTAGAGCACAATAATTAATTTATTCTATCGTTTCCCACTAATCACATCATTAATTGAAAATAAAATTAACAAATTAAATAAAACCATTTTATTTAATTTCTAATTAATTAAATTTTAATTAATTGGTAAAATATCTATTTTACCTTTAAATCATATTAATCGAAAATAAAATTAACAAACTAAATGAAACACTTTCATTTAATTTCTAATTAATCAAATTTCAATTACTTGGTAAAATCACTATTTTACCTCAAATCATAATTAGCCAAAAAATAAAATTAACAAATTAAATGAAACATTTTCATTCAATTTTCAATTAATTAAATTTTCAACTAATTGTAAAATCTCCATTTTACACTTAATAAATTAAAAATCACATTTTTAATAAATTAAGTATTATGATTTATTATTTCAAAAATAATATCCGGATAAAACATCTAAAATGACCCAAAATAATTTATGGACTCCAAACAATTTGGATCCAAAAATTAAAAGATGCAATTTCAACCCAAAAATTATCCTTATTTTCGATTTATCAAAAAACCAAATTTTTTTTTTTTTTTTTTTCGCAGATTACTGTTCATCTTCTCCTTAAAGCAAACTAGGGTTTCACAAACCCTACCTCTTGCAGCCGCCGCCACCATTGCCTCGCCATATCCGCCGCACACCTCGCCTCCTTCGCACGACAACAGTTATCGTGTGGGTCGAAATCATGTGTTGCGGTTTTCGTCTGAGATGTCCCGGGTGTTAAAGGCAGCGACTTGAAGCACCAACCGTGAAGTTTTGACCCTGCTTTGATAGCCGCCGGAAATCAACATCCTGGGCGGTGCAGACGACGGCGAGAACAATTTCTCAGCCGTGCCGCCGCCCCCTCCGTTAGCCGCGCGATGAACAGTAGCTGCCGGAAACACTTTCCGGTGGACAAAATTTGGGTTGGATTTAACACTTATTTTATTCCAAATTTCTATATTTTTCCGTACTCCATAATTTTGAAAATCCAAACACAATTAGTAATTGTTGGAAACGATCTAATAAATTTAATTATTGAATACATGAATCAAAGCGCAACCTGGCTCTGATACCACTGTTGGGTTTCCGTACCCCGGCGCCAGATCCAAACGCAGCGAAAAAATACAATAAACAGATCTGACCCGGGGACGGTCGATCGCGCCTGATTCATATATAAACATGCAAATATCATAAAATAATGCACGAAAAGGGATTACCGATAACAGCGAAATCAATCTGATGACGGTGATCCTCGAGTCCAATCAACCTGACCAGATCTACAAGCCCGGCATCAGTGCTAGTGTGATGCCAGCTTTTCTATGAGGATGAGTGTATTGAATGGAATGGGATGATTTAACCCTAGACAAGGTTATATTTATAGTGGTTAGCTAATTGGGCTAGGGTCCATAAAGCCCATCGGGCCAACATTGGCTTGCTGGGCATTTATGCTAACACCAACGATCCCAACAACCCAAATAAACGAGCCCAGAAGGCCCAACACCTCGATTAAACTCCAAATCGCCACGTAAAACAACTTTAGGGGTTATTAACACTCCGGGATTAACATCTATAATCCCTGTTCATCACATGAGTGGCTAGAACGCGTGGAACAGATATTTGTATCAGCACCGTGTGCCAAGACAGCTTGGTTACGTTTAGCTGAATTCCAGTTAGCTAAGAAAGCTATGATGTGGTGGAAATCCACAGTGCTTGAGTTGAGGGCTCAAGGACAGACAGTTAACTGGGATGTGTTTAGAACGAAGTTCCTGGAGCATTATTTCTCTGTTGCTGCAAGGCAGAGGAAAGAGGATGTATTTACAAACTTGAGACAGGGAGTAATGACAGTATCGGACTATGCGGTACATTATTCTTCCTTACTCCGGTATGTGCCACATATTGCTGTTAATACAAAAGCAAAGATTAGATAGTTTGTGAAAGGTTTGAGGCCTGAATTATTTGATAGGGTAATGTCCAATAACCCTACATCATATGAAGAAGCGTTGACTAGAGCCGAGATGGCTGAGATTGTAGTAGGAGTATATAAAGATGTTGGACAAGCCCAACCACCTACATCTGAAAATATGAGACCTAGAGGAGAATCATTTAAATCACCACGAGGTGGTGCATCTTCATCTAGGTTTAGTGGGAAACCTTTTGGATCACGGAAAGGGGATGACCGAAAAGCTAAGGGACAGTCTCAAGGGAGTAGTAGTAGTAGTGGACGAGGGCTACAATGTTTTAAATGTGGAGGGCCACATTATCAAAGAAATTGTCCACAGTTTGATACGGTGGTTTGTTTCCGTTGTGGGAAGCCAGGACATGTGATCCGTGATTGTCCTCAAGTGGGTGGACAACAGAGGAGAGGACCAATGTCAGAAAATACAGAACAACAGACCACAGGGTGTACCACAGTCTGGTGGAGGACAGAGGACAGGACCACCTCAGGCTCAGGTGTATGCACTGAACAGGGAGGAAGCAGAGGCAGCTCCTGATGATGTGATAGCGGGTAAGTGTACTTTGTTTACTTATCCTGCTTTACTGTTGATTGATACTGGTGCATCACATTCTTTTATTGCACAAGATTTTATTGATCAGTATCATATATGCTCGTCTCCACTGTTGATGCCTCTTTATGTCTCGACACCCATGGGAACTACTGTGATGGCTTGTCAGAGTGTGTCTGATTGTGATATTCAGTTTGAGACTGAGTATGGATTACAAGCTGATTTGATTGTGTTAGATATGTCAGATTTTGATTGCATCCTTGGAATCGATGTGTTGAGTAAATATCAGTCTGTTGTGGATTGTTGTGAGAAGATTGTGAGATTTCAGTCTGATACTGGAACTCAATGGTATTTCTATGGTCAGGGATCGAGGGCAAAGATTCCTTTGATATCAACACTTCGAATGTCGCGTTTGTTAGAAGGTGGACATGCGGGTTATTTGATTTATGCCCTTGATATAACTGAACAGAAACGAGAAAGGAAAGTGGAGGAGATACCAGTGGTTGCAGAATATGCGGATGTGTTTCCAGATGAGATACCTGGATTCCCACCGAGTCGAGAAGTGGAATTTGGTATTGATTTGATACCTGGTACTTCTGCAATTTCACGAGCTCCTTATCGGATGGCACCAACTGAATTGAAAGAATTGAAAACGCAATTGCAAGATTTATTGGACAAGGGGTACATACGTCCTAGTGTATCGCCTTGGGGTGCTCCGGTTTTATTTGTTAAGAAGAAGGATGGGACAATGCGACTATGTATTGACTATCGACAATTGAACAAGGTAACCATAAAGAATAAATATCCTCTTCCTCGTATTGATGATTTGTTTGATCAGTTGCAGGGTTCAAGGATTTATTCTAAGATTGATTTGAGGTCAGGATATCATCAAATACGTGTGAGGGAAGGAGATATACAGAAGACAGCATTCAGAACTCGTTATGGACATTATGAGTTTCTGGTGATGCCATTTGGAGTGACAAATGCTCCCGCTGTCTTTATGAGTTTAATGAATCGGGTTTTCCAGGAATACCTTGATCGATTTGTCATTGTCTTTATCGATGATATACTGATCTATTCACGGAGTGATGCAGAACATGTTCAACATTTGCATATGGTATTGCAATTGTTGAGGACACATCAGTTGTATGCCAAACTCAGTAAGCGTGAGTTTTGGTTGACTAGTGTCGGCTTTTTGCGACATGTAATATCAGAAGAAGGTATATCAGTTGATCCAAAGAAAGTGGAAGCAGTGTTGAATTGGTCAGCACCTACTTCTGTGCCAGAGATTCGTAGTTTCTTGGGTTTGGCTGGATATTATAGACGGTTTGTTGAAGGATTTTCAGCGATCGCCAAACCATTAACACATTTGACACAGAAGGGAGTATCATTTCAATGGTCAGAGGCTTGTGAGCGTAGTTTTCAGGAATTAAAATATCGATTGACTACAGCTCCAGTCTTGATCATTCCATCGGAGCATGACAGGTTTGCATTATATACCGATGCATCTTTACTTGGTTTGGGTTGTGTATTGATGCAGGACAAACATGTAGTGGCTTATGCATCACGACAGTTGAAGCCACATGAAATGCGATATCCAGTGCATGATCTGGAATTGGCTGCCATTGTCTTTGCTTTGAAGATATGGCGACATTATTTATATGGTACGTCGTTTACAATATATACAGATCATAAGAGTTTAAAATTTCTATTCACTCAATCAGAGTTGAATATGAGGCAAAGGAGATGGATGGATCTGTTGAAAGATTATGATTGTGAGATTGAATATCATCCAGGAAAAGCTAATCTTACAGCAGATGCCTTGAGTCGAAAAGTACATCATACGGCTGATGAGGTGATTCATTTATCTGCTTTGATGACTTCTTGTTGTACTTTGGGTTATGGTTTTGATGTAGACACAGTGCCAGTACGGGTATCAACATTGTTGGTTGAACCCGATATTTTTGAGAAAATCAGAACGACACAACTGACTGATGATGAAGTACAACAGTGGAAGGAAAGGATAAGTCAGGAACAAACATCTCAATTTGTACTTACAAGTGATGGAACTTTGAAGTACAGAAACTGTTGGGTAGTACCTGCTTTATTAGGACTACGCCAAGAACTACTACAACGTACTCATTGTAGTAGATACAGTATACATCCTGGAGGGAAGAAAATGTATCATGATTTACGTACACAATTTTGGTGGAAACGTATGAAACAGGATGTGTTGAACTTTGTGAAACGGTGTTTGATCTGTCAACAAGTGAAAGCGGAAAGACAGAGACCAGGAGGTGAATTACATAGTTTGGAAATTCCTCAGTGGAAATGGGAACATATCACGATGGATTTTGTGACTCATTTGCCACGGACGTCTTCTGGTTGCGATGCTATTTGGGTGATCGTTGACCGACTCACCAAAGTATCTCATTTCGTGCCATATTGTATGACATTTACATATCTGAGAATGGCACAGTTATACATTCAACATGTAGTGAGACTACATGGTATTCCAGTTTCCATTGTATCGGATAGGGATCCGAGATTTACTTCTCATTTCTGGGAAAGGTTACAGACAGCGTTGGGAACTGAAGTGCGGTTGAGTACAGCATATCATCCTCAGAAAGATGGACAAACAGAGCGTACGATACAGACGCTTGAGGATATATTGCGTGCCTGTGTATTAGAGTTTGATATCTCTTGGCAAGAGTCATTGCCATTAGTGGAATTTTCATATAAGAATAGTTATCAATCTAGTATACAGATGGCACCATTTGAGGCTTTGTATGGGCGACGATGTAGATCGCCATTGTATTGGGATGATGTGGATCAGTCTTCCTTACATGGACCGGATATGATTCATGACATGGAAGAGAAAGTAAAGTTAATTCGATTGAAACTTAAAGCTACTCAAGACAGACAGGTTGCGTATGCCAATAAGCGACGTAGACCACTTGAATTTCAAATTGGTGACTGTGTGTTCTTAAAAATCGCACCTTTTAAAGGTGTAGTACAGTTTGGTAAGCGTGGAAAATTGTCTCCACGGTATGTTGGTCCGTATGAGGTGTTGCAACGTATTGGTACGTTGGCATATCGATTGGCACTACCGCCGGCATTGAGTAGTATTCATGATGTTTTTCATGTTTCACTGTTAAGGAAGTATGAACTAGATCCGAGTCATGTATTACAGTTACCTGATGTACAGTTGGAGACAGATGTGTCGTATGAGGAACGACCGGTTATGATCTTGGATCGAGCTGAACGCAGATTGCGTAATAAAGTGATTCCTATGGTTAAAGTACAGTGGGACAGACGGGGTGTCGAAGAGGCAACGTGGGAGACGGAGCAGCATATGATGCAACGGTATCCGGAATTGTTTTCTGGTATGTTGATATGTTATATATCTTATGTTGTATGTCCCATATGCATGTATTATGTTTGTATATGCAATTTCGAGGACGAAATTCATTGAGTGGGGGAGAATTGTAATGCCTCGATTTGTTTTATACACGTGTGATATGATTTTGGTGTAATTATATCGCTTGGCAGTATGATAATGGGGGTTCGGGTGGAATCAAGAATGAATTAATACATGTATGAAATGATATATGGCAAGGGCAAGGAATGAAACATGGTGTACAATGATTTAATAACATATCAAGTAACATGAATTAGTAGGCATTTGAATATGCATGTGAATTGAATTTGAATTGGAGTTTCATTTGAATTTGGATTTCATCTTAAGTACATGTTACTTCACATGTCATTAACTCCAAATGATATGATAACAAATGATTTAGGGAACTAATGACCTTATATCAAGGTGATTTAGGGAGGAGAATCACATAGTTCTCATTTTACACCTACTAAAACACTACACAAGCTCCTCTCCATCTCTTTCAAGTTCTTGTTGGTTTGAGCTTGGGCTTCACTTGTAAATTGAGCTAGGAAGGTGTGTGAAGTGAAATTGTACCATCTTGGTGAGAAATTCATGGTTTTACACTTGAATTATGTCATTGATGTTGATGTATGTGAAGTGAAATATAAAAGGTTCATGTGAAGAATCATAACATGTTTATACGCTAGTAATTGGATTGTAAGATGGGGGAAACATGTTGTTATGGTCTTGGGGAGTACATGAAACTTATTTCCATGTTAAATTTCAAGTTGTAGGAGAAGAGCTAGGAAGATAAGCTCAAAATCGCCATGTTCTGAACTTTCTGGACATCGGCGATCGATCGCGAGCTTTGTGGCGATCGATCGCCGAGACAGGGCAAAATATAAGGCGGTTTATACATGTAGCGATCGATCGGTGAAAATGTGGTGATCGATCGCGAGCAACAGAACACTTTAGCGATCGATCGCCAAGTTGTTGCGATCGATCGCGAGGAGACAGAATGTTTTGGCGATCGATCGGTACTAGTAGCGATCGATCGGTGCTTTAGGAAAGTTGAAAATGTTATATTTTTGTAGAATTTGATTTTAATGCCTATGATAACATGATATATTGTTGGCATTGTTGTAGCATCATCTCAGGGGACGGGACAACGAGGCACTTAACCAGTGACGCCTAATTTAACTCGTTTGTGTCGCAGTACAGGTACGTGTTGATGTACGGAGTATAGATATGATGTGATGATGATGTTATGGTTTTGATATCATATGATTTATGTTAACTTTATGTCATTTAATGGGTAGTATCATATGCATGTGCATACATGGATTTCATATGATTGAGTTGGATGCCTTGATATATATGTGTATATGCTTTGGTGAGATCATTGCCTTGATAGATATGCCCGGGTTGGTATATGCTTTGGCTAGGATCGTTGCCACGATAGATATACTACATATGCTTTGGCTTGAGAGATATACGCCTGGTTTGGGTATATGCTTTGGCTATTATCACAGATGAGTATGGTATTATGATATGTGCTGCTAATATGAAGATGTGATGTGGTTCCACTGACATATTGAGCTGAATAGGCATATCATATGGGGCTCGTGATAATAGGGTAATTGTTGAGACATGTCATGACATAGTGCATTTGTTGATGCCTGATACAGAACATTCACATTAGATGATTTATTGTGCTTTATCATTGATATTGTGTTTTGATATCGCACTGAAATATTTATTATCTATACTCACGTTGTGTGAATGTTTCTGTAGGATTTCATAGACGTGGGAATCGTGAGTCTTATTCCGCTGCGAGGTGAACCACTGCATAGGAGTTGTACTGGATTAGGTTGTTAATTCTACATGTAATATATATGTGAAACAGTTATTTGGTTTTTGTACTAGTTGTTTTTGGTACATCTGTAACAACCTATTAGTAAGAAACTCTTAAACAGTGTATGAATTACTTAATTCGGACTCACATATGTATGCTTAATGAAATACATAATGGATTAAGTAAAGAGGACCCCACAAGGTTTGTATGAACCTCGATTTAAATACTTGCATGGTGTTTTTATGAAGTTCCTAGCATGTTTACTTGAGCATGAAACATGTTTAATTGGGTGGATTTGTTGGTATGAAAGGAGGTGCTCGAAAATTCTGGAAAAGAATTATGATACACTGTTTTCAGAAAGCTTGGGTGAGTACTAATGTAGTTGGGCGATTTTGATGCATGTGGGTTTAAGTTTGGGTAGAACCTTGATTTGAATACATGCACGGTAGTACCTTGTAGCTCTTAGCATATTTGTTCAAGCATGTTGTATGTCTTATATGCTAGATTGGATGGTATGAAGATAGGTGTCCGAGAATTCTGGAAAATCGCACATGAAACAGAGCGACCGATCGATCGCTGATGAACACCGATCGATCGGTAAAAGCCGTAGCATTTTTTTAATTTGAAGTTATCA
Organism: Haberlea rhodopensis; assembly: GCA_907163345.1. NCBI lineage: Eukaryota > Viridiplantae > Streptophyta > Magnoliopsida > Lamiales > Gesneriaceae > Haberlea > Haberlea rhodopensis. Next base: position 6,257,455 of record CAJQUN010000031.1, on the reverse strand, counting down.
CAGATCGATCGGTGATGAGGACCGATCGATCGGTAGTGTCCTGATTTTGAAAAATGTGGAAATTTATTTAATTTTGGTATGTATTATAAAGGCATCTAATATTGTGTTGTGCACTTGTGTAGAACCATCACAGGTAGCCACACAACGCAGGGGATAGAGTCCTGCAATATACCATATTTTGGAAATGTACGTAAGCTACGTACGGGTACCCAACGGTAACATGTATTATATGTTCATTATCTGACATATGATAAATGCGAGTTTGTGCATTATGAGTACGATACATGTTGTTATGCATTGTTGTTGCATATGTATGATGTGGAACATTTGGTTTGGATTCCACGAGTCACGGTTATCACAGTGATGATTTTAATGCTTACCGCTATTATACCGCTAAAACTGTGGAGCGAGGGAGGTAGGACCGCTTGCACATGGAGGCGAGGTTTACCATACGAAGCGATGATGGAAATACCGCTTGTATGAAGAAGCGAGGGAGGGGAGTTCCACTTGTTCTAAAGTTATGAAGCGAGGGGCATTAAAATACACTGATGATAAACTGACTAAGGATTGAAGTAAAGATTTAAGAAGTGAAGTTATGTCATGACATTTATTTAAAGAAGCCATAATATCATATATTGATTTGATTATGAGTTATGGTACAGGGACAACCAAAATGGGCGTTTTAAATGCATTGGAAATTCAGGGAGTATCCTATGCCTATGATTTATGCATTTATGCTTTACATTCATATTATGATTGATATGAACTATGATGTGCTCATGTGTTGGGGGTTGTCTTTGTAGGTGCTTTTGACATGGAGAACAAGGGTTGGGGTTGATACGCTGAGCTGTAAGGAGTGCTACATGATTAGCAGAACAGAAATTCTTTTTGTATAGTTTCTACAAAGTGTAGAGTAAATCTATAGTTGAGTACCCTTTTGTAAGGAATATGTATGATTCCTTTTTGAACTTTTGGTACTGTAATCTCTTAAGCCCAGGATTATCAACACGACCTAATACTCTGATTTATGAATGATTAGTTCTCTTAATTGCACCTTAGAATCTTGTTTAGATAACACGGTCTTACAGTATTGAAGGACATGATTATTTTGTATAGTCTCTACTCTAAGGGGTAGTGTAATACTATAGCCTTAACATTCATTTTGCGGGAATGTAATTAATCCTTTTTGGAATTTTATTTTTGGCACAGAAATCCTTAAGCTCAAGGCATCAACATGAACATTATACTCTGATTTATGCATGTTTAGCTCTCCTTATGCTTTTAATCCACACTTAAGGTAGTGAGGCATTATATAATGTGTCTTTGAAGTTCACCATTTTGATCACAAGTGGATTTGCTTTTGAATGCTTGGATTGATCTTCACACTTGTTTTTGAGCTTCAAAGTCTTTTATATATAGCCCAAATAATGATATATACGTTAGATACAAGAATATAGTCGTTGGGAGAGTTTTGATAAGTTTCCGAGCTTGCAAATGTCATATTCTGGTTTATAGGCTATTTCTGGAAGTCTCCTGATTTGCTATGGTAGGGTGGGTCTACTTGCAAGTCTGCTGGTCGAGTTCGCTGCTCGAAGTCCGATGGTCGATAACTACTGGTAGTGTCTCCTGGTAGTGTCTACTTGTAGTGTCTACTGATATTGTCTACTGATAGTATCTACTTGTAGTGTCTATTGGTAGTGTCTACTTGTCCAGTTCAGTTTCTTCAACACATTTATATGTTAATCATCAAGCTCAAAGAACATATTTGTAATAAGATAATGGAACTACTTCAATCATTTTATGGAGCAAATTTTCATCTTCCCCGCCGTCTATTCAATGTATACTCAATTAAATAAGTTAGTAATACAATAACAATTTTTGTTAACATCAAAACCAAGATTCTTCGGGTTCCCAAAACCCAATAATCTCTCCATTTTTTATGATCACGAAACTTGAATAATAATATGAACATTAAAGCACAGTATTGCAAAATAAGAAACCATATTTTTATTTTAACATATTTCTCCCACTTTTGTGTGAATCAAAAAGGAAGATAAACAAAGGTTATGAAATTTTTCTCCCCCTCAAGGTTTGAGATTAACTCTCCCCCTTAATTTTAAAAGGTTTGAATATTTGCGCAAGTGCTGAGCAAATCGGGTAGCCTAAAAAATTAAAATAAAATACATTGCACAATTAATTTTTGAAGAAAAGTAATCACTTTTGATGATGGGTGCAACATACTTGAATTTCTTGAGAAAACCCAACAATGCCCATAATTTGTGGCAGCACACTTAGTCCGACTTCACCTAATAAACTGCTTTTTCTCGAGCAAGTTTGGGTTGTAAGACATATACCACTACGATCCTTTACGTGTCTAGTTTGCAACGCAAAAAGCAGTTCATCATTTTGACATACGAGTAAAAAGCTATTGCAACTTTCCAAAGACTGCTGAAAGCTGCCAAAAAACTAAATGCTTCGAAAATTGCTAGAAAAAATTTCAAAAGAACAATTTTAAACTTGAGTTTTGGAATAATGAACAAAAAATTGAACATACAAAATATATTTTAAAATTAATCGTGCAAAATAAATAAAATGAAATTAATATTTATGTTAAAAAATTTCATACACCAAATTTTTGAAATTTTTGCTTTGAAAATAATTTCATGCTCATAAAAGTTTTGAAAATGATTTTCTTAAAATATTTCCTTCTAAAAATCAGTTAATGCTTTCCAAGAACAACCCCCTCTATACCACTTGTTAGTTGTTAGTTCGATTCGGGGGTGGGTGGCCAGTCCACATGCGAGTTCAATCAACTTAAGCTTCAATAGCTCGTGTTCTTGAAATTATTGCACCGAAAGATTATATCGAGTTCGATTTCTAAACTGAGTGGAAGACACTCGACATAACCCGCTTTAAACCGATTAACCATTTGAAATCATTTTAAAGGTAAGCAAGCAAAGTAAATACACAAGCATTTGTTTATGGAAGTTCAAAGTTGGTGTAATACTTCTACTTCTCCCGTTCTTCCACCTCATGGAAGGATTCCAGTAGAAGACTTTGATTTAGACAACTCTTTGTACAAAACTGATCTAGTATGACATTCCCCATCCAACTAGAACTCCTAACTACTCAACAATATATGTTCTTTAATGTCTACATACAAAGACCTGTTTAATGTCTCACATACAAAGACCTCTCAATCGGTTGTGATAATCACCAACCGCTACAATGATATTTCCTCATTAATTTAAGCTCTCTAATACAAAGGATAAAGTTATTATAAAGGCACGAATGATTTCATAATGAATCTGATATAGCAAGGTAAGTGGTGCCTAAGAATCTGGGGTATGATCCTTATTTAACAGAGTGTGCCTTTGAAGTTCCCCATTTTTAATCTCATCTGGGTTTGGTTTTAAATGCTTGGATTGATCTTCAATGTTTTATGCTTACAAGTCTTGTATATATAGCCCCAAATAATGATATATACATTAGATACAAGAATAAAGCCGTTGGGAGAGTTTTAGAGTTTCCCGAGCTTCCAACGATCATATTATGGTTTCTGGGCTATTTCTGAAAGTCTGCTGATTTGCTCCGGTAGGGTAGGTCTACTTGCAACTCCACTGGTCGAGTCTGCTGCTCGAAGTCCACCGGTCAACGTCAACTTGTAGTGTTTACTTGTATTGTCTACTTGTCTACTTGTAGTGTCTACTTGTCCAGTTTTTCAACTCATTTATGTGCTAATCATCAAGCTCTTAATCATGATTCATCCACTGCACACTTATGAAATATGTCAACAACATAATAACAAGTTTTGTTAACATCATAATAAAGATTATTCGGGAGTCCCAAAACCCAATACACTATTATTTTGATAGATGCGACAAAAGAAAATTTGAAGATGATCAAGTGCATCCCAAGGCTGTTCGACATAGCCTCTGCCCTGAATTTTTTTTTAAGAAAAGCAAATTGATGTGTGTAAATGTGAGCTTTGAGCTTATGGAAAATATGGCAGAACTTCTAAATTGTAGGATGAGGGCAAATTCCTTTCAAATACTTGGGTATAACAATTGGTGCTGATCCTAGGAAAAGAACAACTTGGTTACCTCTCATCGACAAATTGAAACAGAGGCTGGGCAAACGGAAACACAAAGACAACTCTTTTGGTGGGAGAATTGTTCTGGTGACCTCAGTACATGCTTCGCTACCTATTTACCTTTTATCCTTCTTCAAAGCACCTAAATCCATTTTGAATGAAATCTCTAAATTTCAAAAACAGTTTCGGTGGAGTGGGGGGTTAGGAAGATTGCTTGGGTTAGCTGGGATAACTTTTGACGTCTTGGGGTGAGGGATATTTCTTGTTTTAATTTAACACTTCTCGGTATGTAATATTGACTCAGATACATATAACTGAAAGTGTTGCTTATACATGTACATGGGTTAAAATATACTTTATATATATAAATTATGTATTGGCGAATACTTATGTGGATCCATATATATCGTTTGCAACTATATTACATTTACATTTATTATTTTGGATATATTTCCCTTTTATTTTCATAATTATAATTACGAAATTTAGGTCGATCCGGGGAAAATGTTCGAAAATTGAGTAAGTCAATATGATAATGAAATACTAATTATAACACAAAAAAAGAAATTTCATAATTCCAGCACGCTCTTTTCACTTAAATTCAATCTTCTATATGACAAATTTTTATTTTCTATATTAGATAGAATAAGTTTTGTGATTTTTCTCATCGATAACCTTCCAAATATTAAAAGAATCAGGTCAAAATTGACATTCATTTAATTTCTTCTAAAATTACTAAAATGCTCTTTAATTAATTACATTATACTATTTATATATTATTGAGATATTCGACAGTTGCCCCGTAACTGTTGATTAAAAATTTAGTGAACAAAATATTTAAAGATAGATAATCAGTCAACATCAAATATGTTGCTTATAAAGTATTTAACTCTCTTTGATTATTTACAATGGTATGTTTTATAGCAGAGCTATGAGACTTTTTTTTTTTTTTTTATATGTCAGCACCCATATATAATGTATGTGAAATATTACAATTATTGTTGCTTCTTACCCCTATTAAACTGGCAATCAGCTAACCTCTTATTCACAAGATTAGCTCGAATTCTTTCCGCACTTCTAAAATTTCCCAAATTATCGGTCCTGATCAAGAAAATAGTTGGTTACTATTATAACTAAAGCAATTTGTAAAATTGCAATTAGAACCGAAGCAGTTAATTTATTCCTCTCAACTGCTCTATCGATCCCAATCAGTTTTATTCGTGCTTTACGGTTAATCTTGCTTATCTAAACTTATTAGAACACTGATTATGACTATTAAATAATTTAAGCTAGTGTCATAATCGTCATTTAATATATACTATAAAAAATAAAATAAGGTTGACTTTAATTATAATCGCTTTTTAAAAAAATATATAAAGGCATATATAAAATGTAATGAGTTATAATATGTATTAGTATTTTATATTGTAGGACAATGTAGTTTCAACAGCAAAAATATTATTTAACACTCTTGCATTAGGATTGATGCACACAATAAAACGGATAAATTTATCTTATATAAACTGTATTATATTTAGGACAACGTAGTTTCAACAGACAAAAATATTAATTTTGAAGATTATTTATTTAACACTCTCCCATTAGGATTGATGCGCACAATAACTTCATATATCTTCGGACAAGTATGAAAAAAAATTATTTATTCATTTAAATCTTACATACATTACATTATGGGAAAAAGTCAAAAAATATCGTGTAAATTGGTCTTAGAGTTTTGGTTCAAATAAATCAAATTTGGTATTAGTGTAATAAATATTTTTGTTTAAAAATATTTTTAGTATGGCATTAGACAATGCTGATTTTCTCGGCTAAAATTGAGAACGACTGTAAAAACCAGACAAAAAGCACACATAATAAGTTCTACTAAGATTAATTTTACCAATTAGAGAGTTAAAAGTTATATATATATATATATATATATATATATATATATATATGATCCAACAATATAATTCAAATAATATTTTGTATTATCATATATATAGCATAACTTGCATGTAAAAAATGTTACAAGGGAAATTACATGGAACTTTGAAAACATGAGTAACGTGTGCTCCTCATTATCAGGCCATAAAGAGTTGCTTTCACTGACTTTAAAAAAACTGATCTCTATTTTTCAAATAATATCCGACGTGTAGCAGGACATAACCAGCATAGTGGCCAAAAACATAATAATATTTTCTAATGAATAATATGATATTTTTCCTTATTTTTAAAATTTTGTACTAGAAAATATAAAAAATTATAGATAAAATTATATCATTTTAAAAAACATTTAATGGACAAATACTGTAGGATTAAGCGTTCGTCGCTTTACCAAAAGCTATAGCTGGTGATAATAATGCAACTCAAATATTTAAACAGTATAACAGCACAAGCGACACGTTTCGATTGCTTGCACTCCAACATTCTCTCTCCCAAAAATTACACTATCTTGCAATTCATGAGAATCGAACACTTCACATTTTCTTTGATGTCAATTACAGGATCAAACGCTTACCGCTTTACCAAAAGTTATAGCTGATGGTAACGTGGTAACGGTGCAACTCTAGTATTTAAACAGTATAGCAGGCCAAACACCGCACTTCGATCTGTCTCCAAACAACGACATTTATTACATTCCAATAAATACCTATCTTTGTCCATATCCTAACTATGCCCCTAAGGGGTAGAAATATATATAATATATCCATTCAATTTCAAACATTACCTTACAACTAGAATTATAAACATCAATGAGCAGACCGGGAAGCAATAAAACATGGAAGAAAAAATATATTTGATCAAGGCTAAATATTTAGTTAATCATATTATTGGTCCCCTGTTCATTAAGTTTTTCCTACAAAATTAAGGTTTTAATCGTTAATTTATTAAATAATTAATGTTGTATGTTCTTAAATTATTTGATATAACTAAATATATTAAATATTCGTTAATTTATTAAATATTTATTTTGTATGTTCTTAAATTATTTGATATAAATAAATATATTAAATATTCGTTAATTTATTAAATAATTAATGTTGTATGTTCTTAAATTATTTGATATAAATAAACATATTAAATCTGTCAACCACACACTAATAGCGTTTCATGAGCACAAGGTTCGACAACACTTTCATGAGCACACGGTTCAAGTCAACGCAATACACATATCTAAATTTTTATACATGTACAAAATTCACTTGTATAGAAGAAAATATCACACAAAAAAATGGATCAGAGAACTTGTATTTGATATGCATGATAAGGGGTGATTAACATTTTAATCACTCACTTATCATGTGTTTGGTACGCGTGATAGGAAATGTGATAGACCACCCGCCCTGCATCCGGCCCGGATTCGACCCGCACTGTGTAGATTCTAATCATTCCTTTGATGGTTAAATAATACCTTGGGGGATTGAATGATAGTGAATGATTATATTTTTTCTATAATATCCTTGAATTTAAAATAATTAGAAAATTTTTATAATATTTAAATATAATCTATAATATGAATAATATTGTAATTATCAATAACATGTATTATTATTAAAATTAATATTAAAATTAATATTATTATTTTAGTTGTTACAATAATTATATTATTATTAATTTTAATTTTTCTATGTTATTAATTAATATTTGTAGTTATTTTGGTCTATGGATATTGAAGAAATTATTGAAAATCTAAATATTAATTTAATATTTTTAAATTTATTGTAAAAATAATTTTAATAGAGAAAAATAATAGTTTTTTTAAAATTATTAATCCAATTATTATAAGAATAGATTATTATTTACCAGAAGAATTCACAATTATAACAAATTTATTTCTTATTATTTACTACTACTCTTATTATTTATATTATTTTTTAATTTTTAGATATTTTATATTAACTTATTATTATTATTCTTATTTTTAATAATTTATTTCTATTATAAATTATTATTATTAAAATAAGTAGTTTATGAGTTTTATATTAATTTATTTTATAACTAAAATAATATTTTTGAATTTATATTTACTATATATAATTATATTATTTTATAAAATATCTTTGTAAATATTTAATTATTTATCCAATTAATTAAATATGTTATTAATTTGGACTTTATAATTTCTTAGTAATTGTTAATATATTATGGGGGTATTTTGATAATTGTAATATAATACACAAAATTAATCAATCATTTTAAAATCATACCAAACATCATATAACTTATCACACTACATTATTTATCCTTAACTTCATCTTTCTAATCACTATTATTATTTATCATTCATTTATCAGATCCTACGTACCAAGTGGTGCCTTTAATATGATGATAATAGTTATTTATTTTTAACAAAAGTTATAATATTTTGAAAAAGAATAGACTAAATTATGGGTAAATTTAAAAAATGGTCCTAAGAATATGAAATTTAGTCCCAAACTTGTAAGACTAACAAATATAACCTCACATTAATTATTTTAATCAAAGACAGTCTCACATAAATGCTTTTAACAAATTTAGTCCAACATAAATTATTTTTTAACAAAAGTGGTCACACATTTGAATAAGATATTTTGAGACACTTTTGATTAAAAACAGAAGTTTGAGACTATTTTAATTAAAAATCTTTTCCGTGGCACTACATTTGATTAGATCATTTTTAAAATTTACCCGTAAATTATTTATTAGATATATTATACGTCAAAAGCAAATGGATCATCCATAACAATAAAATACTCTATTACTTGTCAAATTATTCCCTACCCACCAAAATACTTGTGATACCATCTATATACACACACTAATGGCATTTCAAAACATCTTCACGTCAATCATAAACTAGCTCTTCTCCTTCTCCCACCGCCATCGCCGCCAGCTCCTCCACGATGTCCGCATCTTACAAACCGAAACGCATAAAATCCTTAATCATACTCGCCGATGCAGCCTTGTGGTGCTGTGCTATTGCCCTCATGGCCCTGATCCTTATCAGCTCAACAAAAGACAGTATTCCATACGAGCAGGTGATCCGAGGAAGGACGCTCCTCGACGGGCCCTGCAACGAAATATACGTTGTCGGAGAAGGCGAAACCCTGCACACAATTAGTGATAAGTGTGACGACCCGTACATAGTCGAGAGGAACCCTCATATTCATGATCCTGATGATGTTTTTCCTGGACTTGTAATAAAGATTATGCCCTCTAATCTTCGGAAGTTGCAAAGGTAGCTGTATATGTACGTTATACGTATAACATACTCAAAACTGTGTGAACTTATACAAGTTTTGATATACGTTTAAAGTTGAATGAATTCGGATACATAATTAGCCTTTGGAAAATATCAGTTTTGTTGTCTGTATTACTGCATTTGAAGAATTTAGGATGAATTTTGCTAAAATTTGAATCATGAGCAAATTGCATCGGCAATCATCGTCGAAATTTAAGAAAGTACGAAACTCTGTATATAAAATTAATTGTTTTTTTTTAAATCCCATGTTTTCATGACGATAGAGCCCCATTCATATTTTACTTTCAGAAATTTTTGATTTTGATTGAAAAACATATTATGTTTCAAAAGAATATATATATATATATATATATATATTTATTTATTTATATATTGTGTTTTTTTCAAAATTTCTCCGGTTATGTATATTGAACGATTTTCTATGTAAATAAAACAAAATGGAACAAAAAATCGAATATGCAGAAATATATAAGTCCAGGAACAGAATTACCCCGAGCCATTGATATGCCATTTGATCCAGACAGATCTGAAAAATAATAGTTGCAAAAAAGTGCTGTCGAAATCTTATGCAATTCTAATAGATGATGCATTTCTGAAAGTGAATTAGCTTAGGGACCTTACATAATGTTCTTTATATAAGTCTTGTTATCAAAAACCTAAAGTTTGACAAAGTTATCATCACTTACAAATAGTAGGTAGTTATCCAAATAGTGTGTAATCTCGTGGATACCGATTCTCATACTTTCTTAGTAATATATTTACCATATATAATAACTATTTTAATAACTGAATAAAATATTTAGCATTCTTCCACTTGATTCATATATTCACAAACCAAATAATCAAAGACTACATCATCACAATTAAGAAAAAAACACACAGTTGGAACCGAAAGGGGGGTGAATGAGGTTCATTGGCTACTTTAGCAATTTAAAGTGATTTTGCAAAAGTTGAGTTTGCGCTACGGAAGACTTGATGTCATTCGAACAATGAACAATATGAAATAATAAAGTAAATGTGAAATGTAAATAAAGCAATAAATAACACAAGTATTTGTTATAGAAGTTCGGCGATGAATCGCCTATGTCTCCTCTTCCCAGTTAGAAATCATTTAAACGAGGTTCCACTAGAACAACTTTTCCTAGGCCTTAAAGGCTCCAAGGATAGCCACACACAACTTCTTTTTGGCCTTGAGGGTTCCAAGGATAGCAACAACATTGCACCAACTTCACTTGTCGGCGACTTAAACAATTTTCCAACTTGCGTCGATGTTGGATGACCTTTACAATGATTCACAACTTGTGTGCTACAACAAATGACACCTTCACGGTGTAACCAAATGAGGAACAAAGCTCTCACATAAGGATAAGAAACAAACTCTCAATACAAGACACTAAAATAGAAATAAATGAAGTTTTGCTACGATAGCTTGAGTTGGATTGAGTATAACTTGCTTGTGTTGTATCTTGTTGTTTCTTAGCTTTAACTTGAGCTCAATTGTCCATATTTATAGTGTAGGAGGCTCCCAATTCTCATACTAGCCGTTAGCAACATTTAAGGCCAAAATCGCTCCTGCATCACCTCAAACTATCTTGCATCGCCTCACCCCAACGGTCAATTTTGTTTTCGAAATTTACACAGGTCGCCTCAGGCGATCGCACCATAAATTCAAGGCCGTGCTTCAAAATGAACAGTAAACTTTCATCGCCTCGGGCGAAAGGAACATCGCCTCAGGCGTTCCTGCCGAACGCCAGGCGTTCCTGCCAACGCCTCGGGCGATCCGCACCTGCGCGCACGCCTCGCCATCGCCAGGGTCGATGTGAGCGGAGATGCACTCGCATGGCACCCATCGCCTAGGGCGATGACATAAATGGCCTGGGGCGATCTCCTGAAGAAAAAAATTCCTCCCTTTTCTTTATTTCAATACTTTGCCAATCTTCAATATGCTTGATTTGATAAAAAATAAAGCTGCATACTCAACACAAATCATTATTACAAAACTCACAGGTTTTGTAATCATCAAAACAAAATAGATATTTTGATAATTTTATTTAAATTAGAGAAATGAGAATTGTAGCGTTTTAAGGCGCAACAATCTCTTCCTTTTTGATTATCACAAAACCTGGTAAACTAGATAAAAAATTTAAACTATAACAATGCAATGCATAGAGAGTTATACTTCCCCTTAATGAATGCAAGAGTTTGTACTCCCTCTTAATGAATGCAATGATAAACAATGTTTCAATGTGCATTTTTATCACCTTTTAAAAAATGCGTCACAAGTTGTAACTTTAACAACTATCAAGGTTGCAAATAGCATTTCAACAATCAAGTTTACACATTCATTCTCCCCCTTTTTGCGAGAATAAAAAGAGGTAAAGGAGTTTGAAAATTTTGGGCAGAGTTTCCTTTGTAAATTAAGTAATCCAAAAACCAATCAACAAGCACCACAATATCAAACAACTCAAAATAAATTCAACACATAACAACAGATTAGTCCAACATCATTTATACAATGCAATTCTTACAAACAATTCCAAAATGAAAAAATATAAAAACACTAAATAATTCTAGACAACTTAATTCATGCCATCATCATCGTCATTCCCATGGGTAGGATCCTCGTCCATGCGGGCACCGGGAAACTGAGAGCGAAGAGCATCCACCTCATGTCGTAAATATGACAAATCTTCTCCAGACGAGTCTTGATAAGGCCGAAGAGACGCAACATCATCTCGAATAGATTGGATTTGAGTATTGACATCTACTCTCAAGGATTGGAATTGAGAATGCATATCATCTCGAAGGTTTTGAAATTGAGAGGTGAAGAAGGCAAAAGCATCTTGATTGAACTCAATGCCAGAATGTGTTTGATGACTGTCAGGAGCCGGAATATCCGTGCCAATGTTCATCATCTCATCAAAATTTGAGGGAGATTGATTTGGAATAGTTTGCTCCTCTTGGTTTGGTTCAATCAAGAGAGGAAAGTGGAGTCTTTGATTACTTATTCATCATGTCAATGGGTAATGATGGTGGTCTTTAGGATTGAAAGCGGATAGCAAATTCCCCGGATCATTAACCCAACAAGAAGTGAAAGGATTCCAGGAAATCTTGTTATAGAAAACACCGAAGATTGAAGGTGTCCTTAGGCTTGATAGGAATCTTTTCATTATCATTGAAGGGAAGATTGAAGGGGAGAAAATTTTTGGTTAAGACACGCCCGAAAGGAAGAATTACTTTCTTGGGATTATGGGCCGTGTAGGGTCTTCCTACCTTAACATGATTATAATAACGTATTATGGAGTAAACATGCATTAATAACATCTTAGGGTTCCGGTTGTCACACGAGCTAACAGGATTATAGGCCAAAAATAAAATTTCAAAACTTATTAGTTACATTCCCATAAATGAATGCTAACATTATAGGTTTATACTACTCCTAGAGTAGATACTATCATCCTGAATCCTATTCCTTTTTGTGCTCCTTGCAGCTCACTGCCTCAACCCGACCCTTAGCCCTTCAGTCCAAAAGTGTACCTACAAGGACAACCCATCATGAGCATGTACATCATTACTTAACATCATAAGATAATGGCATATAAATAAATGCATGAAATAATCGTTAACATATACTTCTTGGTTAATCGCATTAATCCTCTTTTGTTGTCCCTGTTTCATATTCATGCATGTAATCATTAGTTCTTGACATAAATGATTAAAATAGTACTTCACTTATATGCCCATAATCAACAATGTTAATTAGAAATGTGACTGTTCTGGTCCTGTTATGTCAGCGGCACAATTGGACCCCTCGCTCGACATATAGCGGTACTGTGATATCCCTCGCTACGCCTTGATAGCGGATATATCTCCTCGCTAGCTATGTCAGCGGTAAGTACCTTCCTCGCTTGCCCATAACAACCACCAGAACACTCTACCATTTCTAATAACATAGCTTAACATGCATCATAAACATCATAGCATCCTTACTCATCATAAACATCATCCTCACTTATCATAAGCATCATCATATCTTTACTTATCATAATCATCATCGCACACTTACTTATCATTAACATCATCAACCTGTTACATAAATACTTATGCAATCATTGCATGGTCATAGTATAGGAGTGTGTTTTATCGTGATGCCCGTACGTCTCTTACGTACCTTAATCTCAAAAGTGGAGAAGTTGAAGAACTTTATCTCCTTGAAGTTGTTGGTACCTAGGATGGTTCTACACAACCATACAAATCAATATTAGAAGCCAAATAATAGCAAAATACCAAAAATCCAACAAAAACATCATTTTCCCAAAATTCAGCAGCTAACGATCGATCGCTGCATCGAGGCGATCGATCGCGAGCCTTACCGATCGATCGCTTCGATGTAGCGATCGATCGCCAGACCTCACTGGCTCGCGGCGATCGATCGCGACATTTCCAGCAATCGAGCGCTCGCAATGATTTTCGCCACGGCCTTTCGGCGATCGATCGCTGCATTTGTAGCGATCGATCGCCACCTGCTGTGTGCGCGATCCTTCACCATTTTTGAGCATAAATCTTTTCCAACAACACCAACACAAATACCATTACATCAACAACATATAAATACTAAAAACCTTCATCATACACCCTCAAACAACCATAAATCCAACACCCAACCAAAATAATACCAACCCCAACAAACCCATTTCAAAAACTCTAATATCATCCCAAAACAAAATAAATCCATACAAAAACAACAAGGAATGATATATGCCCATCCTAGGCCTCAAATCTTACCAAGAATCACAAGAATGGAGTATTTGCAAAGACTTCTCTTCCACCTTGAAGCCAAACTCGAAAATGGGGGTGAGGGTTAGGGTTGGGAGAGGAATTGAAGATTTGGTAAAGTGAAAGGTGAGGTGGGGTTAGAGGGGTATAAAGGTGGGGGTTTTTAATTAAAACTTGTACCCCAACAATTAACATGATGTACAAAATACCCCAACGTGATATTTTTAAAAGTATTTTACAAAAATGCAGCAAACTTCCACTAAATCCATGATTTCCACATAATTAACAAATCGATAAAATTAAATAATGTCAACACCTCAATTCCCAACATGCATAACATGCACCCTGAAATGCACCCACGGGTCACGCCTACCATGTGACTAAGCATTTCAACAAGATAATTAATTCCAACATATAAATCAATTATCACCATAATTCATCACGTAAACATAATAAATGCCCAAATTGCAATTAATCATTTCGGGGATATCACAGTACTCCCCTACTTATAAGATTTCGTCCTCGAAAATCGCATGCACTTACCCAAAACAAAACTAAACATAAATAACATACCAGAAAACAGTTCCGGGTAGTGCTGCACCATATGCCGCTCCGTCTCCCACGTAGCCTCCTCGGCACCCCGACGATCCCGCTGAACTTTGACCATCGGTATAATCTTGCTTCGTAATCAGCAATCCTCTCGATCTAGAACTCTGATTGGTCGTTCTACGTAGGATATATCTGAGTCCAACTGTACTTCAGTAGGCTGTCATACATGAGACGGGTCTGGCTCATACTTCCGTAACATAGAGACGTGAAAGACGTCATGAACACCAGATAAAGACGGCGGTAGAGCCAAACGGTAGGCCAAAGTACCGATACGCTGTAGTATCTCATATGACCCAACATACCTCGGAGATAACTTCCCTCGCATACCAAAACGAACCACACCCCTGAAGGGTGAGATTTTCAAGAAGACCTTGTCTCGTAACTGGAATTCTAGCGGTCGCCGTCGCTTATTGGCATAGGCTGCTTGCCTATCCTGGGTCGCTTTCATCTTCTGGCGTATCAACTTAATCTTTCCTTCCATATCCCTAATCATATCCGGTCCTCCGACCGCTTTACTAGCCAATACATTGGTGATCTACAACGTCGTCCGTAAAGAGCTTCAAAAGGGGCCATTTGAATGCTCGCCTGATAGCTGTTATTGAAAGAGAACTCTACTAGTGGCCCTGAATCTTGCCACGGAGTATCAAACTCCAATACACATGCCCTCAACATATCTTCGAGCGTCTGTATAGTACGCTCCGTCTGGCCGTCCGTCTGAGGGTGATAAGTTGTACTCAGTCTCACCTCTGTGCCCAAAGCTGACTGGAGACCCTCCCAGAAATTTGAAGTAAACCTTGGGTCTCTGTCAGACACAATCAAGACTGGAACCCCATGCAACCTCACCACATCCCGTACATATAATTGGGCTATCTTTAGGTATGTGAAAGACATACAGTAAGGGATGAAATGAGCCACCTTCGTCAGCCTATCCACGATTCGCATCAAATCCAGAGGCCATCCTTGGCAAGTGGGTCACGAAGTCCATGCATATGTGTTACTTCCACTCCGGTATATCCAAACTCTTCAACTCGCCACCAAGCCTCTGCCTCTCCGCTTTTACTTGCTGACAAATCAAGCACTTCTTGACAAAGGTGATGACGTCTCTTTTCATCCGCCTCCACCAAAACTGGTCGCATAAGTCCTTGAACATCTTTCTCCCACCTGGATGTATGCTAAACCTGCTGCTATGAGCACGATGCAAGATCCCTTGATGCAACTCCGGTGCCCTCGGCACTACCTAACGGTTACCAAGCCTCAAGGAACCATCTTCTGCCACTCTGAACTTTGATGGCTGTCCCTGAAGTACTATCGATGACCATCTCTGAACCTCATCATCCGACCTCTGGGCTTTCCTGATAGCCTCAAATATGTCTGGCTCAGCCAATAAGGTCAACACTCGCACCGGAGACGTGTCCACATAAAAATCATAGCCCAGATGGCAATAAGAAGTCATCATAGCTGGTAAACTCATGGCATCCTCAGCAGTACTCTTCACCTTCCGACTTAAGGCGCCTGCTATCAAGTTTGCTTTACCAGGATGGTACTCAATTTCACAATCATAATCCTTGAGTAAATCCATCCATCTTCTTTGTCGCATATTCAATTCAGCCTGTGTGAACAAAAACTTCAGGCTCTTATGGTCTGAATAGATGGTAAACGTCGTACCATACAGGTAATGCCTCCAAATCTTCAAGGCAAATATAATAGCTGCCAGCTCTAAATCATGGACTGGATACCTAGCCTCATGTGGCTTCAGCTGCCTCGATGCATAAGCCACCACATGCTTATCTTGCATCAACACACAGCCCAAACCCTGCAGTGATGCATCTGTGTACAAGGCAAACCTCTTATTCTCAGAAGGAATCACCAATACAGGTGCCGTAGTCAAACGACGCTTCAATTCTTGGAAGCTTTCCACACAAGCTTCGGACCAATAGAACGGGACTCCTTTCTGAGTCAGCTGTGTCAGGGGTTTGGCAATCTTTGAAAAACCTTTGACAAAACGTCGATAATAACCGGCCAAGCCGAGGAAGCTCCGTATCTCGGGTACAGAAGTGGGTGCAGCCCACTCCATCACGGCTTCAACCATCCTGGGATCTACAGATATCCCGCTGCTAAATATAACATGACCCAAGAACACCACACTGCTCAACCAGAACTCGCACTTGCTGAGCTTTGCATATAACTGATGATCCCTAAGGATCTGGAGTACTGTCCTCAAGTGCTTTACGTGTTCCTCTTCGGTCCGAGAGTAAATGAGTATATCATCAATGAAAACAATGACAAACTGATCCAAATACGGTTGAAATACTCTGTTCATCAGACTCATAAAGACAGCTGGGGCATTTGTCAGCCCAAAAGGCATGACTAAGAATTCATAGTGCCCATACCTAGTCCTGAAAGCTGTCTTCTGAACGTCATCTTCCTTTACCCGAATCTGATGATACCCCGATCTCAGATCGATCTTACTGTAGAACCTTGTACCCTGCAACTGGTCAAACATATCATCGATCCTCGGAAGTGGATACTTATTCTTCACTGTGGCTTTGTTCAGTTGTCTGTAATCGATGCACAGACGCATCGAACCATCTTTCTTTTTGACAAATAGGACTGGTGCACCCCAGGGCGATACGCTAGGGCGTATGTAACCCTTATCAAGGAGCTCTTGCAACTGAACCTTCAACTCCCTTAACTCCGCTGGTGCCATCCTATACGGGGCACGAGAAATGGCAGACGTCCCCGGTAGTAACTCAATCCCAAACTCGACCTCTCTCGTCGGTGGAAATCCGGGAATCTCTTCCGGAAAGACATCAGGAAACTCCGCCACTACGGGCACATCCTCGACCTTTAATTCTTCCATCTTTTCAGTAATATCAACAGCATAGATGAGATATCCTGTATGGCCCCGTTCCAACAATTGTGCCATCTTGACAACAGATATCAACGGGATCTTTGAATGGGAACCATCCCCATAGAATGTCCACTGGACTCCCATAACAGACCTAAATCGGACCGTCCTCTGCCTGCAGTTCACAACTGCCTGATACATGTTCAGCACATCAATACCCACAATGCAGTCAAAGTTTGACATTCCCAGAACAATCAAATCTGACTTCAACTCGTTACCCTCAAATAAATGAGGCCGTCATAGACAATCCGATCAGTAATCAAACTTCTTCCAGCGGGTGTTGAGACTACAAGAGTCATGGGCGAAGGAGAAGTGCATATGTGGTGCCTTTCCACAAAACTTGTCGACACAAAAGAGTGTGACGCACCTGTGTCTATCAATATAAAAGCAGGATGCGTAAATAAATGACACGTACCCACTATCACTTCCTCCGGAGCCGCTGAAGCCTGCTCCCTTGTCAATGCATAAACTTTCCCCTGAGGTGGCCCCATAGGCTGACCTCCATACTGCCTTGGTACAAACGGTGGCCTGTGCTGCACTGCTCTGTCCGCAGGCCTCCCCGCAGAGTTCTGTTGTCCCTCCCGATTGGGACATTGCCGAGCAAAGTGGCCCTTATTGCCACATACGTAACAACCTACGCAGTCTTTCGTCGAATGTGGTTTCCCACAAAGAGAGCACTGGAACTTCCCAAATCTGCCTCCCTGAGACTGTCCTCTTCCTGACGGGGCGTCATTCCTACGGTTTCCTTTCCAACAATTCTCGGGCCTCTTACCAGTGAACCTCGAAGCTGATGTGTTCCCCCTTGGCTTGAACTGATCACCCCTCGGCTTCAAATTATTAGAAGTAGATTTCTGAGGGGGTGCTGGAGGTGGCACGACATCAGGATATGCACCAACTCCCAATTCGGCTAGCTCATCCCGTGAAAGGGTGTCATCAAAGCAAGCAGGGCCATAAGTGACCACCCTGTCATACAGTTCAGGCCTCAAGCCTTTCATGAAGTGCCTCATCTTTGCTTGAGTGTTTGAAGCGACGTGGGGCACATATCTGAGCAAAGAGCAGTAATGGAGAGCATAATCTGACACAGGCATGTTACCTTGCTTAAGGTTGGTAAACTCATCCTCCTTAGCCTGTCGTGCAGCAGCTGAAAAATAGCGGGTCAGAAACCGAGTTTGAAACATCTTCCAATTTATTTCCTGTCCCTGAGCCTCTTGCTCTACTACTGTGGTCTTCCACCACATCAATGCCTTCTTGGCCAGTTGGAATTCCGCTAACCTTATCCATGCTGACTTCGCACATGGAGCTGCCACAAATATCTGTTCCATCCTTTCTAACCACAACTCGGCCAGTTCCCCTGTCTCAGTTCCTTCGAACATCGGGGGTCGGTATGCCAGAAACTGAGCCAAACTTAGCTCCCCAGGTAGTAACTGTTGCTCAGAGGATTCTTCGCCCAAGGCTGGCGGTGGTAGGGGATTTGTACGCCCAGCACTTGCATTAACAGTAATTGCATCACCCACTTCCACATTAGCTGCCATGCTGCAACACAAGGGTTAACAACCATACCCAAAAACAGTTCATATAATACATCGTTAGAAAATCATAACATGTTAGTATAATAGTCATATACTCAAAATGTACTAAACATGTTTAAAAAGAGCACCTAGCCAACCTATTGCTAAGGCTACCCTTCACTCATTCCCGGGTTCTCTAACCACTACTCTGATACCACTAATGTAGGGTCTTCCTACCTTAACATGATTATAATAACGTATTATGGACTAAACATGAATTAATAACATCTTAGGGTTCCGGTTGTCACATGAGCCAAAAATAAAATTTCAAAACTTATTAGTTACATTCCCATAAATGAATGCTAAGATTATAGGTTTATACTACTCCTAGAGTAGATACTATCATCCTGAATCCTATTCCTTTTTGTGCTCCTTGCAGCTCACTGTCTCAACCCGACCCTTAGCCCTTCAGTCCAAAAGTGTACCTACAGGGACAACCCATCATGAGCATGTACATCATTGCTTAACATCATAAGATAATGGCATATAAATAAATGCATGAAATAATCGTTAACATATACTTCCTGGTTAATCGCATTAATCCTCTTTGTTATCCCTGTTTCATATTCATGCATGTAATCATTAGTTCTTGACATAAATGATTAAAATCGTACTTCACTTATATGCCCATAATCAATAATGTTAATTAGAAATGTGACTGTTCTGGTCCTGTTATGTCAGCGGCACAATTGGACCCCTCGCTCGACATATAGCGGTACTGTGATATCCCTCGCTACGCCTTGATAGAGGATATATCTCCTCGCTAGCTATGTCAGCGGTAAGTACCTTCCTCGCTTGCCCATAACAACCACCGGAACACTCTATCATTTCTAATAACATAGCTTAACATGCATCATAAACATCATAGCATCCATACTCATCATAGACATCATCCTCACTTATCATAAACATCATCATATCTTTACTTATCATAATCATCATCACACACTTACTTATCATTAACATCATCAACCTGTTACATAAATACTTATGCAATCATTGAATGGTCATAGTATAAGAGTGTGTTTTACCGTGATGCCCGTACGTCTCTTACGTACCTTAATCTCAAAAGTGGAGAAGTTGAAGAACTTTATATCCTTGAAGTTGTTGGTACCTGAGATGGTTCTACACAACCATACAAATCAATATTAGAAGCCAAATAATAGCCAACTACCAAAAATCCAACAAAAACATCATTTTCCCAAAATTCAGCAGCTGGCGATCGATCGCTGCATCGAGCCGATCGATCGCGAGCCTTACCGATCGATTGCTTCGATGTAGCGATCGATCGCCAGACCTCACTGGCTCGCGGCGATCGATCGCGACATTTCCAGCGATCTATCGCTCGCAATGATTTTCGCCACGGCCTTTCGGCAATCGATCGCTGCATTTGTAGCGATCGATCGCCACCTGCTGTGTGCGCGATCCTTCACCATTTTTGAGCATAAATCTTTCCCAACAACACCAACACAAATACCATTACATCAACAACATATAAATACTAAAAACCTTCATCATAGACCCTCAAACAACCATAAATCCAACACCCAACCAAAATAATACCAACCCCAACAAACCCATTTCAAAAACTCCAATATCATCCCAAAACAAAATAAATCCATACAAAAACAACAAGGAATGATATATGCCCATCCTAGGCCTCAAATCTTACCAAGAATCACAAGAATGGAGTTTTTGCAAAGACTTCTCTTCCACCTTGAAGCCAAACTCGAAAATGGGGGTGAGGGTTAGGGTTGGGAGAGGAATTGAAGATTTGGTAAAGTGGAAGGTGAGGTGGGGTTAGTGGGGGTATAAAGGTTGGTGTTTTTAATTAAAACTTGTACCCCAACAATTAACATGATGTTCAAAATACCCCAACATGATTTTTTTAAAAGCATTTTACAAAAATGCACCAAACTTTCACTAAATCCATGATTTCCACATAATTAACAAATCGATATAATTAAATCATGTCAACACCTCATTTCCCAACATGCATAACATGCACCCTGAAATTCACCCCCGGGTCACGCCTACCATGTGACTAAGCATTTCAACAAGATAATTAATTCCAACATATAAATCAATTATCACCATAATTCATCACGTAAACATAATAAATGCCCAAATTGCAATTAATCATTTCGGGGATATCACAGGCCGTGTTCCTAAAAATTTGTACAAGGAATTTGGGTAGATTGAAAGGAGTCTTGGTGATGATGTAATACATCAAGTATATGATAAGTGTATTTTATACACTTATATTTCTTTTTATTTTACAAGGTTTAGTGCTAGTTTTCTATCAGAATTACGTTTTTGGTATTGTTCTGTCTTGTACAGGATTCCAGGTAACTACGTGATTTATGGACTAAAAGGGTGCAAAGGGCGGATTGAAATGATGAATTGAAGTCAAGATTCCAAGGTTTCCATCAAAAAGGTTGGCGTAGCTACGCCATTATCAGGCGTAATTACAATATTTTGAAGAGTTATAGTAGGCGTACTTACGACAGTTTTAGGCGTAGCTACACCAAGGCTACGACATTTGAGATTTTAGTTAGGGCTAGTTACGCCACTTTGAGGCATACTTACGCCAATATCGTGGCGTAAATACGCCAGTCACTCGAGAAGCCATGTTTTTAACACATCACCAGGCGTAGCTACACCAATATTGTTAGCGTAAATAAACCAACAGAGTTTTGGAAATTTCTGCCACTGTCCTTATCTGATGCACGGGAATTAAAAGGGAAAAGGAGGAACGAAGAGAGGCATTGATGGACATATACATTCAGACGGAGAAAAAGAGACTAGGGTTTGGGAAGGAGAAAAGAGACGATGACGGCTCGGAGCAAAAAGTAGAGATTTCATCACGAGACGGAGGCGTTCATCGGAGAAAGAATAATAGCTTCTAAATCGTTTTGTATTTCTAAACTTTTATTAGTTTTTATGGATTATTTAAACATGTCTATGTGTTTAAATAATTCTAGCATTAACTAATTCTATTTTTCTAGGAGAACGATGTAGCTTGTTTTGAAACTACGCTTATTATGAATTGATTGAAGTATTTGGATTTCTATAAGTGTTTCCTTGTTCTTAATGCTTTTGATCTACTGGCCATGGATTGAATGATGTTATATTTGTGATCTATCACTCGAGTGAGGGGGTTGTGAATAGGAAAGAAGGGATTCATATCGTGGACGTTTATAGTGTTCGAGAGACCTACAACTCCATAGAAGTCATTAAAGGAATTACTGTGCAATTACAATTGTTTGATATTTGATCTTAGATAGAGATATCAAGATTAATGTTAGATGATTACTTCTGCTTAACACTCGAGAGAGGGAGTAGAAAATAAATAAGAATTCTCGGCTAGTAAACTAGGAAAATCCATAATATTGAAATCAAGGAATGGTAAGTGTAGTGGATGAACAAGTGAAATCGAACTCCTAGATTCGTCTCTAATTGATTTCTCCCCAACTCAAGATTTGATCATTGGTAGTTAATTGACTTTTATTATTTGCATAAAACACTCAACCATTCGATTCTCTAGATAAAACAAGGATTATTTTAATTCAGTACTTAGATTTAACTTTATATTCAATCTCTATGGGTTTGATATCTTTTCTACTAAAACTTGACCATTGTGCGCTTGCGGTAAGGAATTTTACGCCACACGTTTTTGGCGCCGTTGCCGGGATTGATTTATTTAGTACAATCTGATACTGTATCAATTAATCTTGGTTTTAATTTAGACTTTTACTTTGAATTGATTGTTGTTTTTTATGAGATGTTGCAGTGCATGTGAAAATATACAACTCCTGAATCGTGTTGTTTGATTATGAGATCGAGAGAACTGCGAGAAGACCGAGAAAAACGAGAAGGGAAGAATTAATAAAAATGGCTGAAAACAGAGAACAACGTGTAAGTAATCCAACAAGCATACAACGCAGCGGAATTTAAAATTTGGATTACTATAACCGCGGATCTATACATAGGTTATCATATCGGATAAAGGATTTACAAAAGTCTCACCCTTGTAGCGTGTTTGAGCAGATTCCTCGGAGCAGCACCACGTCCAACGTCTCCTTCGAGTCACTAGCAAAACTTGTTAAGTTTTGCCTCAACGGTATCCACACGATCAAATCGGGTGAAGGGATAGTTTAAGAACAAGTTGCTAGACAAGTTCTTAAACCGGAACAAGAAACACACTCGATTCTAAATCGAAAAGATGGCACGAAAATTTCCTTGGTCTCTCTTCGGCTATGAAAAACCGAGAGTTACTTTGGAAGAGGCGGCCGTGAGCTCCTTGGTTTAGGGTGGAATGATATGAATTGTGTTACAAACAATTAATCATAACCTTGTATTTATATTATAAGATTTAATTAAGGTTTATGGCTTTCTTAAAGCCTCATGGCCCAAACCCATGATTTAATTAAAACCTTATAATCTTTTAATTAAGACTCTTCTTAATTAATTAATTCATCCAATGAATTTAATTTCCCTTATCGATTTAATCTTTTGTGCGACCCAATAGGATCTTGTAATGTTGGTAGTGACATAAAATCTCATTTTATGTCGCAAGCATTGAGCGGTATCTAGCAACACATCAATGCTACCCAAACTACAAGAATGTCAATGACTCGACATAACCTTTAGAACTTGTGATAATATTAACCATGTAACTTAATCCCTTTGTCCATGTGTTTAGATTGAACACGAGTCATGGAATAGTCATACTCGTATATTCAATCTTTATTTTTGATCCCCAAGTAGAACTAGAATAAACGAATAAGCTCGATATCTCATATCGACTCATTCGAGCATGGCCATGCATTTTAGTTCTCACTTGATCAAGGGCCAAACACATCTCCTGTTATATAGGAGGGACAAATCCTATCTCGATCAGTCAACATCCCTCTACATAATTCGTAGTGTATCCAATAGTCGCCTTTATAGTTTACCATGTTACAGGTAACGTTTGACAATATCAAGATACATAACTCCTTATGTTGGGATCTCTGATGATCACAAGTCGTAAGGATTACATACATTATTATCACTATGAGAATTGCTTATGACACTCATATAACTATCCATGTAGCATTCTCATGGTGGGTCTGTCCAGTACATCGTTCTCTAACATGTACCCATGTGTTGATTTGATATCTCATATCAATGAACAATTCATCAATCAACACATACTAGTCTCTATGTATTATCATTATCCTGATTCATGATAATACATGACTAGGGACAATGTTTAAGAATAATACAATATTATTCTAAGGACATTAACATATATATTTATTCACATTGCACAGTTAAAAGAATAATATATAATAATGAATTACCATTCATAAAATCATAAACATTGTATGTCAAAACAATCATCTAATGATTTGTCTTAGGGCATATCCCAACAAATCTCCCACTTGCACTAAGACCACTCAGACATATACCTAATGCCTAGAGATCTAGTATGACGATCATGCTTCTGCTTTGACAGTGGCTTCGTCAATGGGTCAGATACGTTATCATCTGTTGGTACTTTGCATATTTTAACATCTCCCCTTTCAACGATTTCTCAAATGAAATGATAGCGCCGAAGTATGTGCTTGGATCTTTGGTGAGATCTAGGTTCCTTAGCCAATGCGATCGCTCCATTGTTGTCACAATAGAGTTCTATCGGATCTTTAATGCTAGGGACCACTCCAAGTTCAGAAATGAACTTCCTGATCCAAACAGCTTCCTTTGCTGGATCCGAGGCAGCAATATACTCAGCTTCCGTTGTAGAATCAGCTACTGTCTCTTGCTTTGAAATCTTCCAGCTCAAAGCACCTCCATTTAGGCAATACACATATCCAGATTGCGATCGAAAATCATCTTTGTCGGTTTGGAAGCTTGCATCAGTGTAACCCATTACATTGAGCTCTTCCTCACCTCCATAAATCAAGAATGTATCCTTAGTCCTTCTCAAGTACTTCAGGATGTTCTTGACTGCAATCCAGTGACCTTCACCTGGATCAACTTGATATCTGCTCGTCATGCTCAAAGCATACGATACATCGGGACGAGTACATATCATGGCATACATGATAGATCCAATAGCTGACGCATATGGAATCTTACTCATGCGTTGTCTCTCATCTGGTGTTGAAGGACACTGTTCCTTCGAGAGATATATACCATGTGTCATAAGCACGAATCCTTTCTTTGATTCTTGCATGCTAAACCTTTTAAGCACTTTGTCTATGTATGTACTTTGACTTAGGCCAAGAAGCCTTCTTGATCTATCTCTATAGATCTTGATTCCTAATACATAGGTGGCTTCTCCCAAGTCTTTCATCGAAAAGCAGTTCCCTAGCCAAATCTTTACAGATTGTAAGGCAGGGATATCATTCCCAATGAGAAGTATGTCATCTACATACAGCACTAGGAAAATGATTATGCTCCCACTGACCTTCTTGTAGACACAAGGTTCATCTACGTTTTTGATAAAACCGAACTCTTTGATTGCATCATCAAAACAAAGATTCCAACTCCGAGATGCTTGCTTCAATCCATAAATGGATCGTTGTAGCTTGCATATCTTTCCAGCATCCTTTGGATCGACAAAACCCTCGGGCTGTGTCATGTACACATCCTCGAGCAGATTTCCATTAAGGAAAGCTGTTTTGACATCCATCTGCCAGATTTCATAATCATGAAATGCAGCTATTGCAAGTAAGATCCTTATGGATTTAACCATGGCCACTGGTGAAAAGGTTTCATCATAGTCAATACCATGAATTTGTTTGAATCCTTTTGCAACCAGCCGACCTTTATAGGTTTGTACATTACCATCCATATCGGTCTTTTTCTTGAAAATCCATTTGCACCCTATGGGTCGTACCCCTTCAGGTGGATCAACCAAAGTCCATACTTGGTTTGCATACATGGATTCCATCTCAGATTTCATGGCCTCTTGCCATTTCTCAGAATCAGTGCCCATTATAGCTTGTTGATAAGATGACGGCTCATCCTCATCAATAAGTAGTAAGTCACCTTGTTGAGTCACAAGAAATCCATATCTCTGTGGCTCCCGGTGTTCTCTTACAGACCTACGCTGGGCTTGTGTCTCTTGAGCAGGTACCTCTTCCACAACAGCTTGCGGTGCCTGCTCTGTTTCCATCTCAATCTCAGGTTCAGTGTTTTCTTGTGGTTGAACTTCACTAAGTTCTATTTTTCTCCCACTGGTTTTTCTAAAAATAAATTATCTTTCAAGAAATACACCAGTCCGAGCAACAACTACTTTGTTCTTGGTGGGATAATAGAAATAGTATCCTTTCGTTTCCTTATGATACCCCACAAATAAACACTTATCAGATTTGGGTCCAAGTTTGTTAGTGGCGTGACGTCTAACGAAAGCCTCACAACCCCAAATCTTCATAAAAGACATACTAGGACGCTTCCCAGTCCATATCTCATATGGTGTCTTTTCCATTGATTTAGATGGAACACGGTTCAGTAAGAAAATCGCTATTTCTAGAGCATGTCCCCAAAACGATATCGGAAGATCTGCATGACTCATCATTGATCTAACCATGTCCAACAAGGTTCGATTTCTCCTCTCGGATACACCATTCCATTGTGGAGTATACGGAGGAGTGAGTTGTGGGACTATCCCACACTCCTTTAGATAGTCATGAAACTCTTGGCTTAAGTATTCACCTCCTCGATCTGATCGAAGGATTTTGATACTTTTGCCAAGTTGGTTTTGTACTTCATTCTTGAAATCTTTGAACTTTTCAAAGGTTTCATGCTTATGCTTCATTAGGTACACATACCCATATCTACTGAGGTCATCAGTAAATGTAACGAAGTATTGAAAACCACCTCTAGCTTGTGTACTTATTGGTCCACATACATCACTATGTATTAGTCCCAATAAAACATTTGACCTTTCAACATGTCCCTTGAAAGGGGCTTTAGTCATCTTGCCCATTAAACAAGATTCGCATGTTTCATATGATTCAAAATCAAATGAATCTAATACTCCATCATTATGAAGTTTAGATATGCGGTTCTCGTTTATGTGGCCCAAGCGACAATGCCAGAGATAAGTCGGATTACAATCATTATTTTTAATCCTTTTAGTATTTATGTTATAGATAGGCATATCAAGATTTAATAAATAAAGACCATTCACCATTTGTGCACTAGCATAAAACATATCATTTAAATAAATAGAACAACAGTTGTCCTTTATCATAAATGAAAATCCACACTTGTCTAAACAAGAAATAGAAATAATGTTTTTGGTAATGGATGGCACAAAATAACAGTCTTTTAAAATCAACGATAAACCAAAAGGCAAAGATAAATAATAATCTCCTATAGCTAATGCAGCAACTCTTGCTCCATTTTCAACTCGGAGATCTACTTCGCCTTTCGCCAACAATCTACTCTTTTTGAGGTCCTGCACATTTACACAAATGTGAGATCCACATCCAGTATCTAATACCCATGATGAAGAAGTAGATAAATTGACTTCTATAACAAAAATACCTGAAGTGGAAGTCACACTTCCTTTCTTTAGATCCTCCAGATATACTTTGCAGTTTCTTTTCTAATGGCCGGTCTCACCGCAATGGAAACAGTTCCCTTCCTTTGCTATCCCTCCCTTTGGCTTCAGTGCATAAGACTTTGGCTTAGATTTAACAAAGACCTTCTTTGCTTTCTTATTGCCTTTAGCTTTGGCCTTTCCTTTGCCCTTATTCACAATAAGAACATTTGTGGCCTTAGTCTTCTTTGTATTTGCTTCATATGTTCTCAACATACCAAGCAATTGTGGTAGAGTCTTTTCCATGTCAGTCATATTGTAATTTACTACAAATTGACTGAAGCTCTCAGGCAACGATTGCAAGATCACATCATTGGCTAACTCTTGGTCCAATGGAAAACCCAGCTTCTCCAGATTCTCAATGTACCCAATCATCTTGAGCACATGAGTTCCAACTAGGCTTCCCTCTACCATCCTGCACTGGAACAACGCTTTAGAGACGTCATACCTCTCTTGTCTAACTTGCTGTTGGTACAATTGCTTTAAGTGTTCGATCATATCGAACGCCTCCATTTCCTCATGTTGCTTCTGAAGCTCAGAGTTCATGGTGGCAAGCATAAGGCAGCCAACATCAAGTGCGTCATTCTGATGCTTCTTGAAGCATCCTTATCGGCTCTCGTAGCCGTCAGGGGAGGTTCCTCAACAGGTAAGGGTTCCTCTAGGACATATTGTTTCTTTTCTTGCTTGAGGACTATCCTCAGATTCCTATACCAGTCTAGGAAGTTTGTCCCATTTAATTTGTCCTTCTCAAGGACCGATCGCAGTGATAATGTGCTTGTTGTATTGTTAGTTGCCATGGATATCTACAATATAAATATGCAAAATAAGTTTATGATTTACTCATTTAATATGGTCTTATATTAAATGATACTCCCACTATTTTGTTTAAAAAATATCAACCCTCGAAACCTTTAGTGGGCCAAGATCCATATTTCGCCTAATCTTGAGTTAGCTTTGGCTAATCGCCCAAGACTCGGTTATTTAGGTAGACAACACTTTGTCAATTACATCACATGTAATTCTTGGATAGTTTGACGAATAACACTTTGTTCAATTCATCAAATGAATTATTATCCAACCCATGCCTCTAAGTCCCCAATCCTATTGAGATAACCTAGTTAAGTCGTACCCAATTTAAAGTATAACGGATATCACTTTTATCCTTTCGCGCCTTACTAAGATTGCCACAGTGCTTTGCTTTGGCAAACCCACATATGTACAATCGAAGTTTTTGACGAGTACTTTTCATTTTGGAAGGCATGTAAAACTTAATATTTTAGAGGGATTTATTGATCTCATGATTAGTTTGATAATTTAAAATATGTCCACTACATATAGTTGTATACATATCTACATATATGTGTAATACAATTATCAATCTAAAACATAACATAAATCACGCATCAACATACATAATTAAATGTGACATGGTTATAGCCCCTACTAGCGATTTTCTCAAGCCAATGAGAAAATCATAAGAGTCAACCTAAGGTAACTTCACAAGCACCTTCCTTTGACTCCAATTTGTGAATGGCCTCCTCATCCCGGCACGATGCTCCGTCTTCATTGATCACCATCAACATAATAAACTACACTTTTTACAAGATATAGAATTCCTCGATTCACATTCGAGGGGAACATAGGGGAGGGATTACATTTAGAATAAAATAGAGAAGGCACGACTCGCAGGTCGTATTATAAATTACAAACAATCTCAAATCCTATCTAATAGGTCAAAAGTATGCACCATGCTCATACAACACATAAAACATGCTTTAGCATTTAATTAATTAAATTCTAAACATTTTAAAATTTAATTCTAATTAAAACTGTAAAATAGAATTTTGAAAAATTATCGTACGCTCGGGACATCACATGCCACGAACTTAAGCGACTAAGCCACGAACCACCATGATTCGAACCAACCAAACACACGGCTGGACCAATTATGGGCCTAGGGTTCGAAACCCTAGCCCATGGCCGAACCATGACCGAGCGGCGGCGGTCCCTAGCCGCCGTGCACCACTTTGAGTTTTTCATCGAGCCAACTTGTTCGAAACGCCGGAATTCTTGAGCCACGAATCATGGTCAGGTCATGCACGGTGGTGGCTCAACCATCTCGAGCCAAGGGTTCGAAAACCCTAGCTCTCATGTGGTGAAGCCACTTATACATGCATGCTTGAACCATTATCGAGCCAAAGAGTTCAAAACTCATCCATGTCTCGAAACCTCCATGCACGAACATGAGCCACAACGACTAGGCCATCTCGAGCCAAGGGTTCGAAAACCCTAGCCCTCATGTGGCTAAGCCGTGGGTCAATTGTGCTAGGTGGTGGCCGAAACATTGGCCAATTAATTTGATTATTCGCCAATTATATCAAATACAATTTTACGATGATTTTCACAAACTCGATATTAACATATCATATATGTTTATACAGTTTTAAAAGCATGCAATAATAATCCTAATATGATTAAAACAATTTAACCACATAAATCCGATATGAGCCTTGTACACGGCTCTGATACCACTGTAAGTAATCCAACAATCATACAATGCAGCGGAATTGAAAATTTGGATTACTATAACCGCGGATCTATACATAGGTTATCATATCGGATAAAGGATTTACAAAAGTCTCACCCTTGTAGCGTGTTTGAGCAGATTCCTCAGAGCAGCACCACGTCCAACGTCTCCTTCGAGTCACTAGCAAAACTTGTTAAGTTTTGCCTCAACGGTATCCACACGATCAAACCGGGTGAAGGGATAGTTTAAGAACAAGTTGCTAGACAAGTTCTTAAACCGGAACAAGAAACACACTCGATTCTAAATCAAAAAGATGGCACGAAAATTTCCTTGGTCTCTCTTTGGCTATGAAAAACCGAGAGCTACTTTGGAAGAGGCGGCCGTGAGCTCCTTTGTTTAGGGTGGAATGATATGAATTGTGTTACAAACAATTAATCATAACCTTGTATTTATATTATAAGATTTAATTAAGGTTTAAGGCTTTCTTAAAGCCTCATGGGCCCAAACCCATGATTTAATTAAATCCTTATAATCTTTTAATTAAGACTCTTCTTAATTAATTAATTCATCCAATGAATTTAATTTCCCTTATCGATTTAATCTTTTGTGCGACCCAATAGGATCTTGTAATGTTGGTAGTGACATAAAATCTCATTTTATGTCGCAAGCATTGAGCGGTATCTAGCAACACATCAATGCTACCCAAACTACAAGAATGTCAATGACTCGACATAACCTTTAGAACTTGTGATAATATTAACCATGTAACTTAATCCCTTTGTCCATGTGTTTAGATTGAACACGAGTCATGGAATAGTCATACTCGTATATTCAATCTTTATTTCTTGATCCCCAAGTAGAACTAGAATAAACGAATAAGCTCGATATCTCATATCGACTCATTCGAGCATGGCCATGCATTTTAGTTCTCACTTGATCAAGGGCCAAACACATCTCCTGTTATATAGGAGGGACAAATCCTATCTCGATCAGTCAACATCCCTCTACATAATTCGTAGTGTATCCAATAGTCGCCTTTATAGTTTACCATGTTACAGGTAACGTTTGACAATATCAAGATACATAACTCCTTATGTTGGGATCTCTGATGATCACAAGTCGTAAGGATTACATACATTATTATCACTATGAGAATTGCTTATGACACTCATATAACTATCCATGTAGCATTCTCATGGTGGGTCTGTCCAGTACATCGTTCTCTAACATGTACCCATGTGTTGATTTGATATCTCATATCAATGAACAATTCATCAATCAACACATACTAGTCTCTATGTATTATCATTATCCTGATTCATGATAATACTTGACTAGGGACAATGTTTAAGAATAATACAATATTATTCTAAGGACATTAACATATATATTTATTCACATTGCACAGAGAATAATATATAATAATGAATTGCCATTCATAAAATCATAAACATTGTATGTCAAAACAATCATCTAATGACTTGTCTTAGGGCATATCCCAACACAACGAACCACCCCCACAAAGTAATGTTGAACCTCAAATGGCTATCAGAGACTATTTCAAACCATCGGTCAATAACAATTACTCGGGGATCGCTCGCCAGACTATCAATGCCAACAACTTTCAACTTAAGCCTGCATTGATAAGTATGGTACAGCATAACCAGTTTGGTGGTTCACTGTTGAAGACCCAAACTTACATCTAAGGATATTTTTGGAGATAGCTGATACAGTAAAATGAATGGTGTTCAAGAAGACACTGTGAGATTGCGCTTGTTCCCTTTCTCTCTTAGGGACCACGCAAGGAGCTGGTTACAATCTCTTCCTGATGGTGGTATTTGCACATGGGCATACATGGCATCAAAATTTCTCTCAAAATTCTTTCCACCAGCTAAGTCAGCTCAACTGAGAACTGAAATCAGTACGTTCAGACAAATTGATTCTGAGCAACTATATGAGTCATGGGAGCGATTTAAGGATTTATTGAGGAGGTTCCCACAACACAACTATGAGAACTGGGTGCAAATCCAGTTATTTTACAATGGGTTGAATGGGCCAACTAGGATCATTGTGGATGCTGCAGCAGGAGGAACACTATTTGCTAAGACTGCAGATGCTGCTTTTGAATTACTTGAGGAGATGTCAACCAACAGTTTCCAGTGGCCCAGTGAGCGAGCAATGGTAAGAAACACATAGGTATGTATGAGGTTGATCACTTTAGTACACTTTCCGCACAATTATCTGCACTAACCACGCATGTAGCAGCTCTGACCAAGCAAGGAGCACATCCCACTATTGAATCAGCTGCAGCTGCAGCTGAAATCGAGTTGTCAAGGGAAGCAGACCAAGAACAAGCCCAGTTTATAAATAATCGGTATCCCAACAACAATAACAACTAACGAGGCAATCAGTACCAACAAGGGTTCCGTAACAATGATAAATTGTCATATGCCAACAACAATAATGCCTTGACTCCACCACCTGGATATGCTACACAAAAGAATGAAGGTAAACTGTGATGCCCGGGGATTAATGGTGTTAATCCCGGAGTGGTTATAATCCTTAACGGATTTTATTGTGGCAATTATGAATTAATTACGATTTTGGGACTCCTGGGATTTTAAATCCTGTATTTTGTGATGCCCAGGGATTAATGGTGTAGGACCCCAACACTTAAAGTCGTCATTAGTTCATTTATGACGTCGTATGTGTATAAATTTGTCATTTTCTTTTCATTCTTTAAAAAAAATCATTTCATGTTTCCCATAATCCCATGACATAAATAATGTTCAACATTATATGATCATCTCTACCAATAAATAGACTCAAAGATTTTGCCCATTACCATCCCCATTACACCACTTTTATATTGTGGACTTTTATAAAAATTTGGGCAGAGTCTCTCCATAAATTGAGCTATCCCAAAATAAACACATTACCAAAATAACTCCCAGCCAGGGAAACACAATACTTAACAGAATACAGAAACACTAAGTAAATTCTCAGCCAGGGAAGACACCACACTAATAAGACAACAAAAGTGGGTTTCAACACCCTTTTACAGTCCATATACAGATACAAGTGCTCACAGAAGAGCAACGAATAACGGATACTCATCCGGATGCATAATTAATATATATACCAACAGCTCAACCTCGTATATCAGCTCAATCTCATACTATGCTTCTGGAAGCATCATCTCACAAGGTTCGAGCCTAGCACTCCAAGGCAGCATCATACCTGTTATACCTGTTTCAACAGAAACAGTCCCCACACAGGGTGAGCATACTCCAACTCAAAATTCAATCACAAATCGATATACAAAATCATAATGCAACAGTTTAGATTATTCAAAACTCATAAAATATACTCCCTGTACAATTCTGAGTTTGTATAGTTTCCACGCACTGTTCCTGTTTCAAACTCACCCACATTCACAATGTCAAGTTTAGTATTATCATTGAAAACATGATACTCAACGACACTATGAATTCAATACAACAACAATATGTTATTTATGCTCAACATAAATAATTCAACATCGATGTACACCTGGTTATCCCAACATCTCATTCTCGACACTTTCTCATGTCGTTCATGCCCAAGGCATCAATACTCAACCAGTATAATCGGATCGCGTACCACCACGTGTCCTTCACACAACACATGTATACACATATTCTTTTCTTTACGAATCTTCTTGGATCACGTATAACTACGTATCTACCAAACTACGTATTTTAAACTCAATCATCAGATTCAATGATTAACCTGAAACATCATATTCAAATTACATGTGTACATGAATGTATAGATACTAGATATACCTGCTCGTACGTCACCACGTACCTTATAGTAGACAACATGAACAAGCTATCATCAACGTCCGAAGTCTCCTGTAGAGTTTATATCGAATATCAATTCAATATTAGCTCATAATCCAAGCAATGAATATCCATCAATAGTTCTTACTTTCATTTCCATATCACAAATCAATAACTCAATATTACGAATCAAATCATAATCAATACTTTGATGCACACATCCTCACATGAATCATGATATTTCATTGGTGATGCAAAACCCCATTTTCTCCCATCATCTGCTACATCACACACATGATGCAGGATACACACACCCATACGTGCAATATCACGCCCAACTCACATAGCAGTTCACTAGACACACCAGTCCAACAGAGGGAAATGAAGTGCAAGGGTGTATGCATGATAACATCCAACTAGTGTCTAACTAAAACAATCCAATTAAGCCAATTAACATGTTCCAAACATTCAAACCCACACCGAGGTGATTCAAACCAAGCCATGAAAGGAAAAATCCATGTTTATAAGATATTCCATAATTTATATCAAATTCCCTTAATCATAACTTAAGATCCTTTATTGCTTTAAATTCAACTCTAAACAAATTAAAGATGCATTGGTTCCATAATTCTTGATTTAGAACTCACTACTAAGAGTAGTAATTCAATAAAGTGACATAAATCAATAATACATGTTATGGCACACATTCAAGCATATACATCCCCATACACTATATTACATGATCTAACACACACCAACATTTATCTATCTCATTCATACACCCACTACACATGCTGAATGATATAAGTATAGCAGGTCATGGCTCAACATCTACCAAGGTACTATAGTGCTTTTAAATTGGAGGAAAAGTTTCCACTACAATCCACTTGCTAACACCTATTGAAGCATAAATTCAAACACCTTATAAACATGTTTTTAAATGGTAGAAGCAAATCAAATATCAACAAAGATTCCCTCCCCAAGGTACCCAAAATACGCACCCTAGGAACAAGGTCGGCACACACACGCCCCCGTCTACACACCCTCACACACACTGCACGCCACCCACACACACACACTGCACACATAGAACCAGCAGTGCATGAAGAAATGGTTGAAACCAGCCATGGTTCCACAACCAGTCATGAACAATTCAATGACATCATATTTAGAGTAGGAAAGAACTCCACAATGGCAGCAAGAAGATTTAATCAGCATTACTAGCTCACGCACGCACACAATCATCACACATACGCACACGACCACACACCCACACACACATCAGAATTTTCGAGCCAAGGACAGCAATTTTTTGAACAAATAGCAGCATTAATACGTAACCTAACACAGCAGAAATTTTTGAACCCCAACAACAGAAAATTCGAGCCACAATGCTGCACAAAATCGAACCACTTTGCATCAAATCTTCGAACCCACAGTAGCAATAATATTTACCAATTATCATCATATTTTCGAACCCATATCAGCAAGAACATAAGAAACTCCCCAACAATTAACCAAGGTAAAACACAACCCAACACAAGAAGGAATTTTCGAACAGAATAAAAATCCAACCCATCGTTTCCCCTCAAAATCTTGACCACCATCGAGCCAAACAAGAAACATTTTAGGGATGAGAAGAATCACAAAATATGGTAGGATTTTACCTTCAAAAATCCGACGAAAATCCCTAGAACCCGTCGCCCTCTTTGCTGCGCATTTTGCTCGAGAGAAGGGGGAAGGGAAAAGAATGAGAGAGGCGGCTTTGGTCGAGGAGATGGGAAGAGAAAAATGTGTTCCCCTTTTTAACTCCTAACCCTAGATTAAATACTCACACCTCAAATACTATTTCATAATTTATCATTACAAGGATCCCTTTTTATTTAATTGATACTACTAGATCGACCCGTAATTATTTATTTCAATACAGGACAAAAATGACATTCCCAAAAATTTAAGAATCTCCTTGAATTTAATTAGCATTATAAATTCGACCCCGGAGTCATTTATCCCCACTCCGCTCCGAAATCCGATACTCAAAAACTAAATCCCGAGATATCATAAAAATATCATAATTAAATCCAATGAATGATTATAAATTAATCCGGACATCACAATTCTCACCAACTAATAAAATTTCGACCTCGAAATTTAAATGCATGCTTACCATAAAAGTCCAACAGTAAAATTCACGTACCGGCATACAACTCCAAATAGTGACTTGACCATCTGTAGTATGACAGTCATCCAAATCATCACGGTTCGCACATGTGTCCCATTACACGATCGCAAGGTATATCGAGCGATGATTCATGCCGCTGTATTATTAGCGATGATTATTCCGTCAGGTGCGTGTATAGCGATGTCTTTTCCGCTATGTTATTAGCGATGGTTCATGCAGCCGGACATGTGTTTAGCAATGGTACATTCCACTGATTCCATGGCGATGGTTCTTGCCGCCGATTATATATATAGCGACGTCTCATTCTGCTACTCTGTTGATGATGATTAGTACCCGGATGTGCATAGCAAGGCTCATGCTGCTGCTTGTGTGACGAGGGA
This sequence comes from Haberlea rhodopensis, assembly GCA_907163345.1. Taxonomy (NCBI): domain Eukaryota; kingdom Viridiplantae; phylum Streptophyta; class Magnoliopsida; order Lamiales; family Gesneriaceae; genus Haberlea; species Haberlea rhodopensis. The sequence continues at coordinate 6,220,744 of CAJQUN010000031.1, read as the reverse complement.
TCATGCCGTCAATTTTGTAGCGATGGATTATGTCGCTAGGTACACAGCACGGGATTATGCCGTGCTCGAGCGACGGGTGCTGATTGCATATTACTGTTGAGCGACGGAGACAGGTAGACCGCTACTTTGTTAGCAAGGAATGGAGGTATATTACTGTTTCTTTAGTATTGTTTTAGATGCCATGTGTTTTGGCATGTGCCGTCACGGGTTGGCGTTGTTGTATTGAGTATTATGTGTTTTGACATGTATCGTCACGGTTACGAAGTAGTTGTAGTTGTTGTATGTTGCCATGTACCGTCACTAGTTGACGATGAATTGAATGTCATGTGTCGGCATTACCGTCACGAAATGACGGCATAGTGGATGTTTTATGTACGTGTAACATCGTTGCGTTAAATAATACAATTGTATAGACGTTTTTAGTGGTATATTTTGAGGTGCCGATGTTGGGCACAAGGTGGTGCCTACGTCACCGGTTGACGTGACCCTTATGCCGAGCAAGTTTGCTCGATCAAGGGCTGGATGTGCTATACATGTGTGTATACCGCAGCGTGTGTTGAAGTATTTATGTTACGAGTAGTGGTACCTTTAGGTGTACTCGTCGGGATGGTCTTTGGCCAAGTGATTGGCGATAGAAGTAGTCGTTGAGGAAACTACTCGCTTTTGTCGATGTGACGTGTGGTGGACATGGTCACGCCCACCCTTGAGGGTGTGGGATAGGTCCTAATGGATTAGGATGGCTTCGTGGTTGAGCAAGGACACCGGGATGTCCTTTGTGCATTGGTATTAGAGAAATATTGGGTGATGACCCACTACTCTAATGGATGTGACGGTATGGTATACCAGGATGGAACATCTGATGCGTTGGTAGGTTTGGTTAAAACCTAAGGAGGCAGCGATTTTGCTTGCCACGTGTTGCGCAGTGCCATGATGGACTTGTTGTAGCAGTTATGTTGCTCGTTGGGGTCGAGTTTGGTAAATCGTACGGTGATACAATGATGTTTATGGTGGACTCTAGCAGTCACCACTATATGAGGTTGAGGTTGGGAATACCTCACGGAATGGTTGTGCGCTTTTGTTGTGGGACTTGTCTGGGGACAACTCAATTTTGTTGGGGTACCAACAAGAGTGTCAACAAGTCATTGTTAACTCGATCTGGGAATCCATGAATTTGGGATGCACTGGGAGACATGATCGAATTGTGGATTATAGTAAGTGGTTTGACACTACTTCGTTGCTCGTATCTCTTGGCGAGATGTGGTGTTTACTGTCATGGAGACAGTTGATGTTGTAAGGACCCCAAGCCCTTAACCCTTGATTAGCGTATTAATCATTATGTGTGGTACATGCTTTCAATAAAATCAATCGGGAAACACAGATGATACTTTACCTTTGAATGTCAATTACAAAATTTCTTTAATATTCAACATTAAGATCATCTCTACCAACAAATAGACTCATAGATTCCGCCCATTTCCATCCCCATTACACCACTTTTTACATGGTGGACTTTTATAAATATTTGGGCAGAGTCTCCCCATAAATAGAGCCATCCCGAAATAAAAGCGCATCACAATATATAGTTCCCGGCCAGGGAAAACACATACTCAACAGAATACAGCAACGCTAAGTAAATTCCCAGCCAGGGAAGACACCACACATAAGACAACATAAATGGGTTTCAACAACCACATAATACACCCATGACTCTCATATCATTAGCAATTCTACTCTTAATTGCATGCAACATAGAATGAAAGAGAGAAAGGCTCATGCCTTTACATACAACCCATATACAAGCATAACCGTGCTCACATGCGAGCATCATAAATATGTATATAACCTTCGGGTGTATATAAGTACTCTATACGATACCGTGCATCAAGCCCTGGTACCACGATCCTGGGAGTACATCCAATCAACAGCTCGAGCTCAGCTCCACAGCCATCGATGTACCTGTTCACCTGCCCCAACAGAGACAGCCCCCAACGGGGTGAGCATACCAATACACAAAATCCCATAATCACAATAATGAAATAAATAATTTACAACAAAAGTAAATACTAATGAATTTTAAATGATACTCCCTGGATGGCAACGTCCTCATCCGGGATTCCGTGTACTGTCCCTGTTCTCACAATCATCAAACTCATCAAATCTCAAAAATCAGTAAATCAACACATTGATTTAACTCGTAGTATGCCTGATTCTCAAGTATCAATAATTAATGATTCCAAATTCATTATACATACAAATATAGATATCTCGATATCTAATACTGATTTTCAACTTTGCTACCAATCACAGATAGCTCAAATGCCTAGCATTTATTTTACAAATTCTCCATTATACTTAGACATCTCACATGTCTTATAATGAATACATGATTCCACGATCATTCTCAGGCATCTCAAATGCCCTACAATAGTCATTTAAACCCAGTACCCCATATCTCTTATAAGGTCATACTACTCTAGTATCACGCACGCTTGTGGCGGCGATGTCAAGGTTGGGTCGTTCCATAACTATATCAACACATATATATAACCATACGCACAACCCTCAATGCAATCAAAATACATTATGCATTTCACAAATGCTCTCATATAAAGTAATGCTCGTACGTCGCACGTACCTTAAATCTCCGAAGTCCGAGCCAAACCTTGCTCGAGTTCCATGCCCCGAGGAACGATGTGCTAACACGATAAATAATTCACAATTATTTACGAACATGCAACCCATGCTCAAGCACACCCATAACCCTCAAAAATATTGTCAACACACGACAATCAACCATTATCGAAAATTGCTCAAGAACTCCCCACAAATTTTCGAACCTTCACAACACAAATCGAACCCAAACTAAGCACCATAATACATCTAAAACATGTAATAAACGACCCATAACAAGAATTACCACCCCCTGCCAAAAACCCCAATTTTCGAACCCACCTCACGCACACAGCCAAAAATTCAAACCAACCCTCACACCAACAACAAGAATTCGAACTAATTGAACACAAAAATGGTAGGGAAATACAATATAATGACGAAAAAGGGGTAAGGGAGGTTACCCAATCGAAAATCGGAAGGCAAACGTTCAAAAGCGAAGAACCCTTTGGGCGTCGGCGTCTTCTGCAAAATCCGACCCCAAAACGCGACGAAAATTCGAATTGCTGGTATGGGAAGGTGCGCCTGGACGAGACGAAGCCAACGGTAGGTCGGACGCAGCGGATGGCGGCCGGACGGCGGCGGGCGCACGACCTGAAGCTGCGTGGGTCAAAGGGGATCGGGAAAGCAGCGCGCGGGGAGAGAGAGAAGCAAGGTGAGGAAAATGGTTCCGATAATTAAAATCTCGGGTTCAACTGGTATTTATAGCAAAAATACCCCGAAATACTAATAGCCCCACAAATACATAATGATTCATTAAAAATCATCTGTTTTCAAAAATTCTCTCTCTAACTCCAAAACCCCCTACCGGTGCCCACACAAAGCACCCGAGATCCCGAGTCACACTAAAAACCCAACTCATAGGTTTTTCACCGGAATGATAATACAATCTCAACCTCGGGATCCAACGATCCCAACTACCCAAATAGACGAGCTCGGGAGGCCCAACACCTCGATTAAACTCCAAATCGCCACGTAAAACAATTTTAGGGGTTATTAACACTCCGGGATTAACATCTATAATCCCTGGTCATCACAATATCCCCCACTAAAAGAATTTCGTCCTCGAAATTAGCACCGATGTAATACGTAACACCCACGCTACACAACAACATGAAGCCATAACCTCGATTCTTGACCATATCAGAATCGTCTTAAAAACCGCGAGGATACTTATCTCACATCAAACTCTGAAACAGAGCGACATACCAAAACCAAGATATCACCCAAGAGGCAAAACGTACCTCGATGCGGGTCATCCCAAAAGTCAGTCCCTCATGACTGCAAAACAACCACTACTTACGACCGTAGATCGGACAGTCATCCTTAGTTCTAATACAACTAGTAAGAACGCATCCTGAATGACACCTCAACCGTGAGAACGTTGACCTCGTGTCAAACTCTGGAGTGGAATAGACTTCCAAATCCATCATAACGTCAAAGAGCGTCAGTACAACTCAACGCTAACAATCCAAAAGCAGTTAGTCAACTGAAACTGCAAGGATTCGAATCGCTCCCGATTCTATCGTAGATATCATCCAATGACATCATTATTATGACTCACGATGTCTAATACACATCATTACGAGGAAAACACTAGTATACCACGATGTACACATACCAAACCTGGTCTCCACTTCCAAACCTCCTCCATCAAATGAGCAGTCGCATCATTGCAACTCAATTTGGGCAACTCACGGCCACAGATTCACACGAAAGACATCTCACAAGATGTCCACCTCCGGATATTCCAAGGATCACATCCTGATCATAAATAAACCATCGAGACTCCACAGAGTTCAAATTCTGAAAGGACATGCAATAAACCCATGGCATCCTCAACGCTTGTATCGACAGCGACACCCAACCAATCCGTATTCCTGCCATCCCTTGATAATCCTAGGATTTAACAATCCAAACTTGGGAAGGCCATCGCATAACTCGGAGGAAAACACCAACAAGGAAACACCTCAACCCACACAAGATAATCCCTCCTCAAAGGGAGTCAACTAACTTCATGATTGTTTCTCATAATTTATCGTGCCATGGAGATTCCCAATCTCAAGGTGTTCAATATCTCTCATCAGAGATTTAACCATCCAAAAAAAATAGTATAACTCTATGCTTGACAAAAGGAAATCAATAACTGGCATCCATATACTCACCGGTATACCTGCCTAGGCATGGACATCACATGCATACTCAATGCACTTGGCTCGGGTATCTACAACATACCCCTTAGCCCCAAACACAACTGTCAATTCTGAGTCATTCCCATGCAGTGGAGAATGATAATCGACGATCAACAACACGGCGTGATTCCCAAAATCAACACCACACGTACCAATTTACCGAATCATTCAAAGATTCCCAAATAGGTATAATACTACCTCCTTCCCCACAAGGGAAGTGCTATCGAACTCGAGATCCACTAGTCTCGAACCACCGTTCGGAAAAAATGGATACAATAACACCCATTGCATCCCAAGTACACGGATTCCCTAGATCGAGTCAAGACGACTTGATGACTCTCTTGTTGGTACTCCAACATTATGAGCTGTCCCAGACAAGTCTCACCAAGATTAAACATGAACGTATACACGTTTCAGTGAGGCATGCACAACCTCAACCTCAAATGATGTGGTGACTACTAGAGTCCACCACAATCCACATCGTATCACCTTACGATTTGCCAAACTTGGTTCCACGAGCAGTATCATGGCCCCAACAAGCACACTATATCATTCCCCCAATATCTGGCTAGCAGAGCGCTATCTACATAGGCTCATATCAAGCCCACCAACAAACCATATGTTCCATCTCGGTATGCCATACCGTACAAACCGTTAGAGTAATGGGTCATCGCCTAACATATCTCTAAAATACCAAGCACAATGGACAACCCGGTGTCCTTGCTCACTTATGATGCAATCATAATCCATTAAGACTTATCCCACACCCTCAGGGTGGGTGTAACCATGTCTACCCTACATCACAACACAAGCGAGTAGTTTCTTCAATGCCTACTCTTACCACCAATCACTTGACGCTAGCCAAACCAACGAGCATACCCAAGGGTATCATTGCTCGACAAATATTTACCTCTATAACATGATGTGGTACATTTACCGGTACAATACATCCAACACTCCACCGAGCAAACCTGCTCGGCAAAAAGGTCTCGTCAACTAGTGACCCAGACTCTACCATGTGCTCACCATCGGCACTCAAACCATACAACCAAATACCTAACATAATTGTACTAACCATCAAAACGAAGCTACACGTCTACATAGAACATCCACTATGTCATTGTCATCCCGTGACGGTACCTGTCAACATACGACTTTGAAATAATATTGTCGACTCGTGACGATATATGTCGATACACGATGTCTATAGTCTCATCGTCAAACACATGACAACATAAGTAAATTAATACATGATATCCACAATAGTGCTAAATAAAAAGTAATATGCTATACCTCATTGCTAACAATATAGCGGCATACCTGTCTCCGTCATCCAACAGTGGTACGCAATCAGCACCCATCGCTCGTAGGTGGCGTAATCCAGCGTCATGTACATAGCGGCATAACCGTCGCTATAGAATCAGTGGCATAATCCCTCGTCATAGAGTCAGCGGCATAACACATCGGTATAGACATCTGGTGTGATATCCCCGAAATGATTATGTGGGTAATCATGCAATTAAGGGTTGCTAATTATGAACCTATGTGTTAAAAGGAGTTTTGTATGTGGGAGTGATTCATTTAATTGATGATGTGGTTTAGGGAGCATGTTAGGTGTTTTTAAATTGTTGTGATGATGTGGTAAAATAATAAAATATCAAGGAGAGATATTTTTTATACATCGTATGAAATACCGGGACACAATTAAACACCAAAAAACCACCCTACATACAACCACCCCACCCCCACTTGACTCAACCCACGCCCCTCCCCTGTTTTTCTGGAAAGCAGATTGACTAAGAGGCAACTTTGGACTTAGATATTTTCATCTTGCTTCTTCCAAAAAGCTTCCTTCTTTTTCCCTTCCTTTTGTCTGCAACTTGGACGGTTTCTAGGAGGAAAGTGATCGGATTTCAAGCATCCTTTCATATAGAAAATCGAAGGGCAAAAGTGGTGAGGAGTCACATTTTCTTCCCAGTTTTCAGTTTCCTGGCATGCTTGTTCTTTGTAGCAGATTTGGCATGCTAGTTTAGGGTATGATGTTATATTGTTATGAGTACCTTTATGTGATGTTTGTGAAGCCCTTAGCATGTTTAGTTAAGAAACTTGCATGCTTTATGTGCTAGATTTGTAGTAGAGAAAAGGGTTCCTCGAACATCCGAGCAAGGAAGTGCTCTGTTTTTCATGTTAAGAAGGGTTTTACCATGAATATTTGAAGCATGCTAACTTAGGTTTTGGTTGAACCTTTGATGTGCTTTTGTGTATGGTAGCTCGTTGAAGGTACCAGTATTTTTCCTTGAACATGTTGCATGTATTATGTGAAGGATTTAATCATGTGAAAGGTAGTGTTCGAAAATTCTGGGCAAGGTTCAAGTGCCCTGCTTTTCTGGAAATATATGTGTGGGGAGTGTTTTTATGAAGGCATTATCATACACGTCAAGCTTAGGTTTTGGTAAAACTTTGATGTGAAAATATGCATGGTAGTTTTGTGAAGCCCATGGCATGTTTGTTCGAGCTTTCTTTATGCTATATGTGATAGGTTTAACAGCATGAAGTGAGGTGCTCAAGAAATCTGGAAATGAATATGTTACCCTGTTTCCAGAAAAGTTGATCCAGTACTTGTTTAAATGATCGACGTTTATACATGTAGGCTTATGCTTAGGGTGTAAATTTGGTACGAATACACTCGGAGTAGTGTATTGTAATTGCTAGCATAATTGTTCAAACATGTGGTGTATGTTTTATGCTAGATCGAAGGGTATGAATATAGGTGTTCGAGAATTCTGGGTTAGTATTTCTCGAACAGGGCATCTCGATCGATCGACATTTCTTCTCGATCGATCGAGCGAGGCAGAATCTTGGTTCTTATTTTAGGCGTCTTCTCGATCGATCGGGAAGAGGGGCCGATCGATCGAGAGACCCAGAATGTTGAAAAATTTAAATTGATATATTTTGTTAAAGTTTTGATATTGGATTGTTATGAGGTGCCTAATATTGTGTTGTGTGGCTATGTAGAACCATCCCAGGTGCCATCACAACCGAGGAGATAAAGTCGATTGACTCCTCTATCTTTTGGAAAGGTACGTAAGCGACGTACGGGCATCCCAACGGTAACATGTGCTTTATGTTTGTCTTTTTGACGCATTATGAATGCAATGTGGTGCATTAAGATTATGATACATGTTATTATGCATTGTTTTTGCATATGTATGTTGTGAAATATAACAGGTGTATTTCACGAGTCAAGGTTATCTTAGTAAGGATTTTAATTGCTTACGCTAAGGTCCATTGGAAGCGAGGAAGAATTCCGCTTACATGGAGTAGCAAGAAGCATTAAAATGTACTAATGATAAGGGCTCAGGATTGAAATAAGGATTTAAGGAGGAAGGATGTCATGACATTTATTTATGAAGCCATACATTCATATAATGTGTTTTATTATGAATTATGATACAGGGACAACCAATGGGCGATATAAATGCAGGAAATACAAGAAGGGCTTGTGTTTAAGATTTGCATTTATGCCTTACTTTCATATTATGTTGAATATGAATTGTGTTATGCTCATGTGTTGGGGGTTGTCTTTGTAGGTGCTTTTGTTGACGAGAACCAGGGTCGGGGTTGATATGCTGAGCTGTAAGGAGTGCTACAGGATTAGCATGTTAGAGAAAATTTTTGTATAGCTTCTACTGAGTAGAGTAAGACTATAATGTAGTACCTTTGTAGGAATTGTGTCTTCCTTTTGAAACATTTTGGTACTGTAATCTCTAAAGCTCAGGTTAATCAACACGGCACGTTACTCTGATATTTTCACATAAATGTTTAGTTCTCTAAATTGCACCTTAATGTCTTGATGTGATAACGGGGTCTCACATTTAGTGGTATCAGAGCAGTGGTTAGATAACCAGGGAAGAGTGAAGGGTAGCCTTTAGAGACAAGTTGGCTAGGTATTCATTGTTGGGCATGTTATGCATGTGATGCATATTGTTGTATAAGTGCTATACTAACATGCTTTTGAATATTATACTCTTGTTATCTAACGGCTTATATTATGAACTGCTTTTGGTATTGTTGTTAACTCTTGTGTTACAGCATGGCTGAGATTAACCCGGGGAACCCCAATGAGGAGGTAGGAGATATGGACAGTAGGAATGCCAGTATCGCTCAGCTGAATCCTTTACCACCACCTGCTGTAGGCGTGGAGCCCAGCGAGCAGATGTTACTGCCAGGGGAGCTCAATTTGAAGCAGTTTCTGAGTTTCCATCCGCCCATGTTTGAGGGGACTGAGTCTGGTGAAGTAGCCGAGGAGTGGTTGGAGCGTATAGAGCAAATACTTGTGACTGCACCCTGTGCACGCACGGCATGGCTAAGGTTAGCCGAGTTTCAGATGGCTAAGAAGCCTGCTATGTGGTGGAAGACCACAGTCATGGAGCTGAGAGCTCAGAGTATGACGGTAGACTGGACTGTATTCCGGACCCGGTTCCTTAACCGGTATTTCTCTGCAGCTGCCAGACAATTAAAGGAGGATGAGTTCAACAGTTTGAAACAGGGTAGCATGTCGGTGGCAGACTACGCTATGCAGTATTCCTCACTGCTGAGGTATGTACCTCATATTGCTATCAGCAGCCATGCCAAGATGAGGAATTTTCTGAAGGGTCTGAGGCCAGAGATGTTTGATCGGGTTATCTCCAACAACCCCAGCTCATTTGAGGACGCCCTGACACGGGCAGAGTTGGCGGAGATTGCCGTGGGCGCGTACAAGGATGTTGTACCCCCTTTCGTACCACCACAGAGGCCTGCTACTGATAGTCTGAGGCCACGAGGGGATCAGTTCAAGGCTCGTGGGGCCTCATCATCTTCCAGGTTTAGTGGGAAGAAGCCTCAGGGACAGAAGCAGAACAACCGGGGGCCCACACAGGGGAGCAAGACAGGGGTAACCAGGTGTACCAACTGTGGAGGATGGCACTTGTGACGTGACTGTCTAGGTTGCTATGTATGTGGCAAGATGGGCCACATGGCTCGAGGTTGCCCAAATCGGGCAGTTCAGACAGACTCAGGGCCGAATAGGCCAAGGTTTGATGCTGGGAGGGCACCACAGAGGCAGCAGTTTGCACCACGACCACAGGGAGGTCAGACGGCAGGACCGCCGCAGGGACAAGTGTATGCCCTGACCAGGGAGCAGGCTGAGGCAGCCCCAGAGGAGGTCATTGCTGGTACGTGCCTTTTACTTACGTACCCTGCACTTTTATTGATAGATACAGGTGCTTCCCATTCCTTTGTATCTACTGCTTTTGTGGAAAGACACCGCTTGTGCTCGTCTCTGTTACCCACGCCTCTCATGGTCTCGACACCCACGGGAAAGCATGTGATTGCGGATCGGCTGCTATCTGATTGCCTCATTTATTTTGAGGGCAATGATCTGAGGGCCGATTTGATTCAGTTAGAGATGACAGACTTTGACTGCATTATCGGCATTGACGTGTTGAGCAGATACCGAGTTATGGTAGATTGCCAAAAGAGGATGGTTCGTTTTCTGTCTGATCAGGGGTTCCAGTGGACTTTTTATGGGGACGGCTCTCGTCCAAAGATACCAGTAATCTCCGCGGTTAAGATGTCGCGGTTATTGGAACGCGGCCACACTGGGTACCTTATTTATGCCATGGATACTTCAGAGGAGAAGGAAGTGAGAGCCGAGGACATTCCAGTCGTGGCGGAGTTCATTGATGTGTTTCCAGATGAGATTCCGGGATTTCCGCCTGTCAGGGATGTTGAGTTTGCTATTGAGCTGCTGCCAGGGACATCAGCCATTTCTCGTGCCCCATACAGGATGGCACCGGGAGAGCTGAGGGAACTGAAGGTACAGTTACAGGAGCTCCTCGACAAGGGATACATCCGTCCTAGTGTATCGCCTTGGGGTGCGCCAGTTGACCGCTTTATTTTTAAACAATTATTTTTCAAAGATTTGTGTGAAGCGATTCTACCGCAAGTGCACGGTGTCAAGTTTTAGTATAGTGAAAATTAAGTAAAGGTTGTCGAATCCACAGGGACTAACGTATAAGTACCAAATAAGATCAATCAAATTATATTTAGCCTACGATTAAAGGAGTTTGATTAACTAACTAAATTAAACTAAAGAATAAAGATTTAAACTAGAAACAATGAAAAGAATGGTTCCGGAAATGCGAAGGTAAGTCACTCGAGAAAATTACCGAGTTCGTCGTTCAATTATGTTATCTCTAATGATTCAATGGAATTCTCAGTTTATCAACCAATTGATTTTAAAGGTGAAAGGTTTTACTATTATTCGATACACTCTCTCGAGCTGTAACGAAACTAACAATAAATTAGAACAAGTCACTCTCGTGCACCTATTTACTAATTTAAAGTTGCTTAAATCATCAAAACCTATTAACTCTAAATCTTTCGATTTTAAGTTCTCACGTATGCGATATCATCTCTCGATCTCAATCGTGACATACATCATAAATTAATGGAGCGTGTTACAACGTTATCTCTCGATCTCGGTTGTAACTCTCAAATTCAATCAAAGCTAGCTAGACTTTGATCTACACATGCAATCAATCTATGAACAATAAATATCAATACACTCAAATACCAATGAATCAATATATTAAACACAATGAACGAACACTTCAATAATATAAACCAAATTCAATTCAATTCAAATACAGATGAGTTTAATTGTCTCTCGACCTCAAAAACTTCAAATGAAAATGAAAATCAAATAAATTAAGGTTCAGAAATACGATAAACGATGGATGAATCCGTGCGTTGCACCGTAATTTCTTCTCTTGTTCCTTCCTTGCACTCCGGAAGAGATTGGCTCGACTTTGGACGAAGAACGGAGATTGGATCTCCTTGGCGGCGTTGGGCAGCGGCTCCTCGACCTAGAAAATGTCTGATATTCGATGTAAAATTCGTCCCAAAAATTCGTCCTTTAATTCTGTGAGAGATCCCCTAAAAAGCCCTCCAAAATCTCGATAAAAAAAGGAAAATAAAATCTTCAGATTTCGCGTCTCGATCGATCGAGAAGTTCACCGATCGATCGGTGCACTGTTCACGCCAGCTTTTGGAACTTACTGCCTCGCTCGATCGATCGACATTTTCCACCGATCGATCGAGAATTTGAAAATTTCAGCTCCGAGGTTACTGTCTCGCTCGATCGATCGATAATTTCACCGATCGATCGAGCCTTCGAAAAAATCAGACTCTTGCTTCTGGCTGGCTCGATCGATCGAGAATAAATCTCGATCGATCGAGATCTGAAGAAACCATCTTCAGTATATTCATCATCTTTTATGCCTCGATTTCGCCCGTTATCTTCTCATTAGCTCATTTCTTCCACTTCCGATCAAATTTCCTGAAACAAACGAATAAACACCAAAAAGCATAATATCATCCAGGAAAAAGTACGGAAAATGGGAAGAAATTACAGTTAAAATCACTCAAAATCTAAGCCTATCAACTCCCCCAAACTTAGACTTGATCGTCCTCGAGCAAGCAATAAACTCAAAAAGAAAAGTTAAACTCGATACTAAGCATGAATCATCTTTACAACATATGTAACAGCTCAGAAATCCTACTTACACATCAATAGAAGTCAATCAACATTTAACAAGAAGCATTTTCTCCTAAGTTAAACAATACATCGCAACATCGGAACGTGCGTGTGTGCTATTGTCAAACATGAGTTACATATATATCTTTAACATCAACATGTGCCATATTAACTCCTAGTCAAGATTACTTTGAAATACTCTACAAGTTTACTATCCAGCACTTCTCCACTAATGTAATCGTTCCCTAGACTTGGATCAAAAGGTCTTGAAAGCTTATAACGTTAGGCCTTTTGGTGTCGGCTTCAAAGAAAAGGTAGGATGAATTCAAAGAAGAGAGTATAACAAAAGCAGTTCAACTCTTTTTTTTTTTTTTTTTTTTGAGCTTCTCTTCAACTTTTTTTCTAGCCTTGGCCACTTTGGGTCTTATTTTGAATTTTTCTTTTCAAGGCTTTTCTCTACAACTTTTCTTTTTCTTTACTCATTCTTTTGTTCCTTTTGAACTCATTTGCATATAACAATTCTGTGCAATGAATGAGATTCATTATACTCTCCTAGGGGTAGGTAAAAATTTTCTTTTAGGCTCAAACCAAGGTGGGTATAATGAGTTTGCCAAGAATGTCGAATGGGGGTCTAATCATATGCAGTGCAATACCATTCTTTTTCAATAAGGCTCAAAAAGGGGACACTAATGAATAATATATAACAGGTAGGCTTGAAAGGCTCAAACGGTCCAAAGATCGCCTAAATCATCTCCAAGTCTAGTTCCTAATTATAAATTTCGCCTCAAAGTGCTTTCAACTAAACTGTAGAGTTATCTAAAATACTCAAGACTCATCATAGTTAACACAAGTTTTCAATTTAATCAATACATACTTCACTCAATCATGACTCAATAAGTGCTCAAAGTATTCCTCAGTTTTGACATGTAGTTAACAAAGGAAATATACAAACAAGTTAAACATTTTCATGACTCCTATCTAGATGAGGATTAATTTCATCATGTATTACCGTTGTAATTCCAACTCATCAATTCTCAAGAATAACTCAATCAATAGAAAAAAATTTTGTTGGTAATGCTCAAGGACGAATTAGTCTCAACATCATGCAGTCATGCTAGGAAAAGAAACAAGACAAGTAGCAATATGTGCAAAAGCAAGATATATACAAATAATTAAAAACCCCCCCAAACTTAGCATGTGAATTGCCCTCAATGAACAAGAAAAAATAAATGCAAAGGCAAAGACACATACCATGACGACGATCGTCACTGATCGTCATCCTCATCATGCTCCGGAGGGGGAACTGGGTAGTGGTGCTCCTCGACACACATGGATTCATACTGCAAAACAAAAGTAAACAAAATAACAAAGTCAATAAAACTACCCTAAAGAAAAGAAAAAGAAACAAAGGGAATAAAGAAAGAGTTCTTGATTTATAGTCCCAAGCTGGACTGTCATCTCCTCTTTCTTAGTCGTCAAGATAGACTATAGAGGTAACCGTTTGGACTTCATTGCTCATGTGGTAATGCTTTAAGCGCTGCCCATTCACTGTAAATGTTCCCCTGCTAGGATCAGTAACTTCAATTGCACCAGAGGGATAGATTTTTGCAATGGTGAATGGTCCGGACCAACGAGAGCGTAGTTTGCCTGGGAAGAGTCGCAATCTGGAGTTGAACAAGAGTACAACATCTCCTACCTTGAATTCCCTTTGTTGTATACGCGAATCATGCCACTTCTTAGTTTTCTCTTTGTAAATCTTGGCATTCTCATATGCTTGATTCCTGAATTCTTCCATCTCATTCAATTGTAGAAGACGCTTCTCACCTACAGCCTGACAGTCAAAATTCAACCATTTAATAGCCCAATATGCTTTATGTTCAAGTTCAACAGGGAGGTGACATGCCTTACCAAATACCAACTTATAAGGTGATGTGCCAATGGGTGTCTTAAAAGCAGTTCTATACGCCCATAGTGCATCATCTAAGCGTAAGGACCAATCCTTTCGGCTTAGAGTCACTGTCTTTTCTAAGATCCTCTTCAACTCTCGATTTGAAACCTCTACTTGCCCACTGGTTTGTGGATGATAAGGAGAAGACACTTTGTGGGTGACACCATATTTACTGAAAAGTTTTTCAAATTGTTTGTTACGAAAATGGGTGCCACCATCACTAATGATTGCTCGAGGGGTGCCAAAACGAGTAAAAAATTTTCTTTTCAAAAATTGCACAACCACTCTAGCATCATTAGTGCGCAAAGCTTCCGCCTCTACCCACTTTGACACATAATCTACTACGACAAGTATGTATTTATTTGAACAAGAGCTTGGGAAAGGTCCCATGAAATCTATTCCCCACAGATCAAAAATTTCACATTCAAGCATATTGATCAATGGTAATTCATTCCTCCTAGAAATATTTCCGACTCTCTGACATCTATCACATGAAGAGACATACCTGAATGTATCCTTATACAGCGTTGGCCAATAAAATCCAGAAGCAAGTACCTTAGCCGCTGTTTTAGTAGCTCCAAAATGTCCACCAGCATCCCCATCATGACATTTCTGCAAAATATCCTGTATCTCCTCCTTGGGGACACAACGCCTTATGATATTGTCTGCACAGACTTTAAACAAGTATGGTTCCTCCCACAACAGATGTTTAACCTCAGAAAAGAATTTTTCTTTTGATAAAAAGTCAGATTTTGTGGGAGGATACCACTACAATATAGTTTGCATACTGTGCATACCAAGGTAACAATTCAACACTAAATAATTGCTCATCAGGGAAATTCTCATTAATCTCAACTACCTCATTGTCAATTGTATCAGTCATGTTCTCAATTCGCGATAAATGATCTGCAACCACATTTTCAACACCTTTCTTATCTCTTATCTCTAAGTCAAATTCTTGCAACAATAAAATCCACCTAATCAAGCGTGGTTTAGCATCTTTCTTAGCAAGTAAGTACTTAAGTGCAGCGTGGTCAGTGTATACAATAACTTTAGCAAGACATAGGTAGGAGTGAAACTTATCAAAAGCAAAAACTATGGCTAGAAGCTCTTTTTCAGTGGTGGCATAGTTAAGTTGTGCTTCATTCAAAGTGCGACTAGCATAGTAAATTGTATGAAATACCTTGTTCCTCCTTTGACCTAAGACTGCTCCTACGCCGTGTCACTGGCGTCACACATTAGTTCAAAAGGTAACTCCCAATCAGGTGCGACCAATACTGGTGCAGTTACCAATTTCTCTTTGAGTGCCTCGAACGCCTGCATACAATCAGAATTGAATTCATAAGATGCATCTTTAGTTAACAAATGAGATAAAGGTTTAGAAATTTTTGAAAAGTCCTTAATGAAACGTCGATAAAATCCTGCATGTCCTAAAAAACTCCGAATCCCTTTCACTGTTGTCGGCGGTGGTAATTGTTGTATCACTTGAATTTTAGCCCGATCCACTTCAATACCCTTTTCAGATATCTTGTGTCCCAAGACTATTCCTTCTTGGACCATAAAATGACACTTCTCCCAATTTAGTATGAGATTTGTCTCTTCACACCTAGCCAACACCAGATTCAAGTTAGCTAAACATATATCAAAAGAAGAACCAAATACAGAAAAATCATCCATGAATACTTCTAGGAACTTCTCTATCATGTCATGAAATATGGCCACCATACATCTTTGAAAGGTAGCAGGTGCATTACATAATCCAAATGGCATTCGTCGGAATGCAAATGTGCCATAAGGACAAGTGAAGGTAGTCTTCTCTTGATCCTCAGGCGTAATAGCAATTTGGTTATATCCCGAATATCCATCTAGAAAGCAATAAAAATCATACCCTGCTAACCTTTCCACCATCTGATCAATGAAGGGAAGGGGGAAATGGTCTTTACGAGTGGAATCATTTAACCTCCTATAATCAATACACACTCTCCACCCTGTGACTGTTCTAGTGGGTATTAACTCATTATTCTCATTAGGGACAACAGTAATACCTCCCTTCTTTGGTACACATTGAATAGGACTTACCCATGAGCTATCAGAAATAGGGTAGATAATACCTGCGTCCATAAGCTTAATTACCTCAGCTTTGACTACCTCTTGCATTTTTGGATTGAGACGACGTTGAGGTTGAACCACGGCCTTGAATGTGTCTTCCATAAGAATTTTATGCATGCAGACCGATGGGCTAATTCCTTTGATATCTGATATCTTCCATCCAAATGCTTTCTTGTGCTCTTGAAGGACTTTCAGAAGCTTTTCCTCATTATCACCTGTCAAAGACGAAGAAATAATGATTGGTAAAGATCTTTCAGCATCTAAGAAAATATACTTGAGATGTGATGGAAGAGGTTTGAGTTCAAGATTAGGTGACTCTTCAATTGATGGCTTTTGAGGTTTAATATCCCTTTTTCCCAACTCTCCCAGATTCTCAGTGGCTCGCTTCATGTATGGACTGGTGTTGTTCATAAAAGCTATATGCTCAATGTCTTCCTTGCATTGTTGCTCATCAGCTTCCACTAGGCATGCTTCCATGTCAGCCTTGAATGTATCTTGCAAAAAATCATCTGTCAGAATATCAATAATATCAATACTGAAACACATGTGCTCATCGTGTGGATGTTTAAGTGCTTTGAAAACATTAAAAGTAACTTGATCCTCCCCTACTCGGAGGACCAACTTCCCTTGTTGCACATCGATTATTGCTTTTCCCGTTGCTAAAAATGGTCGACCCAAAATCAACGGTGTCTCTGAATCTGCTTCCATATCAAGTACCAGAAAGTCAACGGGAAAGATGAATTTATCCACTTTGACTAGAACGTCTTCAATGATACCCCTAGGGTATGTGATGGATCGATCTGCTAACTGTAGTGAAACCTTGGTAGGTTTTGGCTCTCCTAGCCCCAACTTCCTGAAAATAGAAAATGGCATTAAATTTATACTAGCACCCAAATCACATAATGACTTTGTAAAAGATAATGATCCTATAGTGCATGGTATAGTAAAACTCCCTGGGTCTTTTAACTTTGGAGGCATTTTATTTTGCACAATTGCTGAGCACTCCTCCGTCAAACTTACCGTCTCATATTCGCCCAGCTTTCGTTTACTCGACAAGATTTCCTTCAAAAACATAGCATAACTAGGCATTTGAAGTAAAGCGTCAGCAAATGGAATATTAATGTGTAATTTCTTAAAAACTTCAAGAAATTTACCAAATTCTGCGTCCATCTTAGCTTTTTTCAATGCTGCGGGAAATGGGGGAGGAATTACTATCCTATCAATGTGTGTGATTGGTGTAGTGTTAGAATGCTTACCTTTCTCTGTTGCCTTTTTCTCAGTCATATCCTTGCTTTCGGATGTCTCTCCATGACTCTCTTCAGCTTCAGCTTGCGGTCTTAGCTCTTTTCCACTTCTTAACTCAATGGCCTTTGCTTGCTCGTTTTGATTCTTCACAGTTCTACTTGAGATGTTGCCCTGCAATTGTCCTGTGATTAATGATGCGAGCTTACCCACTTGCACTTCCAAGTTCTTTATTGCTGCATCCTGGGTTGTCATCCTGGATTCAGTTGATGCTATGAACTTGGCTATTAGCTCCTCCATATTCAGTTTATTCGAACCTCCCGGTTGTAGCTGTGGATTTAACACTTTCTCTTTGTTGGACCACCTAAAGTTGTTATTATTCCTCCACCCCGGGTTGTATGAATTTGAGTACGGACTGGTGGGTGGCCTGTTATTTACAAAATTCACCACTTCATTAGTTTGCAAGAATGGGTTACCTGCCTGGCATTCGATGCTAGGATGACCGCCTCCACACAGCTCACAGAAAATAGTTTGGGCCTGCATTGCTGCTGCTCCCATGCTGTCTATCTTCCGGTTCATGGCTTCTAATTGAGCTGAAAGAGCAGTGATCTCGTCCACTTGATGGACCCCCATTGGTTTCTGTGGCGTGCTCCTCTCAGATTGCCACTGGTAGCTGTTGCACGCCATTTCCTCCAACAAGCTATATGCTTCTTCCGGCGTCTTTCTCATTATGGATCCCCCAGATGCTGCATCAATCATGGAACGGTTAGCAGAAAATAAACCGTTATAAAAAGTTTGTACCTGCAGCCATATGGGTAAACCATGGTGTGGGCATCTCCTCAACAACTCCTTAAACCGATCCCACGCTTCGTATAAAGTCTCGGGGTCAAACTGACCAAAAGTCGTGATATCGTTCAGCATCTTCGCTGTCTTGGAAGGGGGAAAGTACTTTGACAAAAACGTCTTTGTCATCCCCTCCCATGTTGTGATAGAACCTGCAGGTAAAGAATTCAACCATGCCTTAGCTTTGTCTCGTAATGAAAAGGGAAAGAGTCTTAACCTGATGGCATCGTCAGAGACGCCATTGTGTTTGAATGTATCACAAATCTCCAAAAAGTTGGAGATGTGATTGTTCGGATCATCTGTAGCTGCTCCCCCGAACATCACTGAGTGCTGAATCATTTGTATGATTGCCGGCTTGATCTCAAAATTGTTTGCTTGAATCGTCGGTCTTGTAATACTCGACAGCGATCCATGAAATGCGGGTTGTGCAAAGTCCATCATCGATCTAGGGTGCTGTGCTTCGTTATTGTCAGCCATTTCTCGAGCTTCTCGTAATATTCTTAGTAACGTTCTCTCTATATCTGGATCAAACGGCTCGAGAAAGGGTTCCTCTCTTCTATGCATGCACTAAAGAACCGATTCTTGTACAAAATAGACAAAAGGAGACAACAAAAAAAACACAAAATTATTCACAAATATCAACAAAAGAAAACAAAGAAAACAAAAATTGCAATAATAAAAGAATTGGCTAAATTACAATTAACTAATCTCGTATGATATTATACAGATTAGTCCCCGGCAACGGAGCCAAAAACTTGACCGCTTTATTTTTAAACAATTATTTTTCAAAGATTTGTGTGAAGCGATTCTACCGCAAGTGCACGGTGTCAAGTTTTAGTATAGTGAAAATTAAGTAAAGGTTGTCGAATCCACAGGGACTAACGTATAAGTACCAAATAAGATCAATCAAATTATATTTAGCCTACGATTAAAGGAGTTTGATTAACTAACTAAATTAAACTAAAGAATAAAGATTTAAACTAGAAACAATGAAAAGAATGGTTCCGGAAATGCGAAGGTAAGTCACTCGAGAAAATTACCGAGTTCGTCGTTCAATTATGTTATCTCTAATGATTCAATGGAATTCTCAGTTTATCAACCAATTGATTTTAAAGGTGAAAGGTTTTACTATTATTCGATACACTCTCTCGAGCTGTAACGAAACTAACAATAAATTAGAACAAGTCACTCTCGTGCACCTATTTACTAATTTAAAGTTGCTTAAATCATCAAAACCTATTAACTCTAAATCTTTCGATTTTAAGTTCTCACGTATGCGATATCATCTCTCGATCTCAATCGTGACATACATCATAAATTAATGGAGCGTGTTACAACGTTATCTCTCGATCTTGGTTGTAACTCTCAAATTCAATCAAAGCTAGCTAGACTTTGATCTACACATGCAATCAATCTATGAACAATAAATATCAATACACTCAAATACCAATGACTCAATATATTAAACACAATGAACGAAAACTTCAATAATATAAACCAAATTCAATTCAATTCAAATACAGATGAGTTTAATTGTCTCTCGACCTCAAAAACTTCAAATGAAAATGAAAATCAAATAAATTAAGGTTCAGAAATACGATAAACGATGGATGAATCCGTGCGTTGCACCGTAATTTCTTCTCTTGTTCCTTCCTTGCACTCCGGAAGAGATTGGCTCGACTTTGGACGAAGAACGGAGATTGGATCTCCTTGGCGGCATTGGGCAGCGGCTCCTCGACCTAGAAAATGTCTGATATTCGATGTAAAATTCGTCCCAAAAATTCGTCCTTTAATTCTGTGGAAGAGATCCCCTAAAAAGCCCTCCAAAATCTCGATAAAAAAGGAAAATAAAATCTTCAGATTTCGCGTCTCGATCGATCGAGAAGTTCACCGATCGATCGGTGCACTGTTCACGCCAGCTTTTGAAACTTACTGCCTCGCTCGATCGATCGACATTTTCCACCGATCGATCGAGAATTTGAAAATTTCAGCTCCGAGGTTACTGTCTCGCTCGATCGATCGATAATTTCACCGATCGATCGAGCCTTCGAAAAAATCAGACTCTTGCTTCTGGCTGGCTCGATCGATCGAGAATAAATCTCGATCGATCGAGATCTGAAGAAACCATCTTCAGTATTTTCATCATCTTTTATGCCTCGATTTCGCCCGTTATCTTCTCATTAGCTCATTTCTTCAACTTCCGATCAAATTTCCTGAAACAAACGAATAAACACCAAAAAGCATAATATCATCCAGGAAAAAGTACGGAAAATGGGAAGAAATTACAGTTAAAATCACTCAAAATCTAAGCCTATCACCAGTCTTGTTCGTGAAAAAGAAGGATGGGTCAATGCGTCTGTGCATTGACTACAGGCAACTGAACAAGGCTACAGTGAAGAACAGATATCCGCTTCCGAGGATTGATGATCTGTTCGACCAGCTTCAGGATACGGAGGTGTACTCCAAGATAGATTTGAGGTCAGGCTATCACCAGGTATGGGTTAGAGCTGGTGATGTCCAAAAGACGACTTTTAGAACTCGGTATGGGCACTATGAGTTCTTGGTGATGCCGTTCGGTGTGACAAATGCACCTGCAGTCTTTATGAGCCTGATGAACAGAGTATTTCAGGAGTACCTCGATCAGTTTGTGATCGTATTCATTGATGACATCCTGGTCTATTCAAGGAATGAGGAGGATCATGCCGATCACCTGAGGATAGTGCTCCAGATCCTCAGAGATCATCAGTTGTACGCCAAACTCAGCAAGTGTGAGTTTTGGCTAAACAGTGTAGCATTCTTGGGCCATATCATATCACGAGAGGGGATATCAGTAGACCCGAGGAAGATAGAGGCAGTTATGGATTGGTCTACCCCTACTTCAGTCAGTGAGATTCGAAGTTTTCTTGGTCTGGCTGGCTATTATCGACGTTTCGTCGAGGGTTTCTCAAAGATCGCCAAGCCACTTACACAGCTGACTCAGAAGGGAGTCTCTTTTTGTTGGTCAGAGGCTTGTGAGCAGAGTTTCAGGGAATTGAAGCACAGACTGACTACTGCACCGGTTCTAGTGATTCCCAAGGAGAACAAAGGATTTGTTCTTTATACAGACGCATCGCTACAGGGCTTAGGGTGCATACTGATGCAGGACAGACATGTAGTGGCTTACGCTTCGAGACAGTTGAAGCCACACGAGATGAGGTATCCAGTCCACGATCTGGAGTTGGCAGCTATAGTGTTCGCCTTGAAGATATGGCAACACTACTTATATGGTACCTCATTCACCATCTTCACTGATCACAAGAGCCTGAAGTTCTTGTTTACACAGGCTGAACTAAACATGAGGCAGAGGAGATGGATGGACCTGCTGAAGGACTACGACTGTGAAATTGAATATCACCCGGGGAGGGCAAATTTGACAGCCGACGCTTTGAGTCGGAAGGTGAGGAGCACAGCAGAGGATGCTATGTCACTATCAGCTATGTTTGGCTCCTACTGCCATTTGGGTTTTGATTATGATGTATCCTCTTCACCAGTACAAGTTTGACCTTGCTAGCTGAGCCTGTTATATATGATCACATCAGGAAGGCTCAGGGGACCGATGCAGAGGTTCAGAGATGGATATTAGTGGTTCATTCAGGTCAGTCGTCGAGATTCAGAGTGGCTGAGGACGGTTCTCTGAGACTTGGCGACATATGGGTGGTTCCAGATGAACCTGAGTTGCGTCAGGGTTTATTACAGCGAGCTCATTGCAGCAGGATGAGTGTCCACCCAGGAGGGAAGAAGATGTATAAGGATTTACGCAGCCAGTTCTGGTGGAGGCGTATGAAACAAGATGTCACCTCATTTGTCAAGCGCTGTTTGATTTGTCAGCAGGTGAAGGCTGAGAGGCAGAGGCCTGGAGGTGAACTAAAGAGTTTGGGGATACCCGAGTGGAAGTGGCAGCACGTGTCTATGGATTTCGTGACCCACTTACCGAGGACTGTTTCGGGTTTCAATGCCATCTGGGTAGTCGTGGATAGACTGACTAAAGTGGCTCACTTCATTCCCTATTGTATGACATATGCGCACTTGAGGATGGCACAGTTATATGTCAGAGATGTGGTGAGACTGCACGGGATCCCTGTTTCGATAGTGTCTGATCGAGATCCGCGGTTCACATCTGGGAGGGTCTGCAGACAGCTCTAGGTACAGAGTTGAGGCTGAGCACAGCCTATCACCCTCAGACGGACGGACAGACCGAGCGTACGATACAGACGCTCGAGGATATGTTGAGAGCTTGTGTGCTAGAGTTCGACATATCATGGCAGGACTCGATAGCCTTAGTGGAGTTCTCTTACAACAACAGCTACCAGGCAAGTATACAGATGGCTCCTTTCGAGGCCCTCTATGGTAGGCGTTGTAGGTCACCCTTGTGTTGGGATGACGTGGACCGTAAGTCGGTTGGAGGACCAGAGTTGGTTCAGGAAATGGAAGAGAAAGTTAAGGTTATCAAAGGAAAGATGAAGGCAGCTCAGGACAGGCAGGCATCATATGCCAATCAGCGGCGTAGGCCGTTGGAGTTTCAGTTAGGCGACAGAGTTTTTCTGAAGATCTCACCTTTCAGAGGCGTAGTACGATTTGGGATGCGAGGAAAGTTATCCCCGAGGTATGTAGGGCCGTATGAGATCTTACAGCGTGTGGGTACTCTGGCGTACCGTTTGGCTTTACCGCCTTCTTTGTCAGGTATACACGACGTATTTCATGTGTCTATGCTGAGGAAGTATGAGCCGGATCCTTCACATGTGTTGCAGCCTTCAGAGGTACAGATTGAGTCCGATGTTTCTTATGTGGAGCGACCTATCAGGATTTTGGATAGGGCAGACCGCAGACTTCGGAACAAGGTTATTCCTATGATCAAGGTTCAGTGGGATCGTAGGGGTGTCGAGGAGGCCACGTGGGAGACAGAGCGACACATGGTGCAGCACTATCCAGAGCTGTTTTCTGGTATGCGTTTATGTATTGTTTTATATCTTGTTAGCAGCATGTTTGATTCCGGGGACGAAATCTTATAAGTAGGGGAGTATTGTGATATCCCCGAAATGATTATGTGGGTAATCATGCAATTAAGGGTTGCTAATTATGAACCTATGTTTTAAAAGGAGTTTTGTATGTGGGAGTGATTTATTTAATTGATGATGTGGTTTAGGGAGCATGTTAGGTGTTTTTAAATTGTTGTGATGATGTGGTAAAATAATAAAATATCAAGGAGAGATATTTTTTATACATCGTATGAAATACCGGGACATAATTAAACACCACAAAACCACCCTACATGCAACCACCCCCACCCCCACTTGACTCAACCCACGCCCCTCCCCTGTTTTTCTGGAAAGCAGATTGACTAAGAGGCAACTTTGGACTTAGATATTTTCATCTTGCTTCTTCCAAAAAGCTTCCTTCTTTTTCCCTTCCTTTCGTCTGCAACTTGGACGGTTTCTAGGAGGAAAGTGATCGGATTTCAAGCATCCTTTCATATAGAAAATCGAAGGGCAAAAGTAGTGAGGAGCCACATTTTCTTCCCAGTTTTCAGTTTCCTGGCATGCTTGTTCTTTGTAGCAGATTTGGCATGCTAGTTTAGGGTATGATGTTATATTGTTATGAGTACCTTTATGTGATGTTTGTGAAGCCCTTAGCATGTTTAGTTAAGAAACTTGCATGCTTTATGTGCTAGATTTGTAGTAGAGAAAAGGGTTCCTCGAACATCCGAGCAAGGAAGTGCTCTGTTTTTCATGTTAAGAAGGGTTTTACCATGAATATTTGAAGCATGCTAACTTAGGTTTTGGTTGAACCTTTGATGTGCTTTTGTGTATGGTAGCTCGTTGAAGGTACCAGTATTTTTCCTTGAACATGTTGCATGTATTATGTGAAGGATTTAATAATGTGAAAGGTAGTGTTCGAAAATTCTGGGCAAGGTTCAAGTGCCCTGTTTTTCTGGAAATATATGTGTGGGGAGTGTTTTTATGAAGGCATTATCATACACGTCAAGCTTAGGTTTTGGTAAAACTTTGATGTGAAAATATGCATGGTAGTTTTGTGAAGCCCATGGCATGTTTGTTCGAGCTTTCTTTATGCTATATGTGATAGGTTTTACAGCATGAAGTGAGGTGCTCAAGAAATCTGGAAATGAATATGTTACCCTGTTTCCAGAAAAGTTGATCCAGTACTTGTTTAAATGATCGACGTTTATACATGTAGGCTTATGCTTAGGGTGTAAATTTGGTACGAATACACTCGGAGTAGTGTATTGTAATTGCTAGCATAATTGTTCAAACATGTGGTGTATGTTTTATGCTAGATCGAAGGGTATGAATATAGGTGTTCGAGAATTCTGGGTTAGTATTTCTCGAACAGGGCATCTCGATCGATCGACATTTCTTCTCGATTGATCGAGCGAGGCAGAATCTTGGTTCTGATTTTAGGCGTCTTCTCGATCGATCGGGAAGAGGGGCCGATCGATCGAGAGACCCAGAATGTTGAAAAATTTAAATTGATATATTTTGTTAAAGTTTTGATATTGGATTGTTATGAGGTGCCTAATATTGTGTTGTGTGGCTATGTAGAACCATCCCAGGTGCCATCACAACCGAGGAGATAAAGTCGATTGACTCCTCTATCTTTTGGAAAGGTACGTAAGCGACGTACGGGCATCCCAACGGTAACATGTGCTTTATGTTTGTCTTTTTGACGCATTATGAATGCAATGTGGTGCATTAAGATTATGATACATGTTATAATGCATTGTTTTTGCATATGTATGTTGTGAAATATAAGAGGTGTATTTCACGAGTCGGTTATCTTAGTAAGGATTTTAATTGCTTACGCTAAGGTCCATTGGAAGCGAGGAAGAATTCCGCTTACATGGAGTAGCAAGAAGCATTAAAATGTACTAATGATAAGGGCTCAGGATTGAAATAAGGATTTAAGGAGGAAGGATGTCATGACATTTATTTATGAAACCATACATTCATATAATGTGTTTTATTATGAATTATGATACAGGGACAACCAATGGGCGATATAAATGCAGGAAATTCAAGAAGGGCTTGTGTTTAAGATTTGCATTTATGCCTTACTTTCATATTATGTTGAATATGAATTGTGTTATGCTCATGTGTTGGGGGTTGTCTTTGTAGGTGCTTTTGTTGACGAGAACCAGGGTCGGGGTTGATATGCTGAGCTGTAAGGAGTGCTACAGGATTAGCATGTTAGAGAAAATTTTTTTATAGCTTCTACTGAGTAGAGTAAGACTATAATGTAGTACCTTTGTAGGAATTGTGTCTTCCTTTTGAAACATTTTGGTACTGTAATCTCTAAAGCTCAGGTTAATCAACACGGCACGTTACTCTGATATTTTCACATAAATGTTTAGTTCTCTAAATTGCACCTTAATGTCTTGATGTGATAACGGGGGTCTCACATCTGGCGGCATGAACCATCGCCATAGATGTAACGGAATGTACCATCGCTATGAACACCCGGCGGCATAAGTCATCGCCAATGGAATAGTGGAACGAACCATCGCTATGAATATATCCGACGGCAAGAATCATTGCCAATCAATATAGCGGAATGAACCATCGCTATCAATATATCCGGCGGCAAGAATCATCGCCAATCAATATAGCGGAATGAACCATCGCTATCAATATGTCCGGCGGCAAGAATCATCGCCAATCAATATAGCGGAATGAGACATCACTATCAATACACTTGGCGGCATGAACCATCGCCAACCAACATAGCGGAATGAGACATCGCTATCAATACACTTGGCGGCATGAACCATCGCCAACCAACATAGCGGAATGAGACATCGCTATCAATATCGATAATGTGGTTGTTCCGGTCTTGTTATAGCAGCGGAATTTTAGGACCCCTCGCTTCGACATATAGCGGCATCATATGATATCCCTCGCTTCGACAATGACAGTGGCATGTTACCTCGCTTAGACATGACAGCGGCAAATATCATATTACCATCGCTTCATATGACAGCGGCAAGTACCTCCCTCGCTCGAATATAACAACTACCGGAACTTCCACTAGCTCCATGTACCTGCATCCAGGTTAATACCACAGTTCACAATTTAATGATCGATATCACGTTCCAGTTATAACCACAATATTCCACATTAATCACTAGAATTGTGACTCTTCCGGTCCCAATACAACAGCGGAATTTTAGGACCCCTCGCTTCGACAATGACAGCGGCATATTACCTCGCTTAGACATGACAGCGGCAAGTACCTCCCTCGCTCGGAGATAAAGGCTACCGGAACATTCATCAATTCTACCACAATAATCAAGCACAACAGTTGATTCCATTATCACAATATATCTCACTATCATTTCACATATACCATCACATGTAAGGGTTCACTACCCACGATATACATAATCAAAGGTGTAACACGTTTTACCGTCCGAAGCCCGTACGTCTCACCTTTCCTGATTTTTCTACAAAATCAGATCCCTTAACACATAATACATGAAGGGCCAGACATCACCATTAATGCCATCCCATCACATTGTACACGATTCCTGCAATCACAATGATTAGCAACACCACTTTTCATATCATAAAAAGCACATAACAACTAGTTGTGTCATACAACATTAATGCCATCATGCATAAATGTGTGCTATCAATAACTCCCTAGGCCCTTAACAGCCCCAAAGAGCAACCACTGCTCTGATACCACTAATGTAAGGACCCCAAGCCCCTAACCCTTGATTAGTGTATTAATCATTATGTGTGGTACATGCTTTCAATAAAATCAATCGGGAACACAGATGATACTTTATCATTGAATGGCAATTACAAAATTTCTTTAATATTCAACATTAATATCATCTCTACCAACAAATAGACTCATAGATTCCGCCCATTTCCATCCCCATTACACCACTTTTTACATGGTGGACTTTTATAAAAAGTTGGGCAGAGTCTCCCCATAAATAGAGCCATCCTGAAATAAAAGCGCATCACAATATATAGTTCCCGGCCAGGGAAAACACATACTCAACAGAATACAGCAACGCTAAGTAAATTCCCAGCCAGGGAAGACACCACACATAAGACAACATAAATGGGTTTCAACACCCACATAATACACCCATGACTCTCATATCATTAGCAATTCTACTCTTAATTGCATGCAACATAGAATGAAAGAGAGAAAGGCTCATGCCTTTATATACAACCCATATACAAGCATAACCGTGCTCACATGCGAGCATCATAAATATGTATATAACCTTCGGGTGTATATAAGTACTCTATACGATACCGTGCTCTATCAAGCCCTGGTACCACGATCCTGGGAGTACATCCAATCAACAGCTCGAGCTCAGCTCCACAGCCATCGATGTACCTGTTCACCTGCCCCAACAGAGACAGCCCCCAACGGGGTGAGCATACCAATACACAAAATCTCATAATCACAATAATGAAATTCATAATTTACAACAAAAGTAAATACTAATGAATTTTAAATGATACTCCCTGGATGGCAACATCCTCATCCGGGATTCCGTGTACTGTCCCTGTTCTCACAATCATCAAACTCATCAAATCTCAAAAATCAGTAAATCAACACATTGATTTAACTCATAGTATGCCTGATTCTCAAGTATCAATAATTAATGATTCCAAATTCATTATACATACAAATATAGATATCTCGATATCTAATACTGATTTTCAACTTTGCTACCAATCACAGATAGCTCAAATGCCTAGCATTTATTTTACAAATTCTCCATTATACTTAGAAATCTCACATGTCTTATAATGAATACAAGATTCCACGATCATTCTCAGGCATCTCAAATGCCCTACAATAGTCATTTAAACCCAGTACCCCATATCTCTTATAAGGTCATACTACTCTAGTATCACGCACGCTTGTGGCGGCGATGTCAAGGTTGGGTCATTCCATAACTATATCAACACATATATATAACCATACGCACAACCCTCAATGCAATCAAAATACATTATGCATTTCACAAATGCTCTCATATAAAGTAATGCTCGTACGTCGCACGTACCTTAAATCTCCGAAGTCCGAGCCAAACCTTGCTCAAGTTCCATGCCCCGAGGAACGATGTGCTAACACGATAAATAATTCACAATTATTTACGAACATGCAACCCATGCTCAAGCACACCCATAACCCTCAAAAATATTGTCAACACATGACAATCAACCATTATCGAAAATTGCTCAAGAACTCCCCACAAATTTTTGAACCTTCACAACACAAATCGAACCCAAACTAAGCACCATAATACATCTAAAACATGTAATAAACGAACCATAACAAGAATTACCACCCCCTGCCAAAAACCCCAATTTTCGAACCCACCTCACGCACACAGCCAAAAATTCGAACCAACCCTCACACCAACGGCAAGAATTCAAACTAATTGAACACAAAAATGGTAGGGAAATACACGATAATGACGAAAAGGGGTAAGGGAGGTTACCCAATCGAAAATCGGAAGGAAAACGTTCAAAATCGAAGAACCCTAAAATTTGGGCGTCGGCGTCTTCTGCAAAATCCGACTCCAAAACGCGACGAAAATTCAAATTGTTGGTATGGGAAGGTGCGCCTGGACGAGACGAAGCCAACGGTAGGTCGGACGCGGCGGATGGCGTCCGGACGGCGGCGGGCGCACGGCCTGAAGCTGCGTGGGTCAAAGGGGATCAGGAAAGCAGCGCACGGGGAGAGAGAGAAGCAAGGTGAGGAAAATGGTTCCGATAATTAAAATCTAGGATTCAACTGGTATTTATAGCAAAAATACCCCAAAATACTAATAGCCCCACAAATACATCATGATTCATTAAAAATCATCTGTTTTCAAAATTCTCTCTCTAACTCCAAAACCCCCTACCGGTGCCCACACAAAGCACCCGAGATCCCGAGTCACACTAAAAACCCAACTCATAGGTTTTTCACCGGAATGAGAATACAATCTCAACCTCGGGATCCAACGATCCCAACTACCCAAATAGACGAGCTCTGGAGGCCCAACACCTCAATTAAACTCCAAATCGCCACGTAAAACAACTTTAGGGGTTATTAACACTCCGGGATTAACATCTATAATCCCTGGTCATCACAAATGTTGATTGAGACATTGATTGTGAATCAACCTTGGTGAGCATTTCTAGTGTTGGACGTGGTAATCGCTTTACTTTTTGGTGAGACGCATGTGGAGACGTCTCTCGGGAGATGCTCGAGGATGGGGAGTACTATAGTATTAGTACAGAGCATCCTTAGAATGAGTATACGTGGAGTATACGGATTCTATTTTTGAGTGATAGTGGCAATGGCGCTTAATTCTGAACCATTGTGTGTTTACTGGTTCCGGGATGCATGTCGATGTAGGTATATCCATGTTTTCCGAACGGTGGTTCGAGGTTGGTGGGTCATGGGAACATGACACTTTCCTTGTGAGGAAAGAGGTATTGGTATACATATTAAGAATCTTTGAGAGATTCGATGGGTTGGTAGTGTAGTGTTGATTTTGGGATCACACTGTGTGTGGTTGGTTCGTCGATCATCGTTCTCCTTGATTGAGAATAACTGGGGATTGACAATTGTATGTGGGGCTCATGGGTGTATTTGAGGATACCATAGCCGGGTATATTGAGTATGCATGTGGCGTTGATGCTTGGACATGAATACCGGTGCTTATTCAGAGGCCAGCTTATTGGTACTTGTCGAGCGTCGGGTTAATATACTATGCTCGGGCGAATGAATCTCTGATGAGAGATTTGGGACGCCTTGAGATTGGAAATCTAAATGGCACAATGTGTTCTAGGAATGATCGTGATGTACGGTTAACTCCCTTTGAGGAAGGGTTGCCTTGTTTGGGTTGAGGCAATTCCTTACTAGTAACTTCTTTTTGAGTTGTTCGATAGCGTCCCTGGGTTGGGATTATTAAATCCTAGGGTAACCAAGGGATTGTCAGGGCTCGGATTAGTTGGGTGTCGTTGTCGACACAGGTGTTGAGAATGCAATTGACTCTCTTGCACGCCCTTTTGGAAACTTGAGACTTTGTGGAGTCTCGATGGTGTGTCGGGACCAAGAATTGATTTCTTGGAACACACCGGTGTAAACATCTTCTGAGATGTGTTTTGTGTGGATCGGTGACTGTGGGTTACCCGATCCGTATTACAAGTGGTGCAACTACTCCTTTGGAGGAGATGGGGGTGGAAAGCGAGAACCGGGTTTACTGTGAGTATATTGTTGTATGCTAGTAGTCCCCATCATAACGATGTGTGTTAAGCATCGTGGGCCAGTGATGGAAATATCATGGGGAGATATCTATGTCATAACCAAGGAGGACATGGTTAATTTGCAGTCGTAGTAGAGTGACTTCTGGGATGACTCGCATCGAGGTATGTTGTTATCTTTTGGGTTTTATATTGGTTTTGGAGGTTTGCTCTATTTTAGAGCTTGGTGCGAGATTGATGTCCTCGCAGTTGATAATTCGATTCTGATGTGGTCTAGAATCGGGGTTGTGGTTTTGTTTGTTTTGTGTAGCCTTGGTGTTACGTGGAGTACACCAGTGCAAATTTCTAGGATGAAATTTTATTAGTGGGGGATAATTGTGATGCCCGGGGATTAATGGTGTTATTCTCGGTGTGGTAATAATCCTTAATGGATTTTTAATTGTGGCAATTAGGAATTAATTACGGTTTTGCGTTTCCCGAGGTTGTTAAATCGAGCAATTGGGATCGTTGGATCCAAAGGTTGAGATTGTATTCTCATTTTGGTCGAAAACCTATGAGTTGGGTTTTTTGTGGGACTTGGAGTCCGGGGGTGCTTTATGTTGGGGCTGGTATGGGGATTTGATGTTGGAGAGAGAGTTTTTGAAAACAGATGATTTTTAATGAATCATGATGTATTTGTGAGGGTATTGTTATTTTGGAGCATTTTTGCTATATATATATACCAGATGGACTCGGGATTCCGTCATTTTTCCCGGAATCATCTCTCTCTCATCGCTCTCTTCCCTTTCTCTCTCCCCGCTTTACCCCAAAACCCTTCCCCTCCTTTCCCCTTCAACAAAATCATTTGTAACAAGATTTAGGGGCCGGATTTTTTTGAAGAAAAGCTGGGTAATCTCATTCTCCTCTCTTTTAGCTTCGATTTGATTGTAATTTTGATGGATTTGGTTGAGTTTTGAATTTGGGTTTGTTTTGGGAGATTTTACAAAATCTTGAAATCTTATGGTTTCGTTTTAAAATGGGTTTTTAACCCTTGTTGGAGGTTCTATGGTGTTACATTATTGTTGGTTTGGTTTGGAAGGAGTTGGGGTGTGATTTGTGGAGGCTTTAAGCTTTTGAAAATGGTGATTTTCGTGTTGCAGGACGTAGCGATCGATCGCTACTTTTGAGCGATTGATCGCCTCGCGCTAGTAAGGTCTGGCTATCGATCGCTATATCGAGCGATCGATCGCCAAGGGGCTAGCGATCGATCGCCAGCAGGTGAATTTTGGTTTTCTTGGCTTTTTCGTGGGATTTTGGATTTGCGACTTAAATGGTCGACTCCCGGGGCAATGTTTACATTCCAATGGGAATGCTAGACTTTAAATGGATTGGTTGGAGCCAAATTAAATAAAACGGAACTCTCGGTTGAGTTTTTGGCTATCTTTTAATCTTTTAAAATGGAATAATTTTGGGTATTATGCATGCCTAGCCGGGGGCTTTTATTTTGGTAATCGTAATGGATTGACGTTGGTTTTGAGGTTGCGAACGTGCGTGGGCACGTGATTGCATGCTTATTTTTTATTGTGAGTTATTTATGGGTTTTAGCACATATTTCTCGGGACATGGAACTCAAGCAAGGTTTGGCTTGGACTACGGAAACTCAAGGTACGTGTAACGTACGAGCATGACCTTAATTATATTATTGCAATTATTGTGCATGAGATAGATGAATGGTAAGTGTTATTAGTCGATGCTTAGTATATTGTGTCTTGCATAAATTGGTTAATGGAAACGGGACTGGGTTGTGTTATGTTGATTGGTCTTATGTAATGTATGATGCCGCTTTGGAGCGAGCAATTGTCGTGATGTGGCCGCTATGGAGCGAACATCGGTAAGTGATGCCGCTACTTTTGAGTGAGCGAGGAAATGTGGCTTTTGACTAGATATCTAGGATATCTGTATTTATTCCCCTATTGATATTGAATTGGATCAGGGACATAGTTAATCAGCATAATGATTAACTGGATATTTGGAATTTGATGATTTTGGTTGTTTTGAGAACAGGGACAATACAGTGGGATCCCGGATGATGATGATGCCATCCAGGGAGTAACATTTAAATTCATGGCATTTACATTGTAAATTATGAATTATATAATTGTGATTATTGGTTTGGTGGTATTGATATGCTCACCCCGTGTGGGGGCTGTCTCTATTGGGGCAGGTGAAATAGGAACAACGTAGCTCTGGAGCCGTGATCAAGCTATGGATTGGAGGTGATTCCAGGATCGAGGCACCAGAGCTCATGTGGAGCTGGATATTTTGTATGCCCTTTTTATACATTACGTACACATAGGTTTATTCAATGCTCGTGTGTGAGCAATAATTATGTGTATATGGGTTGTATAAAAAGGCATGGACCTTTCTCCTTTCATTCATTTGTGTGAGCAATTAACTAGGGAATTGCTAGATGAATTGAGATTGCGATTAGTGTATTACATGGGTGCATGATGTATTAAATGGTCTTAATCTAGGAAATCGGATATTGCATGGAATGGAATAAATGAAGCAAGAAATTTTATAGGTGGTATGGTGTACCACGTTTACATATAGTTTCCCTTTACACGTGATTGTATGCACTAAATGCATGGCTTAATGCACTAATTGTGGGTTAAGGGCACGGGGACCCTTACATATTTGGAGTAGTTGGATCCAAGGGTTGAGATTGTATTCTCATCGTGGTGATAACCATGGAATTTGGTTTTTGGTGGAATCTGGTGTCCGGAGTACTTTGTACTGGGGCTGGTGATGGAATTTGAGTTGGAGAGATAATTATTGAAAACAGATGATTTTTAATGAATCATGATGTAGTTGTGGAGGTATTGGTATTTTGGAGCCCCGGTGCTATATATACCAAATGTACTCGGTATTCCGTCATTATACGGAATCTCTCCTCCCTCTCCTCTCCCTCACGCCACTCTCTCACCCCAAACCCTTCCCCCTTTCCCTTTGATGAGCAAAATCGAGGGAGGCTCATCCTAGGAGCCGGATTTCACAAAGATAAGTTGGTAACTTTCTTCTTCTCACTTTTAACTTCGATTTGATTATGGTATTGTGTAGTTTGGTTGTGATTAGAGTTGGTTTGAGTTTTGGAATTTTAAAGAATTTTGGGTTGTTGGTTTGAGGAGTTTTTATGGTGTTTATTTTGAGGATTTATGTTGTATGGGGTGTGAGGATTGTTGTTGGGCAAAATTTGCAAGAAAACGCCATTTTTAGCTGATACAGGTCGAGGCGATCGATCCCCAGGGCGGGGCGATCGATCGCCGCGACGTTAATGAAATTTTGAGGAAGATGAACAGTGAGGCGATCGATCGCCTCAAAGGAAGCGATTGATCGCCATGAGGCAGTAGCCAAATACACTGAGAGGCGACCGATCGCCTGGAAAGGAGCGATCGATCGCCTGTACCCATTTTTGAGAGGCGATCGATCGTCTGGGGCAAAGCAGTCGATCGCGAGTGCCTGTTTTTGGGGTTTAATTTCGTGTTGAGATTTCGATGCATGCTTCGCCCGAGGTCTTTAAAATGGTTAATCGTCATGGATGACGATAGAATTGGGGTTTGTGAACGTGCTTGGGCACGTGGTTGCATGCTTGAGATTAATTGTGGATTATTAATCGTGTTTAGCACATAATTCATCGGTCACGGGACCAAGGCAAGATTGGATTCGAACTACGGGAATATAAGGTATGTATGACGTACGAGCATAGCCTATTATAATGTTGCAACTGTAAAATGCATGGTATGTGGTAATTGCAATAAATGGATATTGAAATGCATGGTATATGGTACTTGCTATAAATGGATAGTGATATGCATGGTAGATGGTGATTGCGTTAAATGGACATATATTGGGAACCATACGGTGCCGCTATTGAGCGAGCAATGATTTGGGATGTTGTCGTCGTTGAGCGACCATCGGTTATGACGCCGCTATTGTTGAGCTTGCCTGGGTTAAAATGCCGCTATTGTGGAGCGAGCTATGAAATAGAAATATTTAATAATTGGCTAGATGCATGTGATATCTGTAGTACCCTATTTGATGATTTAATCATTTTGATTATGGAACTGGCATATCAGGGATGGTTTTATTTGATCAATGAGATGATCAACTGGCTTTTGAGAATTTAATGGTTTGGTTATTTTGAGAACAGGGACAATACAGGGGATCCGGATGAGGATGATACCATCCAGGGAGTATCATTTAAATTCATGGCATTTACATTATGTAAATTATGAACTGTAATATTATGATTATTGGATTGGTGGTATTGGTATGCTCACCCCGTGTGGGGGCTGTCTCTGTTGGGGCAGGTGATACAGGTGTAGCAGCAGCTTTGGAGTTGAGCTCGGGCTGTTGATTGGAGGTACTTCCAGGATCGAGGTACCAGAGCTGGTTGAATAAGTACATAGATCCAGAGTTGAGATCGAGTTGTGCTTGGGAGGTGCTTCCAGGATTGAAGTACCAGTAACGGTATCTGGTAGAGTATTTTATACATTAGATACACGCTTATTCATTGGGTGCTCTCATGTGAGTACGTTTTTACGTGTATATGGAATGTATAAATGGACATAGTTTTCTCTCTTCATTTATGGCTTGCATGCAATTATACGGAATTGCTAAATGAACTGAGAGTATGTTAGTGTATTATTAGGGTGCATACTTGAAAGTGGCTTTGGTTGGGGAAGTTGAATATTATGAGGATCTAATGCAAGAAATTTTATAGATGGTATATGATGTTATACTTGCATATGGCTTTTTCCCCCATGATAATATGATTGTGCACTAATGTTATGGATTAATACACTAATAACGGGTTAAGGGCACGGGGGTCCTTACATTAGTGGTATCAGAGTATTGATTTTCTCTTTGGGGCTGTTGAGGGCCTAAGAACATGTTAATGAGAATGAGAAGCACATACTTATGCATGATGATAGTTAGTGTTGTGTGGCACAACTATATTTCTTATGTGCGTTTATGATTTGTGTTCATAATTGGAATATGTTGTTGCTAACCATGATGGTTGCTGGGTCATATGAGACATGGAGTATGCATTACGGTTGCATATATATCGGAGTGATGATTTTAATGCTTTGCCGCTAAATGTTGAAGCGGTGGTAAAATTCCGCATGTCACATTTGAAGCGAGGTGCATTAAAATACACTCATGGCGATGTTTATTGGAATACGGGTTATGTATTACGGTTGTATGCATGGCGTAGCGATGTGAATACTTGTCGCTGTCATATTATAGCGATGAAGAATATTTACCGCAAATATGTCGAAGTGAAGGATAATTCCGATGTCATATTACTATTGCGAGGGATATTATGCCGCTAATATGTTGAAGTGAGGGGTATTTCCGCTGTCATGATAAAACGAGGAGTAGTGGCGCTGCTGTCATACCACCGCGATGAAGAATATTTGCCGCTTAAGCGAGGGATATTATACCGCTAATATGGCGTAGCGATGAGCTTTCCGCTGTCATATGATAGCGACGGAGGATATTTGCCGCTTAAGCGAGGGATATTATGCCACTGGTATGTCGAAGCGAAGTAGCGAAGAGGGATATTTGCCGCTTCTTAGCGAGGGATATCATGACGCTAGTTTATTGGCGATGGTTCATGCCGCCGGGTATCTATATAGCGATGGTTCATTCCGCTATTTTAATGGCGATGGTTCATGCCGCCATGTATCTATATAGCGATGGTTCATTCCGCTAGTTTATTGGTGATGGTTCATGCCGCCGGGTATCTATATAGCGATGGTTCATTCCGCTAGTTTATTGGCAATGGTTCATGCCGCCGGGTATCTATATAGGGATGGTTCACTCCGCTAGTTTATTGGCGATGGTTTATGCCGCCGGGTATTCATAGCGATGGTTTATTCCGCTATTCTATTGGCGATGGTTCATGCTGCCGGGTATTATGTAGCGATGGGTCATTCCGCTGCATCTATTGGCGATGGTCTATGCCGCCAGTATTATATAGCGATGGTACATTCCGCTACATCTATGGCGATGGTTCATACCGCCGGATATTTATAGCGATGTTTTATGCTGCTGACTCTATGGCGAGGGATCATGCCGGTGATTCTATAGCGATGGGTTATACCGCTATGTACGTGACACTGGATTACGCCGCCTACGAGCGATGGGTGCTGATTGTGTACCACGGTTGGACGACGGAGACATGTATGCCTCTATCTTGTTAGCGATGAGGTATGACATTTTACTGCTTTATTCGCATTATTGTGGATGACATGTGTTGATATACATATATCGTCATATGTTTAACGATGAGACTATGGATGTAACGTTATTTTGAATGTCATATGTTGACAGGTACCGTCATGGGATGACGATGACATAGTGGATGCCTATGTAGACGCGTAGCATCATTTCGGTGAATAATACATTTATGTATATGTATTTAGCTGTATGGTTGGAGTGCCGATGGTGGGCACATATTAGTGTCTGGGTCACTAGTTAACGGGACCATTATGCCGAGCAGGTTTGCTCGATGGACTATTGGATGCATTGTACCGGTGAGTGTACCGCATCATCTAATAGGGGTAAATATTTTCGAGTAGTGATACCTTTGGGTATACTCGTTGGAATGGCTAAGGCCAAGTGATTGGTGGTAAGAGTAGTCATAGAGGAAACTACTCGCTTGTCGTTGTAATGTGTGGTAGACATGGTTACACCAACCCTGAGGGTGTGGAATAAGTCCTAATGGATTAGGATTGCACCGTGGTTGAGCAATGATACCGGGATGTCCATTATTCTTAGGTGTTTTAGAGAATTATTGGGTGATGATCCACTACTCTAATGGTTTGTACGGTATGGCATACCAGGATGGAACGTCATGTTGATAGGGTTGGTACAAACCTATGGGGGCAGCGTATTGCTAGCCAGGTATTGTTGCAGTGATATAGTGTGCTTGTTTTGTCCATTACACTGCTCGCTGGAACTGAGTTTAGTGAATCTTACGGTGATACGATGAGGGTTTATGGTAGACTCTTGTAGTCTCTATGTGGCGTCATGTTTGAGGCAGGGAATACCTCACGGGGACGTTTATACGTCAAATGTTTCGAGGGACTCGTACCAGGACCAATCAATTCTGTTGGGAGTACCAACGTGAGTGTCGGCAAGTCGTTGTTAGCTCTGGTTGAGCATCCTTGCATATGGAATGCAATGGGAGTCACAATTGGAATTGTGGGATATAGCTAGTGGGGTAACACTACTATACTGATTTATCTCTCTGAGAGATTTTGATTGTACTGTCATGGAGACAGCTGGTATCGGTCGTGGGTTGATTGTAAATCGGCCATGGTAAGCATTACTGGTGTTGGACCGAGTAATGGATTACTTACCTTCCGGTGAGACGTTCGAGGAGACGTCTCCGGGGAAATGCTCGAGATTGTGTAGTACTATTGTATTAGTACAGAGCATCATTAGGATGAGTATACATGGCGTATACGGATTGGGTAATAGTGGCATTGATGCACTATTCTAACCAGTTTTGTATTTCTGGGTTCCGGAATATATTTTGGTATAAATATATCCACGTTTTCTGAATAGTGGTTCGAGGTTGGAGGGTCATGGATTCATGACACTTTCCTGGTGAGGAAGGCGGCATTGATATACCTACCAGTTGAATCTTTTGGGAGATTCGTTGTTTTGGTTTGTGTGGTGTTGATGTTGAAATCACACCCTTTTTGGTTTATCAACCATCATTCTCCGTGGAGTGAGAATATTTGAGGATTGACAGTTGGTTTTGGGATTTTGGGTATGATTGGAGACACCCGAATCTATTGCATTGAGTGTGCATGTTGTGTTGGTGCGTGGGCATATATGCCGGTGTGGGTATACGAATGCAGCATTTTCTTGGTACTCGTCGAGCATCGGATTTATATGCTTTGATGAATGAATCTCCGGTGAGAGATTGTGGCACCTTGAGATTGGTAATCTCGATGGCACGATGTATTCTGAGGAATAATCGTGAGGTCCGGTTGACTTCCCCTGAGGAGGGATTGTCGTGTTTTGGGACCATGGAAAATTCTTG
The DNA here is from genome assembly GCA_907163345.1 of Haberlea rhodopensis. NCBI lineage: Eukaryota > Viridiplantae > Streptophyta > Magnoliopsida > Lamiales > Gesneriaceae > Haberlea > Haberlea rhodopensis. Next base: position 6,181,776 of record CAJQUN010000031.1, on the reverse strand, counting down.
TTAGTTAATTCGATAGCTTCTGTGATGTCCCCGAAATGATTAATTGTGTTTAAGGCATTAATTGTGTTCATATGTTTAAATATGATTAATTATGGTGGTAATTGCCTTATGTGTTAGAATTAATTGCCATGGGGAAATGCTTGGTCATGTGGGCTGGTAGAGCATTTCAGGGTGCATGTTATGCATGTTGAGTAATTGGGTGTTACAATGGCTTACATGTGTTGGTAGTCATTTATTTTGTGAAACATGCATTTAATTGGAATTTGGTGCATTGTGGTGAAATGTGTTTAAAATACCATGTTGGGGTATAAATTACATCATGTTAATTGTTGGGGTACAAAAATTTAAATAAAAGTTAACCCTTACCCCACCACCTCATTCCACTTTACTCTTTACACTCAAAATCCCCAATCTCTCCCAAACCCTTATTTTTTCTCCTCAAACCCGATTTTTGCTCCAAAGTGGGAAGGAAGTTCTTGCAAAAGTCTCATTTTGGTGATTCTTGGTAAGATTTAGTGCCTATGATGTTTATATATCACTTCTTGATGTTCTTGAAGTGTTTGGTTGAGTTTTGGAAGGGTTTTAAAGGGGTTTGAAATGGGTTTGTTTGGGTTAGTGTGATTCTTGGTGGGATGTTGGATTTTTAGTGGTTTTATGATGTGTGTTGAAGGTTTTGAGTGTTTTAATGTTTTTGAGTTGTTGGTATAAATGGTGTTGAGGTTGGTGAAGGTTTAAATGTGCAAAAATGGTGTTTTTCGTGGTACAGGGGCTGGCGATCGATCGCCCGTTTTTGGCGATCGATCGCGAGCAGGCAGTAGGCTCCAGAAGCCTTTGGCGATCGATCGCCACTTTTGGGCGATCGATCGGTGAGCTTGGCGATCGATCGCGCCAAAAGTGGCGATCGATCGCCGAAAGCAAAAATTTGTTGGTTCGGGCAGTGTGATCTCGCGATCGATCGGGACATCTTGGCGATCGATCGCGAGACACACAAAAGTGTGTTTTTGGCATTTTTATGGAATTTTTGGATATTGGACTATAATTGGCATCTAATATTGATTTGTATGGTTGTGTAGAACCATCCCAGGTACCAACAACATCGAGGAGATAAAGTTATACAACTTCTCCACTTTTGAAACTAAGGTACGTAGTGAGACGTACGAGCATCGGACGATAAATCGTGTTACAACTTTAATGATGCATATTGTGAATAATGTGTCCTTATATGTGATGGAATATGTGAAATGATAGTGTTATATCATGATATTGGAATCAATTGTGTTTGATTATTGTGGTAGAATTGATGAATGTTCCGGTAGCCTTTATCTCCGAGCGAGGGAGGTACTTGCCGCTGTCATATGAAGCGATGGTAGTATGATATTCGCCGCTGTCATGTCTAAGCGAAGTAACATGCCGCTGTCATTGTCGAAGCGAGGGATATCATATGATGCCGCTATATGTCGAAGCGAGGGGTCCTAAAATTCCGCTGTTGTATTGGGACCGGAACAGTCACAATTCTAGTGATTAATGTGGAATATTGTGGATATAATTGGAAACGCGTTATCGATCGTTATATCGTGAACTAATGATTTTGTGCATAAGTTTGTGAAACAGGAATAACAATGAAATGTGCTAATGTGGTGATCAAGGAGCATATCTATTATTTGTCGCATGCGCTTAATTATTTTATTAAGTTGAATTGTGTTAAGTGGTGATATATATATGCTCATGGTGAGTTGTTCCTGTAGGTACGCTTTTGGACAAAAGGGGCTAAGGGTTGGGTTGAACTGTGAGCTGAAGGAGACTTGAAAGAAGATAGAATACAGGATTTTTGTTAATCTTAACATTCATTTTTGGGAATGTAATTAACTAACTATTGAAGTTTTATTTTTGGCCTGTAATTACATTGAGCTCACATAACAATCAGAACTCAAGATGTGTGATGACCAGGGATTATAGATGTTAATCCCGTAATGTTAATAATCCCTAAAGTGGTTTTACGTAGCGATTTGGAGTTTAATCGCGATGTTGGGCCTTCTGGGCTCGTTTATTTGGGTAGTTGGGATCGTTGGATCCAGAGGTTGAGATTGTATTCACATTACGGTGTAAAACCTAAGAGTTGGGTTTTTGATGTGTCTCGGAGTCTCGGGTGCTATGTGAGCACCGGTAGAGGGTTTTGGAGTTAGAGAGAGAGTTTTTGAAAACAGATGATTTTTAAGGACTCACGATGTATTTGTGGGGCTATTAGTTTTTCGGGGTATTTTGCTATAAATACAAGTTGAACCCGAGAATTTTAAGAAAAATATCATTTCAGCCCCAATTCTTCCTCCCTCTCTCCCGCGATGCGACTCCCGCTGCTACAGCACCCCCGCCGCTTCAAACGCTTCGCCCGCCGCCGTCCCGCCGCCGTTCGGCGCGTGCGACCTATCACCGGCTTCGTCTCGTCCAGGCGCTCATTTCCCCTCCGGCAATTGAAAGTTTCATCGCGATTTGAGGTCGAATTTTGAGAAAGAGCGGCGATCCCCAAATTCTAGGGTTTATCGATTTTGGTCGATTTTCCTTCCGATTTTCGATTGGGTAACGTTCTTTACCTCTTTTTCGTCCCTCTCATGTTATTCCCTGCTAAATTCGGAAGTATTGTGTTCGAATTTAAGGATTGAGTTCGAATTTGAGGATGTTGTTTCGAATTTCATGATGTTTGAGGGGTTTATGTTCGAATTTTGGGGATTGTTGGCATGAGGATGATAATTCTTGTTAGGATTCGATTTATTCATGCTTAAATGAATTATGATGCTTAAGTGGGATCGAATTAAGATGTTATGGTTCGAATTTGCCCTAATTTGGTGAGGGTTTGATTTCGAATTTTGGGGATTTTGGCTATGGGTTGATGATTCATGTTAGGGATCATTTATTACATGTTTTAGATGATTTATGATGCTTGGTTGGGTTCGAATGGTGATGCTAGGGTTCGAATTATTGAAGGTGTTCTTGGGCAATTTTATATGTCGCATTCGTTTTCCCTCCCTGCATGTACCCTGCCCCGGGTCTTTTAAATGATTTATTGTCGTGTGTTGACAATATTCTGAGGGTTATGAATGTGCTTGAGCATGGGTTACATGTTCGTAAATAATTGTGAATTATTTATCGTTTTAGCACATCGTTTCTCGGGGCATGGAACTCGAGCAAGGTTTGGCTCGGACTTCGAGGATTTAAGGTACGTTTAACGTACGAGCATAGTTTAAATGATGTTTTACAAGTATGATGCATGATTTAAGATATATGAAATGTTTTACTATGATGGTATCGGGACTCGGTTACGATATGTTGATTCACATAGTGGAATGTTCAGTGCCGCTATGAAGCGAGCCAATGATGAGGTGTGGTTGCTACGGAGCAAACACCCATAGTATGACGTTACCTTGAAGTAAGAAATGAAAATGTGGTATTTGATTAGATATCTAGGATATCTGTATTTTATTCCCTATTGGTAATAATAGGAACAGAGACGTAGTTAATCAGAGAAGCGATTAACCAGTATCGGAAGTTAAGGAAATACCAACATGGTATCTAGAATTATGATAATTGCTAGATTAAGTAAGATGTTATGAAAAGATGTTATGAAACGATGTTATGAAAAGATGTTATGAAACGATGTTATGAAATGATGTCATGAAATGTTGCTAATCATTACTAGATTAAGTAAGATGTTATGAAACGATGTTATGAGAAGATGTTATGAAACGATGTTATGAAAAGATGTTATGAAACGATGTTATGAAAAGATGTTATGAAACGATGTTATGAAATGATGTTATGAAATGTTGCTAATCATTGCTAGATAAAGTAAGATGTTATGAAAGGTTGCTAATTTGAAACTGGCTAGGGTTAACCAATGTGATGATTAACTGCATATTCAGGATTTGATGATTTATCTGTTTTGAGAACAGGGTTATTACAGGGGTACGCTATGATGAGGATGATACCATCCAGGAAGTATCACATATGTTCCACAATATTTACATTTTCGTAAATTATGTATTATGTCATTATGATTATGAAATTGTGGAATTGGTATGCTCACCCCGTTGGGGGCTGTCTCTGTTGGGGCAGGTGAACAGGTACATCGATGGCTTTGGAGATGAGCTCAAGCTGTTGATTGGATGTACTCCCAGGATCGTGGTACCAGGGCTTGATGAAGCACGGTATCGTATAAAGTACTCATATAACCACGATGATTATATACATATTCATGATGCTCGCATGTGAGCACGATTATACTTGTATATGGGTTGTATGTAAAGGCATGAGCCTTTCTCTCTTTCATTCTATGTTGCATGCAATTAGAGGTAGAATTGCTAAATGATATGAGAGTCATTGGCGTATTATGTGGGTGTTGAAACCCACTTTTGATGTCATATGTGTGGTGTCTTCCCTGGCTGGGAATTTACTTATTATTGCTGCATTCTGATGAGTATTATGTTTTCCCTGGCCGGGAATTATGTTATGTGCTGTGCTTTTATTTCGGGATAGCTCTATTTATGGGGAGACTCTGCCCAAATTTTATAAAAGTCCACAAGTAAAAAGTGGTGTAATGGGCGAGCTCTATGAGTCTATTGTTGTTAGGAAGACGAGCTTATAACGCTGTATGTTAAAGAAAATTTTGTAATTGACATTCAATGGTAAAGTATCATCTGAGTTTCCCGAACAATTTTATTAAAAGCATGTGCCACACATTAATGATTAATACACTAATCAAGGTTTAAGGGCTTGGGGTCCTTACATTAGTGGTATCAGAGCAGTGGTTGCTCATTGGGGCTGTTGAGGGCCTAGGAAGTTATTGATAGCACATATTTATGCATGATGGCATTAATGTTATACGACATGACTAATTGTTTATGTGCTTATATGATATGAAAAGTGGTATTGCTAACCATTGTGGTTGCAGGAATCGTGTGGAACACGATAGGATGGCATTAATAGCGATGTCTAACACTCTATATGCTACGTGCCAAGGAATCTGATTTTGGAAGAAAATCAGGGAAAAGAAAGATATGATGTATTGTCTGAGGACAGACTGGGTAGACAACCGACAGTGGAATACTTCGGTATGGTCTCAATTATTATTGAATATACTAATGCTTTTGTTCATGTAATGTTCAAGCGAGGAAGGTACGTAAGACGCGTACGGGCATCGGACGGTAACATATTCTTACACTATGACTATGCTATGATTACAGAAGTAATTACGATGTTTATGATGATGATGTCTATGATGAATAAAGATGACAAGATGTTTACGATGATGTTATTACAAATAAGTTTATGATGATAATGATAAGTAAGTTTATGATGATGTTTACGATGAGTAAAGATGATAAGATGTTTATGATGATGATTATGATAAGTAAGTTTATGACGATGTTTACGATAAGTAAAGACGATATGATGTTTATGATGATGATAATGATAAGTAAGTTATGATAATGCTTATGATAAGTAAAGATGATATGATGTTTATGATAATGATTATGATGATGATTATGAGGAATAAGATTATAATGATGATGTTTATACGATGTTTATATGATGATGTGCATACGATGTTTATATGATGATGTGCATACGATGTTTATATGATGATGTTTATACGATGTTATTGTGGTAAGGTGCCACGGGGTAAGGTGCCCCACATGGTAAGTAGCCATGCGATGTTATTGTGGTAAGGTGCCACGGGGTAAGGTGCCCCACATGGTAAGTAGCCATGCGATGTTATTGTGGTAAGGTGCCACGGGGTAAGGTGCCCCACATGGTAAGTAGCCATGCGATGTTATTGTGGTAAGGTGCCACGGGGTAAGGTGCCCCACATGGTAAGTAGCCATGCGATATTATTGTGGTAAGGTGCCACGGGGTAAGGTGCCCCATATGGTAAGAGGCCATACGATATTATTATGTGGATTTACGATGACTCATTCTTTTATGATGATTGGCGATGGTTCTTTCCGCCAGATGTATGATAGCGATGCCTCATTCCGCTATATTGATGGGCGATGGTTCTTTCCGCCAGATGTATGATAGCGATGCCTCATTCCGCTATATTGATGGGCGATGGTTCTTTCCGCCAGATGTATGATAGCGATGCCTCATTCTGCTATATTGATGGGCGATGGTTCTTTCCGCCAGATGTATGATAGCGATGCTTCATTCCGTTATATTGATGGGCGATGGTTCTTTCCGCCAGATGTATGATAGCGATGCCTCATTCCGCTATATTGATTGGCGATAGTTCTTTCCGCCAGATGTATTGATGACGATGCCTCTTTTCGCTATTATGTGACGATGATTCATACTCAGGTGTATAGCGAGGTTTCATGCCACCTATTATATGACGAGGTATCATGCCGTCGATTCTATAGCGATGGACTGTACCGCTATATATTCAGCACAGGATTTTGGCCGCCTTCGAGCGATGGGTGCTGATTACGTATTATTATGGAGCGACGGAGATAGGTATGCCGCTATCTTGTTAGCGATGAGGTATGAGATATTGCTATTTTATTAGCATTATTATTGCTGGTATGCGTTGATATGCATGTTTTATTATGACTATTTACTAGCATGATGATGGATGACATATGTTGATGTACATGGACCGTCACGAGTTGACTAGGTTATTTAGATGTCATTGTTGACTTGTATCGTCACTAGTTGACGATACCTTAGATGTCATGAGTGGGCATGTGTCGTCACAGGATGACGTTGACAATGGTGTAGGAGATGTCTTATTAGACATGCATCATCGTTACGATGAACAATGCGTTGAGCATACGTTTTCAGTTGTATGCCTTGGGTGCCAGTGTCGGGCACAAGGAGGTGTGTGCGTCACCGATTGACGTGACCCTTATACCGAGCGGGTGCTCGAGGAATGGATGGACGCGTTGTACATGTGATTGTACCGCAGCTTATGTTTGGGGTAATCATATTACGAGTGGTGATACCCTTGAGGTATGCTCGTTGGATTGGCTTTTTGGCCATGTTTTTTTGACGATAGGAGTAATCGTGGAGGAATTACTCGCTTTCTATTGATATGACATGTGGTAGACATGGTCACACCACCCATGAGGATGTAAGATGGGTCCTAAGGGAGTAGGATCAGGTTATGTTAAGTACATGGGGACATTGAAGTGTCCAGGGTATATCAGCATTGGAGGAATGTTGGGTAAAGACCCACTACTCTATTGATTGTTCTTCCCATGGTATGGTATGCCGTGTGGAAACGTCCATCTGATTGGTAGGTTTGAGGTGAACCTAGTGAGACAGCGATTAGTTTGTCTGCCGCGTGTGTGCAGCACCATGATGGGCTTGCTAGAGCCGTTATACTGCTCGTTGGAACCAAGTTTGGCAAATCGTAAGGTGATACGAAGTGGATTGTGGTGGACTCTGGTAGTCACCACGTCATTTGAAGTTGAGGTTGAGTATGCCTCACTGAAACGTATATATGTTTATGTTTAAATCTTGGGGAGACTTGTCTGAGACAGCTCATGATGTGAAGTACCAACGAGAGAGTCGTCAAGTCGTCGTTGATTCGATCTGAGAATCCATGTATTTGAGTTGCAATGATGCGACTGCTCCTTCGATAGAGGAGGTTTGAAAGTGGAAACCAGGTTTGGTATGTGTACACCGTGGAATACTAGTGTTTCCCTCGTAACGATGTATGTTGGACATCGTGAGTCATGATAAGAGATGTCAAGGAATGAAATCTACGATGGAATCAGGAGCGATTCGAATCCTTACAGTTTCAGTTGACTAACTGCTTTTGGATTATTAGCGTTGAGCTGTGCTGACGCTCTTTGACGTTATGATGGATTTGGAAGTCTATTCCACTCCAGAGTTTGACACGAGGTCAACGTTCTCACGGTTGAGGTGTCATTCAGGATGCGTTCTTACTAGTTGTATTAGAACTAAGGATGACTGTCCGATCTACAGTCGTAAGTATCGGTTGTTTTGCAGTCATGAGGGACTGACTTTTGGGATGACCCGCATCGAGGTACGTTTTGCCTGTTGGGTGATATGTTGGTTTTGGTAAGTCGCTCTGTTTCAGAGTTTGATGAGAGGTAAGCATCCTCGCGTTTATTAATACGATTCTGATATGGTCAGGAATCGAGGTTATGGCTTCATGTTGTTGAGTAGCCTGGGTGTTACGTGATACACCAGTGCTAATTTCGAGGACGAAATTCTTTTAGTGGGGGATATTGTGATGACCAGGGATTATAGATGTTAATCCCGTAATGTTAATAATCCCTAAAGTGGTTTTACGTAGCGATTTGGAGTTTAATCGCGATGTTGGGCCTTCTGGGCTCGTTTATTTGGGTAGTTGGGATCGTTGGATCCAGAGGTTCAGATTGTATTCACATTACGGTGTAAAACCTAAGAGTTGGGTTTTTGATGTGTCTCGGAGTCTCGGGTGCTATGTGAGCACCGGTAGAGGGTTTTGGAGTTAGAGAGAGAGTTTTTGAAAACAGATGATTTTTAAGGAATCACGATGTATTTGTGGGGCTATTAGTTTTTCGGGGTATTTTGCTATAAATACAAGTTGAACCCGAGAATTTTAAGAAAAATATCATTTCAGCCCCAATTCTTCCTCCCTCTCTCCCGCGATGCGACTCCCGCTGCTACAGCACCCCCGCCGCTTCAAACGCTTCGCCCGCCGTCGTCCCGCCGCCGTTCGGCGCGTGCGACCTATCACCGGCTTCGTCTCGTCCAGGCGCTCATTTCCCCTCCGGCAATTGAAAGTTTCATCGCGATTTGAGGTCGAATTTTGAGAAAGAGCGGCGATCCCCAAATTCTAGGGTTTATCGATTTTGGTCGATTTTCCTTCCGATTTTCGATTGGGTAACGTTCTTTACCTCTTTTTCGTCCCTCTCATGTTATTCCCTGCTAAATTCGGAAGTATTGTGTTCGAATTTAAGGATTGAGTTCGAATTTGAGGATGTTGTTTCGAATTTCATGATGTTTGAGGGGTTTATGTTCGAATTTTGGGGATTGTTGGCATGAGGATGATAATTCTTGTTAGGATTCGATTTATTCATGCTTAAATGAATTATGATGCTAAGTGGGATCGAATTAAGATGTTATGGTTCGAATTTGCCCTAATTTGGTGAGGGTTTGATTTCGAATTTTGGGGATTTTGGCTATGGGTTGATGATTCATGTTAGGGATCATTTATTACATGTTTTAGATGATTTATGATGCTTGGTTGGGTTCGAATGGTGATGCTAGGGTTCGAATTATTGAAGGTGTTCTTGGGCAATTTTTCGATATGTCGCATTCGTTTTCCCTCCCTGCATGTACCCTGCCCCGGGTCTTTTAAATGATTTATTGTCGTGTGTTGACAATATTCTGAGGGTTATGAATGTGCTTGAGCATGGGTTACATGTTCGTAAATAATTGTGAATTATTTATCGTTTTAGCACATCGTTTCTCGGGGCATGGAACTCGAGCAAGGTTTGGCTCGGACTTCGAGGATTTAAGGTACGTTTAACGTACGAGCATAGTTTAAATGATGTTTTACAAGTATGATGCATGATTTAAGATATATGAAATGTTTTACTATGATGGTATCGGGACTCGGTTACGATATGTTGATTCACATAGTGGAATGTTCAGTGCCGCTATGAAGCGAGCCAATGATGAGGTGTGGTTGCTACGGAGCAAACACCCATAGTATGACGTTACCTTGAAGTAAGAAATGAAAATGTGGTATTTGATTAGATATCTAGGATATCTGTATTTTATTCCCTATTGGTAATAATAGGAACAGAGACGTAGTTAATCAGAGAAGCGATTAACTAGTATCGGAAGTTAAGGAAATACCAACATGGTATCTAGAATTATGATAATTGCTAGATTAAGTAAGATGTTATGAAAAGATGTTATGAAACGATGTTATGAAAAGATGTTATGAAACGATGTTATGAAATGATGTCATGAAATGTTGCTAATCATTACTAGATTAAGTAAGATGTTATGAAACGATGTTATGAGAAGATGTTATGAAACGATGTTATGAAAAGATGTTATGAAACGATGTTATGAAAAGATGTTATGAAACGATGTTATGAAATGATGTTATGAAATGTTGCTAATCATTGCTAGATAAAGTAAGATGTTATGAAAGGTTGCTAATTTGAAACTGGCTAGGGTTAACCAATGTGATGATTAACTGCATATTCAGGATTTGATGATTTATCTGTTTTGAGAACAGGGTTATTACAGGGGTACGCTATGATGAGGATGATACCATCCAGGAAGTATCACATATGTTCCACAATATTTACATTTTCGTAAATTATGTATTATGTCATTATGATTATGAAATTGTGGAATTGGTATGCTCACCCCGTTGGGGGCTGTCTCTGTTGGGGCAGGTGAACAGGTACATCGATGGCTTTGGAGATGAGCTCAAGCTGTTGATTGGATGTACTCCCAGGATCGTGGTACCAGGGCTTGATGAAGCACGGTATCGTATAAAGTACTCATATAACCACGATGATTATATACATATTCATGATGCTCGCATGTGAGCACGATTATACTTGTATATGGGTTGTATGTAAAGGCATGAGCCTTTCTCTCTTTCATTCTATGTTGCATGCAATTAGAGGTAGAATTGCTAAATGATATGAGAGTCATTGGCGTATTATGTGGGTGTTGAAACCCACTTTTGATGTCATATGTGTGGTGTCTTCCCTGGCTGGGAATTTACTTATTATTGCTGCATTCTGATGAGTATTATGTTTTCCCTGGCCGGGAATTATGTTATGTGCTGTGCTTTTATTTCGGGATAGCTCTATTTATGGGGAGACTCTGCCCAAATTTTTATAAAAGTCCACAAGTAAAAAGTGGTGTAATGGGCGAGCTCTATGAGTCTATTGTTGTTAGGAAGACGAGCTTATAACGCTGTATGTTAAAGAAAATTTTGTAATTGCCATTCAATGGTAAAGTATCATCTGAGTTTCCCGAACAATTTTATTAAAAGCATATGCCACACATTAATGATTAATACACTAATCAAGGTTTAAGGGCTTGGGGTCCTTACAAGATGTCTCTAATACATATTTAGCCCTGTTTATATCTTGATTTCACCGTTAAGGAACTAGGGTCCTTACAGCTTCCATGTGTTAGGATTGTTGAATCCTAGGGTAAACAAGGGATGGCCAGAATTCGGATTGGTTAAGTGTCGTGGTTGGCACGTGGGTCGGGAATGCAATTGATTGTTCTTGCATGTCCTTTCGAGAACTTGAGACCTGTGGAGTCTCGGTTGTGTGTTTGGACCAAGATATGATTCTTGGAACACCCGGATGTAGACATCTTTAGAGATGTGCTTTGTGTTGATCGGTAGCGGTGAGTTGCCCGATCCGTGTTGCAAAAGTGGTACAACTGCTCCTTTGATGGAGGTGGAATTGGAGATTGGGAACCGGATGTAGGTTAGGCACACTGTAGTGTACTGGTGATCACTTTGGTAACGATGTATGTTTAACATCGTAGAGATATCATTGGGACGATATCTATTTTGGAATCACGAATGATTCGTTTGATTTGCAGTTATGTTTGGCTGACTGCTATTGGGATGTTTAGCATCGGGGAATGCTGATGTCTTTCGTGGATTGGTGTCAGTTTGGGAGCTTACTCCATTCCAGGTTTTGGTGCGAGGTCGGTATCCTCGCGGTTGGTGTGTCGTTCATGATTCGACGATGTGAATCCGTTTGGATTTTGTAATCTCGGCATTACGTGGAGTACGCCGTGCAAATTTCGAGGACGAAATTTTATTAGTGGGCGATAATTGTGATGCTCGGGGATTAATGGTGTTAATCCCGGAGTGGTAATAATCCTTAATGGATTTTTATTGTGGCAATTATGAATTAATTGCGGTTTTGGGACTCCCGGGGATTTTAGATCCTGTATTTGGAGTCGTTGGATCCAAGGGTTGAGATTGTATCTCATCGTGGTGATAACCTTGGAATTTGGTTTTTGGTGGAATCTGGGGTCCGGAGTACTTTGTACTGGGGCTGGTGATGAGTTGGAGAGATAATTATTGAAAACATATGATTTTTAATGAATCATGATGTAGTTGTGGAGGTATTGGTATTTTGGAGCCTCGGTGCTATATATACCAAATGGACACGATATTCCGTCATTATACGGAATCTCTCCTCCCTCTCCTCTCCCTCACGCCACTCTCTCACCCCAAACCCTTCCCCTTTCCCTTTGATGAGCAAAATCGAGGGAGGCTCATCCTAGGAGCCGGATTTCTCAAAGATAAGTTGGTAACTTTCTTCTCCTCACTTTTAACTTCGATTTGATTATGGTATTGTGTAGTTTGGTTGTGATTAGAGTTGGTTTGAGTTTTGGAATTTTAAAGAATTTTGGGTGGGTTGGTTTGAGGAGTTTTTATGGTGTTTATTTTGAGGATTTATGTTGTATGGGGTGTGAGGATTGTTGTTGGGCAAAATTTTGCAAGAAAAACGCCATTTTTAGCTGATACAGGTCGAGGCGATCGATCCCCAGAGCGGGGCGATCGATCGCCGCGACGTTAATGAAATTTTGAGGAAGATGAACAGTGAGGCGATCGATCGCCTCAAAGGAAGCGATCGATCGCCATGAGGCAGTAGCCAAATACACTGAGAGGCGACCGATCGCCTGGAAAGGAGCGATCGATCGCCTGGGGCTAAGGCGATCGATCGCCAGTGCCTGTCGTGTTAAGTTTTCTATGCATGCTTTGCCCGCGGTCTTTTAAAATGGTTAATCGTCATGGATGACGATATAATTGAGGCTTGTGAACGTGCTTGGGCACGTGGTTGCATGCTTGAGATTAATTGTGGATTATTAATCGTGTTTAGCACATAATTCATCGGTCACGGGACCAAGGCAAGATTGGATTCGAACTACGTGAATATAAGGTACGTATGACGTACGAGCATAGCCTATTATAATGTTGCAACTATAAAATGCAAGGTATGTGGTAATTGCAAATGGATATTGAAATGCATGGTATATGGTACTTGCTATAAATGGATAGTAATATGCATGGTAGATGGTAATTGCGTTAAATGGGCATACATTGGGAACCATACGGTGCCGCTATTGAGCGAGCAATGATTTGGGATGTTGTCGCCGTTGAGCGACCATCGGTTATGACGCCGCTATTGTTGAGCGTGCGTGGGGTTAAAATTCTGCTATTGTGGAGTGAGCTATGAAATAGAAATATGGAATATTTGGCTAGATACATGTGATATCTGTAGTACCCTATTTGATGATTTACTCATATTTGATTATGGAACTGGTATAGCAGGGATGGTTTTAGTTGATCAATGCGATGATCAAGTGGCTTTAGAGGATTTAATGGTTTGGTTATTTTTAGAACAGGGACAATACAGGGGATCCCGGATGAGGATGGTACCATCCAGGGAGTATCATTTAAATTCATGGCATTTACATTATGTAAATTATGAACTGTAATATTATTATTATTGGATTGGTGGTATTGGTATGCTCACCCCGTGTGGGGGCTGTCTCTGTTGGAGCAGGTGATACAGGTGTAGCAGCAGCTTTGGAGTTGAGCTCGGGCTGTTGATTTGAGGTACTTGCAGGATCGAGGTACCAGAGCTGGTTGAATAAGTACATAGATCCAGAGTTGAGATCGAGTTGTGCTTGGGAGGTGCTTCCAGGATTGAAGTACCAGTAACGGTATCTGGTAGAGTATTTTATACATTAGATACACGCTTATTCATTGGGTGCTCTCATGTGAGTACGTTTTTACGTGTATATGGAATGTATAAATGGACATAGTTTTCTCTCTTCATTTATGGCTTGCATGCAATTAAATACGGAATTGCTAAATGAACTGAGAGTATGTTAGTATATTATTAGGGTGCATACTTGAAAGTGGCTTTGGTTGGGGAAGTTGAATATTATGAGGATCTAATGCAAGAAATTTTATAGATGGTATGTGATGTTATACTTGCATATGGCTTTTTCCCCCATGATAATATGATTGTGTGCACTAATGTTATGGATTAATACACTAATCATGGGTTAAGGGCACGTGGTTCCTTACATAAACCATCATTGAAGATTTGGTGGGTAATTTTGTTCAAAGCTCAGCATTGAGGCTTGAGAAGAATGAGTCAAGGCTTGATATGATTGAGGGTAATATGAATAACATGGGTGCTACGATGAAGTCTCTTGAGGTTCAAATTGGGCAACTTGCTAATGCCATGAACAACCAACAAAGAGGAACATTTCCTAGCAACACTGAAGTGAACCCAAAAGAGCAGTGCAAGGCCGTGACATTGAGAAATGGCAAGGAAGTTGGGGATCTAGAACCAACACAGGTTGATGAGCCATCAGTTGAGGAGACTCAAATTCAGGTTGAAATCCCAAAGGAAGTTGAAAAGGAGAAGCAAGCCACGCTACCTGAAAAGCTTCCTATGTTTATGTAAGGACCCTAGTTCCTTAAGTGTGGATTTAGGTACAATAAGAACTAAGCATGCATAGTCAGAATATAAAAATTTTGTGTTGATGCCCGAGCTATTAAGATTACAGTGCCAAAATAAAATTCCCAAAGGATTAATTACATTCTCAATCAATGAATCTTAATCTTACAGCTTTACACTACTCCTAGAGTAGAGACTATACAAAAGAATCATATCCTGTTATACCCAAAAGCACTCCTCACTAGCTCACGCATCAACCCGTCCTTAGCCCTTCCTGCCAAAAAGTACCTACATGAACAACCCCATACCCATGAGCATGTAACAAACCATATTCACAATAATATGATTGTAATATAGAAATGCATAAGCCATAATTATAAATCACTTCATGTATTTAATACATTTAATGCTCCCATTGGTTGTCCCTGTACCACAATCATCATCAATTGATTATAACACAAATAATGTATGTCATGACATGCACCAATTTCCATCAATACCAACCAATTTCCAAGTCTTATATATCAGCGGCATAATACCCCTCACGTTAACATGACAGCGGAAATACCCTCGCTTAGACAATACCAGCGGCAATAATATCCCTCGCTATAATATGACAGCGATCGTGTTCTTTACTTCATATTAGGGGCAAATATTCTCTCTGTTGGGATATGCCCTAAGACATCTCATTAGATGATTGATTTTGGCATTCAATGTAATATGATTTTATTAAAGGCAATTCATTATTATATATTATTCAAATGTCTGTGTAATATGAATATATATATATATGTTAATGTCCTTAGAATAATATTGTATTATTCTTAAAGATTGTCTCTGGTCAAGTATTATCATGAATAAGGATAATGATAATACATTGAGACTAGTATGTATTGATTGATGATTGTTCATTGATATTATATATCAAATCAACACATGGGTGCATGTTAGAGAATAATGTACTGGACAGACCCACCATGAGAATGCTACATGGATAGTTATATGAATGTCATAAGCAATTCTCATAGTGATATACTGTATGTAATCCTTACGACTTGAGATCACCAGAGATCCCAACATAAGGAGTCGTGTATCTTGATATTGTCAAACGTTACCTGTAACAGGGTAAACTATAAAGACAATAATTGGATACACCACAAATTATGTAGAGGGGTGTTTAGTGATCAAGATAGGATTTGTCCCTCCTATATAACAAGAGAAGTGTTTGGGCCCTTGATCAAGTAAGACTAAAATGCATGGCCATGCTCGAATGAGTCGATATGTGATATCGAGCTTATTCGTTTATTCTAGTCTACTTGGGGATCAAGAAATAAAAGATTGAACTATACGAGTATGACTATTCCATGACTCGTGTTTAATCTAAACACATAGGACAAAGGGATTAAGTTACATGGTTAATATTATCACAGGCCATAGGTAATGTCGAGTCAATGACATTTTTGTAATTTGGGTAGCCTTGATGTGTTGCTAGATACCGCTCTTTGCTTATGACATAAAATAAGATTTTATATCACTGCCAACATTACAAGATCCTAACGGGTCGCACAAAAGATTAAATCGATAAAGGAGATATAATTCACTGGATGAATTAAGTTGATTGGGAAGAGTTCTAATCATATAATAATATGTTATATTGTTATGGGCCGATTTTATACATAAATATATGAGATATATATATATATATATATAATCGAATATACACGCATGAAGGGGTTAATGGATGGACCGAGAGTTTTTGGAAAACCCTACTCCTAATAATGTTAGCCGCCTTACATACGTATATATATATATATATGCCTACATTAGTTTTTGAAGGGCACAAATGTTAATTAAGAATTAACAAAACCTAGCAAAACAACAAAAAGGCAGCCGTCGTCGCTTCTCTTAGTGACTCGTTATTTTCTGTTGAATATCAAGTCTAGCAACTTGATATCGTCAACATCCCTTCATCGATTCGATCGTGTGGATACCGTAGAGGCAAAACTTTTCAAGTTTTGCTCCTGACTCAAGGACGTGTTGGACGTGCTGCTTCGTGGAGATTTCTGCATCAAACACGCTACAAAGGTATAACTCTTGATGTAATGCCCGGAATAAATTATAAATATTTACTTGTTGATAATTGTGATATTTATAAGATAATTTCAGAATTCAACTATTGGGAATTTTATTGGGACGGAATTGGGATAAATGATTCCGGGATTGAATTTATAATACTAATTAAATTTCATGGGGATTCTATTAATAATAATAAGGATTAAATTTAGAGTATAAATTAAATTAGTAAGGGATGAAGATAGATTTGAGTGGTATGGATTAATTTAGGGTTGGCCCAACAAAATAGACATTAACTCCCCAATACACATTAAAATCGATGTGTTCCCTCCTTCCCTCAACCGATCGCCCCCTCTTCTTTTTTTTCTTCCTTTCTCTCGCTCAAAATCGCACAGCAAGAGGAACGATGGATTCCAGGCCAATCTTTCGAGATTTCAGCAGGTATGAATGTAGGATTCTGCCTTATTTTTGTTGTTGCTCATTTCCCTTGAAAAATGTTGGTTTAGGGTCGATTTTGTTGCGGTTTTTGGGAGCTTTGTCGTCGGTTGTTCTTTGTTTTCTTTTGTCCAAGGAACTTCGATTCTTGTTTGATCAGTTTTCATTGTTTGGTTAATGTTTTAGCTTGGTTAAATCATGGAATTATGGGTTGCCTAAACTGCCATTGACATTCGATTTCTCTCCTGTCTTGGATAGAAAATCTTACAGCTTTGGATTGAAATTTTTGATGTTTTCTTTGGCTCGATTTCCTGCTGCTTAGATCAAATTTTATTGCTGTTTGGGTTTGAAATTGGCCTGCTATTTTGGTTCTAATTGGAGTTGTTCTTGGTTTAACAATCCGTGTATGGGTTCAAGTTTCTGCTGCTATTCCAGGTTAAAAAAAACCCGCTGCTGTGGTTCGAAAATTTGTACTGTCTTGGGTTGAAAATAGGTTGCAAATAATTCGAAAATGTGATGTTGATATGTATTTCGAAAATCTGATTGTGTTGGCTGGATTTTTAGTCTGTTTTGGGGTTCAGAAATATGTTATTTTTGTACTCAAATTTTGGGTGGTTGTTTGGCTAAGATTCTGCTGCTGAAAGGGGTGTGAAAGCAGCAGCTTGGTGGTTCGAAAATCATGCTAGCAATGGTTTGAAATTCTTGTGGTATGAGGCATAAACTTGATACTATATATTTGAGTGTGTGGGGAGGGGGGTGTCCGTGACTCAATTTTTGGGGCTGTCTTGGTTGATTATAAAAGCCAACTTCAACTTGAAAAACTTGATTATAAGGTGTTTGATAATATGCTTAAGTTGTGTTCTAGTGTTGGTCAAAAGCTCTACTATTTACGTAGTAAGAAAGTCTACTCTTATATCTAGCATCATGGTAGTGTTTTGGTGAGTGTTGGGCTATGGTTTGATATTCTAATAACTTTGAGCATGTGTCATTGTGTGAATATGTGAGTTAGATAGATGTTAATGTGTGTTATAAACATGTATTAAAGTGTATATTAATGGATATACTTGCATGGGTGCATAGCATGAATTGGTGATTTATATCACTTTAATGAATTATTAATGGTAATATTGAGTTGTGGAATTAAGATATTGAATTGATATGAACGATATCGTTGGATTGTAAATGAGCTAATATTGAGTGATGATTTCAATATAGATTCTTCATGATTCTCCTGATGGTGGGATAACCTATCATGTTGTCGATTTCAAGGTACGTAGTGACGTACGAGCAGGTATATATATATATATATATTCTGAAATACTAACATATTCGTATATCATGTATCGTTGAATGCAATGATTGTGTGCTGAGTATGACATATGCATTATGGTGGTTACGTAATTGTATGTAATCCGAATATATGAGTAAAGAAATTAATATGTACATATATGTGGTATGAGGGGTACGGTAGTTGTACGTGATCTGAGGGGGATACGTAGTTGTACGTGATCCGAGTATACGAAGTTGGGTAACGATGCCTTGGGCATGATCAATGTGAATATTGACAATGAGATAGACTGATAGGAAGGATTATCTGAATCATGGAATTATTCATGATTAAGCATATATACTAGATTCTAGTGGTATTGAATTTATCGTGTTGATGAGTATCATTATGTGAATAACGAGACTGAACTTGTTGTTATGAAAGTCTGTGCGATTGAAACAGGGACAGTTCGTGGAAAGCTATGGATTCAAAATTTTACAGGGAGTACATCTTCATATAGATTTCAATAATCTTAATTGTGATATTATGATCTCATTATAACCATTAAGCATTGTTATGAGAATGAGTATTGTGATGGGGTATGCTACCCGTGTGGGGGCTGTTTCTGTTGAAACAGGTACAACAGGTACCAAGCTATTTTGGGATATTGGTTCGAGCTTTGTTGGATCATGCCGCTTCCAGAAGCGTATATGAGTGTGGGTAAATAGTATACGCTATTTATTCAGTTAGATTGGTATTCATTTATTTGTTGCTCGTATGTGAGCAACTGGAAGCATGTATATGGATTGTATAAGGGTGTTGAAGCCCACTTTTGATATCTTCTTAGTAGGGTGTTTTCCCTGGCTGGGAACTTACTTAGGGTTTTGGTTTCTTTTAAGTATTGTGTTTTTCCCTCGCTGTGAGTTATTTTGGTGATGTGTTTTATTTTGGGATAGCTCAATTTATGGGGAGACTCTGCCCAAATTTTAAAAAAAACCCACAATGTAAAAGTGGTGTAATGATGATGATAATGGGTGAACCTTGAGTCTTATTGTTGAGTATTATTTATGTCATGGATAATATGTGAAGCATGTAATGATTCTTTTAAAGAATGAAAACTTTTTATACTCATACGACGACATAAATGCACTAATGACGAGTTAAGGGGTTGAGGCCTTACATTAGTGGTATCAGAGCAGTGGTTAGCTCTTTAGGATGTTTAATGGCCTAGGGATGTGTTGATAGACATGTATATCACATACTTTTATGCATGATTGTAGTTTTCTCTCATTGTGACATGACGCCTGCTATGTGCATTTTATGATATGAGGCAATGAAATTGGTGTTATTGCTAACCATCGTGATTGCAGGATCGTATGAGATACGATGAACATACACAATGAGGGTGGTATGGTTGAAAAGCCTCGAGTATGGTAACTCGTTTTATTTATATCATTAGCTTGACTATGGTGAAAATGATTGTTAGGATCGGTCCGGAGTGTTTAGAGGGGGGTGTGAATGAGCACTCCTATTAAATATAATCCCGTGTGATTTCTTTCGGATTAGTGAAAGAAATCTGTTTCTTAATCAACTCTTCTGCAGAACAGACCACTGAATATTTTAGTGCGGAACGGTCTGTTCTTAGCTTAGTAAGAACGGCTCGATGGCTTGAATAGTCTAGCGAGTGCAGAATGATAAAACACAGAATATGTTTCTGGAAGTTCGAAGGTGGTGTAATCCTTCTACGTCTCCCCTTCTTCCAATTAAGGAAGGATTCCACTAGAAGACTTTGATTTATACAATCCTGTTGTACAAACCCGATTCAGCTGGATTTACCTCACTACCAGACTAAAACTCCTAGTCTCTCGATCTATTCAGACACACTCTGTCTGACAGTTACAATTGATTCTTACTTCTCTATCTTAGTACAGAATACAAAAGATAGACTTTAGTCTATGCACACAATGATCCTAATATGATCAAATATTACAATATGCTTGTGCTTATGAAAATTTTCAGCTCGAGAATGTCTGAGCTTGTAAGCTTGTGCTGTTTTGCTTTCTTTTGCGTTTTTCGATTAATCAGACTCTCTCTTGAGCTCTTCTGTTGCATCCTTATATAGTTGCATGTACCAATGACATTATTTCCCTTAATGTGCAACTCTTGACTCTGCTTAAACTCGTAGTAAGCTACAGTCTTCTTCTTTAGGGTACTTGCCATTCTGGTTCATGCTTTCGGCGACTGTCAGGTAAGCTCTTCTTTGTCTTCTTACCTTTTATGGTAATCTTCAGTCCTTGGTCTTTTTCAGCATTAATTGCAACATTAAATGCTTCAATAAATAGCCGTTAATGATTCGGACTGAAGAGCAATTCTTATTCACCCTTGACTGCTCTGATCTGATAAAGGTTGATATCGATCTGAAGCTTCGATCTGGTCAGGCTGATTTCCATCGATCCGATCTGATTTGCGATATACCATATCAGCTTGATCTGTTTTGAGCGATCGATCTGGTCAGTCTGATTTCACTCGATCCGGTCTGATATGTTTTGTCATCGTTAAAATCCGGAACTAACAAATTCCCCCCTTTTTGATGATGACAAAACCTAGCTTCTATATCTTTTTATTCAGTCTTTTAACAACTCTGAAGCGTTTACTTGCGGATCAATTACTTCTTCTTGTTCAAAATAAATGAACATATTTGAGTTGAAGTTTTGATTGATTAATTAAGTCATTTAGTTCAAAATAAATGAACAAGGACTTAACTAAGAAGTTAGATTTTTATTGAGCAAAAAAAATCTTATTACAATTACGGACAAGTCTGACTTATAAGGACTGCTACTTTCTTGCTGAAGACTGAGGTGGCTTGAAGTCTTTTCTCTTTTCCCCCTTTTTGTCACCAGCAACTTCTTGAAGAAAGTCGACAATCTGGGCGAGCTGACCGCTGATAGAATCAAGACGAGTGTCTTGAGCAAGAAGGGACTTGGCGACGGAGGCTCTGACTTCAGTGGCCAGCTCGATGCTCTTTTCTCAGACTGTTTTTATATGAAGCTTGCTAAGAGAACAGATCATTCATTCCACGCTGAATGCTGTTAATACTTGCTGTCATCTCCTCTTTGAAAGAGTCAAAATCCAAGACTGTAGTCCTCTGACTTTGATGAACTTCTATGACTCGTTGAGAGAGAGATAGACAGTTATCCGAAAGATGTTGAAGGGACTTGGCCAGGGATGGAGCGTCGACAGATAAATGGTCTGAAGAGTGATCAGAAGATGACTCAGGTGGATCAACTGTTGCTTCAACTGGTACGATTGTGGAAATGGCAGATTGTCGGATTTCGGATCGGATCAAGGTAACCAAGTCCGAAGAGAATTCTTCTAAAAACGCCATATCTTCAGCAGACTGATCCGTAGGAGTGATAGGTCTGGTAGGCTCCTCAACCTGTAAGGCTGCAACAACAGTTGATACCACCAGATCTGGATCGACGAAATCTGGTGAGACAACTGTCGTAAGTGCGGCGGTTGGACTGAGCAGAATGTGGGAGACTGAAGATCCCAGTGGAATAGAAGTTGTTGGGGAGTCCAGCAGAACATTCATGGCTTCAGTTTCTGCGGCAGACGGAGCATTGGTCAGTGGCTGCTCAGCTGTCTGTTCCGCTGTCTGATCCGCTGTACCAGAGGGAATTGGCTCTATGAAAGGTTCTGTCAGAGTCTTGCTCGCAGTTGGATGATCCGGGATGGGAACAGGAGTGGATATGTTAAGCTTCTGTCGTTGAAAATGAACAGCCAAATTGAGAGCATGAACATCCATTTCCAGCTGAGCAATGACGGCACCATCATCTTTGGCAGTCGGATTGCTCGGATCAATGTTCGCCTTCTTAGCTGCAAGGAGCAGATTTGCCAGTCTGAATCTTTGGTTGGCCTGGAACAGATCTTTGCGAAGCACATCAACTCTTACGTCGTCAGTCTCTGTCCCCTTAAGGACTTCTTGTTCCATCTTTTGTAGTCTTCTCAGCTTGCCGAAGAACATATCAATGTGGTTGATCATTCTGTACTCGACATATTCATCAAACACCACAATGAGCGCCTTGACCTTTTCTTCAACATCTTCCATAGCAATGTCGATGGCTGTTTGAGCGGCAGATTTAGGTTTTGAGGAGAGGGGTTCAGTGAGATGGCCTTGCCCTTGCCGGTGGAAAACGGGGACTTGATCCCTGATTGGGTGTAGTCTCCCAATTCAGTTATAACAATCCCTTTGACCACAGGAATGGCAGAGGGGACTCTGATGGTTACTTTGGGTACAATGGTTGTAGCTCTAGAAGGTTGGGTTGTAGTTTGGGGTGCAGGGGTTGCTTTTGTGGAAGGCAATATGGGTAAAGTTTTAAGAGGTAAGGTTTTGATTGGCTTGGTGATCTGAGTTCTTGGCTTCTTAGGAGGTGGCTTGGCTGGAGATGAAGGAGCAGACTGAGTTTCCTCGGAGTCAGTCTGAATAGTCAATTTGAGCTTGACTCGAGGTCTTCGAGCAGCAGCCTGTTCTTCTCCTTGTTCAAGTTTGACAGCCACCAGATCGGAAGGAGTGGTTGGAGCACTTTTGGACTTCAGTAGTGCCAATCCCTTAGGGTTGAGAATTTTAAAGGGGCTTAGAGCAGACGGCTTCCCCAGCTCGATGTCCAGTGTCTCCAGTAGCTTGCTTAGAGGAACAGCAAAGCAGACAGCCTGTTTGGAGGCAATAACCGTCTCAAGCAAAACTCCAAATAAGATTGCAGACCAGTTCATCTTCTGTCCTGAGTGAATAGCAGCCATGGCCCGGAATTTCTCAGCAGTAACAGCATCATAGCTTCCGGCTTTGCCCAACAATGGCTTGCCAACAATCTCGCATAACACTTGGAAATGAAAGAACATTTCCTTCTTCTTGAATGATGGTTGCTGTCGATGGCCAAAGATGGATACCTTCCCCTAAAGATCAGTGATAGTGGCCTGAGGAATATGGCCAAAGTCAGTCAGTCCGGTGTTGGGAAGACCAAAGGTCTTTGCCAGCGTCGACTGAGAGATGTCAAATGATTTGTCCTTGACGGTGGTGGAGATGAACGTCTTCTGAGATACAGCATTGGCTAACAGTTCTCGAATCTCCAACTCGTAAACCACCGTTCCACATTCCAGAAAATTCCTTAATCTAGAAGACTCTAAGGACTTGAACATGGAGACCATTTCTGGATCTTCAGCCCTGTAGATTTCATTGAACTCAACAGATAGAGAATTGTGAGTGATAGTAGCCATTTGAGTGTAATGAAGAATACAGAGAGTTTGAAAGTATTAGAAAGTTAGAGAGCAGACAGCAGTAATTCGTAAAAAGTGAATGAAAGGGAAATGTTCAGCCCGCTAAATAGGAGAGAGAAGACACGTGTCTTTATCTCGATGACTGATAATTAAATAACAAAATAAACGGACAGGATGAAAGAGAGATAAGGCGGTTAAAATTGCGATCAGTCCAGGCTGTTTTAAATAATTATTTTATTTAAAGATTTGTTGACCAGACAGATCATGGGATAACATCAGATTTGACATAGATCGGTCTGAAAGTTCGGACCGGTCTGTGTCGTTCTGATCATTGTATTATCGATCTGTGCCAGCATACAATCTTTAAAAGCTAAAAGAAAGATACTTCTAAGACATCAAGATAAGTCTATTAAACCAATAATTTGACGAAAATAATTAAACTAAGCCTCAGGAAGTGGTTTGGTGAAGATATCTGCTGCTTGCTGGTCTGTTGAAATATGCTCGATCCGAATTTCCTTTTTGCCAACATGATCTCGAATAAAATGATGTCTGATATCAATATGCTTTGTTCGAGAGTTCAAAACTGGATTATACGTTATAGCAATTGCACTGGTGTTGTCACAAAATATCGGAGATTCAACAGCTTGAATGCCATAGTCTTTGAGCTGGTGTTGAATCCAGAGCATCTGAGCGCAACAGCTCCCAGCGGCAAGATATTCTGCTTCAGCTGTAGATGTGGCAATAGATTTTTGCTTCTTGCTAAACCAAGAGATCAATCTTTCACCTAAGAATTGACATGTTCCACTGGTGCTTTTGCGATCAATCTTACATCCAGCATAGTCAGCGTCTGAATATCCGATTAAGCTGAAGTTTGAATCTTTGGAATACCAAAGACCAACGTTCTGAGATCCTTTCAAGTATTTCAGAATGCGCTTAGCAGCAATAAAGTGTGATTGCTTTGGATCTGACTGAAATCTAGCACACATACAGACTGAGAACATTATATCAGACCGGCTCGCTGTAAGATATAAGAGCGATCCGATCAGTCCTCGATACATAGATACTTCAACTGCTGTTCCCCCTTCGTCTTTATCTAACTTGATTGAAGGACTCATTGGAGTTGATGCAGTTGAACACGTCTCCATTCCGAATCTCTTGAGAAGTTCTTTGGTATACTTGGTTTGATTTATGAAGATGCCATTGCTGAGCTGTTTGACTTGGAGACCCAGAAAGAATGAAAGTTCTCCCATATACTCATCTCAAACTGTCCCTACATTAACTTAGAGAATTTCTCGCATAATTTGGGGTTAGTTGACCCAAAAAAGATATTGTCAACATAAATTTGAACTAACAAAGTATGTTCCCCCTTAATAAATTTAAACAGAGTTTTATCCACTGAGCCGATCTGAAAATCATGGTTCAGCAGAAATTGAGACAGAGTATCATACCAGGCTCTTGGAGCTTGTTTCAGTCCATATACTGCTTTATTCAGTAGATATACATGATCTGGAAATGAGTGGTTCTGAAATCCAGGAGGTTGCTCAATGTAGACTTCCTCCTGAAGCTTACCATTAAGAAAGGCACTCTTAATGTCCATTTGATATACCTTGAAGTCTTTAAAAGCGGTGTAAGCAAGAAATATTCGGATTGCTTCAAGTCTGGCGACTGGTGCAAAAGATTCATCGAAGTCAATTCCCTCTTCTTGTCGGAATCCTTGTGCCACCAGTCTGGCTTTGTTTCTAACCACAACTCCATCTGCGTCTAGCTTGTTTCTGAAAACCCATCTGGTTCCAATAACAGGCAGATCGCTTGGCCTGGGGGTTAGACTCCAGACTTGATTTTGTTCAAATTGATTAAGCTCTTCTTGCATGGCTTTAATCCAGTTGTAATCAGTCAAGGCTTCATCAATCTTTTTAGGTTCCAGATTTGATATGAAAGCGGCATGAGTGAATTCATCCATCATCTGTCCTCTGGTTCTAATAGGTGCAGACGGACTTCCAATTACTAGATCGGGTGGATGTCTCTTTGTCCATCGATAGCTTGATTCTGGATTATCTGGTCCAGAGGGATGAGTAGTAGCAGCATTATCAGCATCTGATTTAACATTAGAGTTAAGGGCATCTGGATCGGCTCGATCTGAAGGAGCTTCATTGCCTTGATCCGGTCTATCTGGTACTTCAGGTTCCGGTGGATTGTCTCTTGACCTGTTAGCTACAATCTCATCATCACTGTTAGCTTCGAGATGGATATTTTCCATCTGATTTTGAATTGATTCCTTGTTACCCTCAATACATAAAGATTCATTAAAAACGACATGAACTGATTCTTCTACAGTTAAAGTGTGATTATTGAAAACTCGAAAAGCTTTGCTATTAGATGAATATTCTAAGAATATCCCATTATCTGATTTAGCTTCAAATGCTGTAAGATGATTCTTACCATTTGAACGAAGCATTTGCACCCAAATACATGAAGGTGAGAGATAGACGGTCTGTTACCAGTCCATATTTCATATGGAGTAAGATTCAACTTCTTGTTAATCATAGACCGATTTTGAGTGTAGCATGCAGTATTTACAGCTTCTGCCCAGAACCTTTGCGAAATTCCAGAATCAGCAAGCATTGTCCTTGCTGCCTCTTTAAGCGTTATGTTCCTTCGTTCTGCAACTCCATTTTGTTGAGGAGTTCGAGCGGCTGAAAATTCATGCTTAATACCTTGATCTTCTAGAAAGGATTCAAGATTCTGATTTGAAAATTCAGTGCCTTTGTCACTTCGAATCCTGTCTATGCTTGATGATTTCTCATTCTGAGTGCGCTTCAGCAGCTTGATCAATTTCGGACCGGTCTGATCTTTATAGTCCAAGTAAAACGTGAGTAATCATCAATAACAACAAGAGTATACCGCATTCCCCCTAAACTTGTTATTGGTATAGGACCAAACAAGTCCATATGTAATAGTTCTAAGCAGCGTGAGGAGGATTTGGCATTCTTGTTTTTGAAGGATGATCTGATCCGTTTGCCCATTTGGCAAGCTTCACAGATCTTATCCTTAGCAAAGTCTATCTTGGGCAGACCGACGACTAAATCATGTTTACACGGGCTAGAAATAGTCTTAAAGTTGAGATGATTCAAGCGTTTATGCCATAGCCAGTGTTTATTATCATTATTCGCGATGAAGCAAGTAGGATTATCAGGTTGAGCAAAATTCCAGTTAATCTTATATGTATTTCCATTTCTGATTCCTACAAGCATGGTCATACCATCTAACGATTTAACAGTGCAAGTGTGTTTGTGAAATTCTACAGCATAACCATTATCACATAGTTGACTTATACTAATCAGATTATAGCATAGATTTTCAACTAATAGCACATCATTGATAGTAATATTACCATGGACAATCTTACCCTTGCCCACGGTCTTACCCTTTGAGTTATCCCCGAAGATGATTTTGGGTCCAGTACATTCTGTGACTTCAGACAGCAGCTCGACGTTTCCAGTCATGTGACGAAAACACCCACTGTCTAAGTACCAGTCTGATACAAGATTCTTCGGTACCTATCATCAAACATAATTATTGTTGGTACCCAATCCTACTTGGGTCCAGAACGGATTAGCCCTTTGGGAACCCACACATGTATCAGCTTTAATGGCTTGTGTGTGTCTGGTGTGCTGTGAGCTGATCTGTTTCGATGTTGTGTGTGATAATGTGTGCGATATGGAAACATTTGATTCTTATGAGGTAGTCTATATCTTCGTTGAACCTTGTTTTGAGTTATAGTAATTGTATTGTCTTCCTTCCCTTAGATCTTGCACCTTTAGATTTGGTCTGAAAGACACAAAGCTTGCTGGTGCCTTTTCTTTGGCTTGGTTAACATATCCAATCCCTTTCTCAAACCTTGATTCACGAAGGAGACTCCCGTTTGAATTGTAGGTGCTTCAGTTTCATATATTGTGCTGGATTTAACAAATGTCATTTGTTTGATTTTGTTCTTTACCAGCAACATTTCAGATTCATCTTTGGAGCAGTCTTTGATATCAAAGCCTATGCCGGTGACATCACCGACATTTCTTTGTACCTCTTGCAATTCTTCCAGTGATGCTCTTGATTTTGTCCATGTTTTGAAAATATGAGAAAGCTTAGCATTTTGTGTGCAAATTCTCTTGTTTTCTTCATGGAGCTGATCGTAAGAGATTTCCAGCTTGTTCAGCTCGATCTGTAGATTATTGCACTCACCTAGCTCAGAGCATCTTGGTTTGATGTGCTCATCCATTTGATCATTGGCTTTAGCTTTATTTTTCTCAAATGATTCAGCTAAGATTCTATAATCATTAGCCATGTCTTGCAGTGCAGACATAAGCTCTTCACGTGTAAATTCATTTGAGTCAAGATGGAATACCTTGTCTGTTTGACTCATTTCTTCGTCTGCCATTAGACATTGAATATCTTCTTCGCTTTTGCTGGAAGAATATTCAGAGCTTTCTGAATCTGAATCCGTCTGAGCCCACTTGCTGTTTCCTTCCTCTGCTACTAGGACCTTTTGGGACTTTCCATTATGACTTTTACGATCATTATAGTGCTTCTTTTTCTTGTCATCACGATGCTTTTCTTTACACTCTTCTTTCTTCGGTCTGGTGCAATCTGCAATAAAGTGTCCGGTCTTACCATAATTGTTGCAAGCCTGATCATTAACAGCATCGTCTTTTCTTGATTTATAATGATGAGAAGGTTTAAAATTCCTTTTATTCTTAGACATAAATTTACCAAATTTCTTGATAAATAATGACATAGCATCATTACTTATCTGTTCGACAGATCGATCTGTTGTGGGGGTGGTCTGGTCTGGAATGGCTGCCAGTGCTTTGTTTGGTTGAGAGATGAATGGCTCTGCTTCACCTCTGGTGATCAGTTCGAACTCATAAGCCTTAATATCTGCGAATAGATCATGAAGTTCAACTTTGTTCAGATCTTTAGATTCCCTCATTGCAATGGTCTTAACATCCCATTCTTTTGGCAACGCTCTCATTACTTTCAGAGCAATCTCTCTGTTAGAGTATTCCTTGCCCAGACCATTCAGTTCATTGATAATACCAGTAACTCTTTCATCAAACTCGTTTAGAGTTTCTCCAATCTTCATTTTTATGCTCTCAAATCTTTGAAGAGCAACAGTCAGCTTGTTTTCCTTGGTCTGGTCATTCCCTTCACATAGCTGTGCTATTTTCTCCCAAATTTCTTTGGCAGTAGAGCACATTTTGATTTTACTGAACATATTCTTGTCCAACATCTTGCACAAGATGTCTTTGGCAACGTTGTCTAGATTTGCTTTCTTTCTTTCTTCATTCGTCCAGAGGGGTCTGTCATTTTCGACCATTTGGGGTTCACCACAAGTAATTGAGGCTGCTGTATTGACTTTCAGAATTTTCATTGGTCCATCAGTGATGACGAACCACATATCATCATCCTGTGCTGCCAGATGAGCTTGCATTCTAATTCTCCAATCATCATAGTCTTCTTTTGAGAACATAGGAATTTTGTTGAATGATGCCATCAGCTCAAGTGTCTTTGGGATGATTAAGACGACCTGCTCTGATACCACTTGTTAGGATCGGTCTGGAGTGTTTAGACGGGGGGGGGGGGGGGGGGGGGAGGTGAATGAACACTCCTATTAAAAATAATCCCTTGTGATTTCTTTCGGATTAGTGAAAGAAATCTGTTTCTTAATCAACTCTTCTGCAGAACAGACCACTGAATATTTTAGTGCGGAACGGTCTGTTCTTAGCTTAGTAAGAACGGCTCGATGGCTTGAATAGTATAACGAGTGCATAATGATAAAACACGGAATATGTTTCTGGAAGTTCGAAGGTGGTGTAATCCTTCTACGTCTCCCCTTCTTCCAATTAAGGAAGGATTCCACTAGAAGACTTTGATTTATATCATCCTGTTGTACAAACCCGATTCAGCTGGATTTACCTCACTACCAGACTGAAACTCCTAGTCTCTCGATCTATTCAGACACACTCTGTCTGACAGTTACAATTGATTCTTACTTCTCTATCTTAGTACAGAATACAAAAGATAGACTTTAGTCTATGCACACAATGATCCTAATATGATCAAATATTACAATATGCTTGTGCTTATGAAAATTTTCAGCTCGAGAATGTCTGAGCTTGTAAGCTTGTGCTGCTTTGCTTTCTTTTGCGTTTTTCGATTACTCAGACTCACTCTTGAGCTCTTTTGTTGCATCCTTATATAGTTGCATGTACCAACGACATTATTTCCCTTAATGTGCAACTCTTGACTCTGCTTAAACTCTGAGTAAGCTACAATCTTCTTCTTTAGGGTACTTGCCATTCTGGTTCATGCTTTCGGCGACTGTCAGGTAAGCTCTTCTTTGTCTTCTTACCTTTTATGGTAATCTTCATTCCTTGGTCTTTTTCAGCATTAATTGCAACATTAAATGCTTCAATAAATAGCCGTTAATGATTCGGACTGAAGAGCAATTCTTATTCATCATTGACTGCTCTGATCTGATAAAGGTTGATACCGATCTGAAGCTTCGATCTGGTGAGACTGATTTCCATCGATCCGATCTGATTTGCGATATACCATATCAGCTTGATCTGTTTTGAGCGATCGATCTGGTCAGTCTGATTTCACTCGATCCGGTCTGATATGTTTTGTCATCGTTAAAATCCGGAACTAACAATGATAATGCCTTTTAAGGTGCGTGATGAATGACATCGCTGACGGTAATTAATGTTGATGATAAGTGGACGTTGTTACTAGTAGAGGGATAAATGCGTTTTATTGAGTTGAGTTTT
Organism: Haberlea rhodopensis; assembly: GCA_907163345.1. NCBI lineage: Eukaryota > Viridiplantae > Streptophyta > Magnoliopsida > Lamiales > Gesneriaceae > Haberlea > Haberlea rhodopensis. The sequence goes on along the minus strand of CAJQUN010000031.1, from coordinate 6,151,417 downwards.
GTGTACATGTTATGTATATGTATATGCAGTGCTGAGAAATCTGATTTTGCAGGAGAAATCAGAAAATGAGATATGATATCTGAGGATAGGAAATGGTAGGCAATACTGTGCTGTTGGAGTATGACAACATATGATGTGACAATCGGGTATGTATGTCATTTACATGATGGCACAGGTACGTAATGATGTACAAGCATGGATGAATATATTTTCCACTATATTATTGAAAAGCAAAGTGTCACTTAGGTTTAGGGTCGCTTTTATGGTTGACCGACGTGTTATTATTATGTGTGGGTCGCCTTCGTGTTGAGCGACGTGTTATTATTATATGTGGGTCGCCGTGGGTACGAGCGATGTATTAATATATTTAAGGGTCACCGCCTAGTAGCGAGTGATGTGGGTCACCACGTGTAGCGAGTGATGTGTTTATTTTGAGGTCGCCATTAGAGTGTGCGATGTAATTATGTGTGTGTGAATGTACAGAGGGTCACCGCTGAGGCAAGTGATGTGTTTATTTAGAGGTCGCCACTAAAGTGTGCGATGTGATCACGTTGTGTGAATGTATAGTGGGGTCACCGCCGATGCGAGTGATGTGTATATAAGATTTGTGGGTCACCGTTGGTGCGTACGATGTGTTAATATGATATTGGGTCGCCACTAAGGAGTGAGCGATGTGATTCGGGTCACCACTGACAAGTGAGTGATGTGGTCGCCGCTGGCAAGCGAGCAACGTGTGTATTTCAGGGTCAATGCTAGAGAGAGCATGTGACGTGTATATTGATATTGAGTCGGTGCTAAGGAGAGCATGCGATGTGATTATTGTCGGGATCGACACTATTGAGAGTGTGCAATGTATTTTATGTGCCTCCACTATGGAGGGAGGGTGATGAATATACGTTGATTTAAATTGACCTTGTTGATTTGACGTATTGTGATAATCAAATGTACAGGTGAAAGCGATCATGGAGAGAGTGGATGAAGAGACATTATTGTTTTCTTTCATTTTTATTGCAGTGGATGCAATAACGGGATGTAATTGATACCGATATATTGATGACATTTATTGGCGAGATGATGGTATGATTATATTGTGATATTTGAGATTTATAATATTTACCGCTATCATATCGAAGCGATGGAAATATTGTGAATGTCGCTGATATGTCGAGGCAATGAATATTTTTGGACGGTCATGTTATTGATGATGAGTATATCAATTGTGTATTGATATGAAATTATATTTTGTGGAATATTTATGTTGACAACAGGGGCAGTTTAAAGGATCGAGTGTGGATCCACTGTGTACAGTAAGTGTTATTACATCTTATTATTTTAAGAATGTATTTTTATTCATTGTAATTGTGGATATTATATGGATGCCGTAGTGGCGATGAGATTATGCATGCCAGTGTTGACGATGAGTATTGATATATTGCTTTGTATTAGCAATGAATATTAGGGTGCCGTCATTGGACGATGAATATTTATGTGTTGCTATTATGTTAGCATGAGTATTAGTGTACTGTTACTGTGCTAGCGATGTATATTGATGATGTGTTCATTTCAGATAGCTGTGGGCATTGTGTTATTGTTGTTCCTTGGGTACATGAGATGTAGGCCCAAGAGGATATTGAAATGTTCCAGAGGAACAAGGAGTTGAGGTAAACTATTACGTTTGGTTTGGCATGTGAATATATGTTAATATATGTTGATAGATGCTGATTGCATTATCTCAATGAGTTATATTAGTTTTGAGAATCGATTGTACAGATGGAATAACAGGAAATGATAATCGCTTGAGATGGTATTTATTACTGTGAAAAGCATGCTAGATTGATATATTGTAGGAGTAGTAGGTGAACGTGTATGTGGACATGAGATTAACGGGTATGTCACGGGATGACGTGGGATTACTATGAATGTCATGTGTGGACATATGATCTTTGTGAACATTCATGGTTAATGAATTATTATGTTTCGAGGATGAGTTAAAAAGATTGAAATGGATTACGTCATTGAGGCATGCAATTGATTTTTATGTTGAATTTCAATCATCCAGATATGTGATAGTGTGCTGTAGCATGTTGTGTATAGGATTGCGTGAAACTTTTGACGCAGGGAACTAATGTTCGATGATGGAAACATTATGAATATCAAAATGCGTAAGGGACAAGGTACGTGGTTAAGTTATGAGTATTTGAGAAATACTAATGAGTTTATTTTGTACTTGTCCCGTGACAGATGATAGTTGGGTGATGTAATGCGGAAGTTGATGCTTAAGAGCATGTTAGTACTGTGATGAGCATGATATTGTGATGCTATTGTGTATTGTAGATGATTCCATCTACAAAGGTATGATACGAATTATTCGATATTGATGTTGACGCCTTGTTTTAGAGGGAGTATAATCGTGACATAGGAATATTGATGTTAGGCTATTCATCATGATTGATATTGATGATCTGTGGCTGTTGGTGCGTATAATGTGGATATATGTATGTGAGAATTACTAATGGATTTTCTAGTAATTACTTTGCACCAGATAATAGCCAGGAAATGATATATGAGAGGTTGATGTATAAGGGCTCAAGAGTTCCACTATTTCATAAGGACAATGGTGGTGATGTTGGTATAAGTTGCACATATTTGCAACAACACATGTATGAAGTTATTTATACGATAAAGGTTGGTGTATTGTCATACATTCTTATATACACATGAATTGCATGAATTGCATGATTTAGCGATTTTATGATGTGTACTATGGTGAAAGTAAACTGTGACGGATTTAGATCTTGTGCAAGGAAACTGTACCGATGCGACTACACAGGTACTGAAGTATGACAAGAAGTGCTTGATTGCTAAACACTGTAAGTGTTGGCTTTTATGAACTGTTAGCAATTTTCTTGATAAGTTAATTATAGGAATGAGCTTTTGAAATATAAATAAAATTGAACAGGGCAAGTATGATGTTAACCTCATATTGATTTACATGAAAAGAGGAATTCATATGTTAGATTATTAAATACTAATGTTGGGATAGAGTAAAGTGATGTGATTTGTAGTCTTCCCATTGTTGGTGTAATGGGGGGCACATGTGTGGGCCATGATAATTCGAATGACTGTCATCCCACAGATGGTCAAATCACTATCTTGATCTGTATAATGATACGTAAATTTTATAGTTGGATTTTATGGTAAGCATGTATTTAAATTTCGAGGTCGAAATTTTATTAGTTGGGGAGAATTGTAATACCCGGAATAAATTATAAATATTTAATTGTTGATAATTGCGATATTTATAAGATAATTTCGGAATTCAACTATGGGAATTTTATTGGGAGCGGAATTGGGATAAATGATTCCTGGATTGAATTTATAATACTAATTAAATTTCATGGGGATTCTATTAATAATAATAAGGATTAAATTTAGAGTATAAATTAAATTAGTAAGGGATGAAGATAGATTTGAGTGGTATGGATTAATTTAGGGTTGGCCCAACAAAATAGACATTAATTCCCCAATACACATTAAAATCGATGTGTTCCCTCCTTCCCTCAACCGATCGCCCCTCTTCTTTTTTTCTTCCTTTCTCTCGCTCAAAATCGCACAGCAAGAGGAACGATGGATTCCAGGCCAATCTTTCGAGATTTCAGCAGGTTTGAATGTAGGATTCTGCCTTATTTTTGTTGTTGCTCATTTCCCTTGAAAAATGTTGGTTTAGGGTCGATTTTGTTGCGGTTTTTGGGAGCTTTGTCGTCGGTTGTTCTTTGTTTTCTTTTGTCCAAGGAACTTCAATTCTTGTTTGATCAGTTTTCATTGTTTGGTTAATGTTTTAGCTTGGTTAAATCATGGAATTATGAGTTTCCTAAACTGCCATTGACATTCGATTTCTCCCCGTTCTTGGATCGAAAATCTTACAGCTTTGGATTGAAATTTTTGATGATTTCTTTGGCTCGATTTCCTGCTGCTTTGATCAAATTTTATTGTTGTTTGGGTTCGAAATTGGCTTGCTATTTTGGTTCTAATTGGAGTTGTTCTTGGTTTAACAATCCGTGTATGGGTTCAAGTTTCTGCTGCTATTCCAGGTTCAAAAAAAAACCTGCTGCTGTGGTTCAAAAATTTGTACTCTCTTGGGCTGAAAATAGGTTGCAAATAATTCGAAAATGTGCTGTTGATATGTATTTCAAAAATCTGATTGTGTTGGCTGGATTTTTAGTCTGTTTTGGGGTTCAGAAATATGTTATTTTTGTACTCAAATTTTGGGTGGTTGTTTGGCTGAGATTCTGCTGCTGAAAGGTGTATGAAAGCAGCAGCTTGGTGGTTCGAAAATCATGCTAGCAATGGTTTGAAATTCTTGTGGTATGAGGCATAAACTTGATACTATATATTTGAGTGTGTGGGGAGGGGGGTGTCCGTGACTCGATTTTTGGGGTTGTCTTGTTTGATTATAAAAGCCAACTTCAACTTGAAAAACTTGCTTATAAGGTGTTTGATAATATGCTTAAGTTGTGTTCTAATGTTGGTCAAAAGCTCTACTATTTACGTAGTAAGAAAGTCTACTCTTATATCTAGCATCATGGTAGTGTTTTGGTGAGTGTTGGGCTATGGTTTGATATTCTAATAACTTTGAGCATGTGTCATTGTGTGAATATGTGAGTTAGATAGATGTTAATGTGTGTTATAAACATGTATTAAAGTGTATATTAATGGATATACTTGCATGGGTGCATAGCATGAATTGGTGATTTATATCACTTTAATGAATTATTAATGGTAATATTGAGTTGTGGAATTAAGATATTGAATTGATATGAACGATATCGTTGGATTGTAAATGAGCTAATATTGAGTGATGATTTCAATATAGATTCTTCATGATTCTCCTGATGGTGGGATAACCTATCATGTTGTCGATTTCAAGGTACGTAGTGACGTACGAGCAGGTATATATATATATATATTCTGAAATACTAACATATTCGTATATCATGTATCGTTGAATGTAATGATTGTTTGTTGAGTATGACATATGCATTATGGTTGTTACGTAATTGTATGTAATCCGAATATATGAGTAAAGAAATGAATATGTCCATATATGTGGTATGGGGGGTACGTAGTTGTACGTGATCTGAGGGGGATACGTAGTTGTACGTGATCCGAGTATACGAAGTTGGGTAACGATGCCTTGGGCATGATCAATGTGAATATTGACAATGAGATAGACTGATAGGAAGGATTATCTGAATCATGGAATTATTCATGATTAAGCATATATACTAGATTCTAGTGGTATTGAATTTATCATGTTGATGAGTATCATAATGTGAATAACGATGCTGAACTTGTTGTTATGAAAGTGTGTGAGATTGAAACAGGGACAGTTCGTGGAAAGCTATGGATTCAAAATTTTACAGGGAGTACATCTTCATATAGATTTGAATAATCTTAATTGATATTATGATCTCATTATAACCATTAAGCATTGTTATGAGTATGAGTATTGTGATGGGGTATACTCACCCGTGTGGGGGTTGTTTCTGTTGAAACAGGTACAACAGGTACCAAGCTATTTTGGGATATTGGTTCGAGCTTTGTTGGATCATGCCGCTTCCAGAAGCGTAAATGAGTGTGGGTAAATAGTATACGCTATTTATTCAGTTAGATTGGTATTCATTTATTTGTTGCTCGTATGTGAGCAACTGGAAGCATGTATATGGACTGTATAAGGGTGTTGAAGCCCACTTTTGATGTCTTCTTAGTGGGAACTTACTTAGAGTTTTGGTTTCTTTTAAGTATTGTGTTTTTCCCTGGCTGTGAGTTATTTTGGTGATGTGTTTTATTTTGGGATAGCTCAATTTATAGGGAGACTCTGCCCAAATTTTAAAAAAAACCCACAATGTAAAAGTGGTGTAATGATGATGATAATGGGTGAACCTTGAGTCTTATTGCTGAGTATTATTTATGTCATGGATAATATGTGAAGCATGTAATGATTCTTTTAAAGAATGAATTTTTTTTATACTCATACGACGTCATAAATGCACTAATGACGAGTTAAGTGGTTGGGGCCTTACACTTGACACCCGATATGAACACCCGTATAGGTCCTCGGTTGGGAATCCAAAATTTTATTCCGCTGCGTATTTACATGTTGGATTCCTTAAAGTGGCATCAGAGCCGTGTACGAAGCTCATATCGGGGTTGCATGATAAATTGTTTTATTAGATTATGAGTTATTGCTTTCGTGAGTTTTACTATAAAACATATATGATATGTTATATAACATTGTGAAAATCATCGTAAAAATATATATATGATATATTGATAATTTTTTGTATTGGATACATGTATACGCACGACTGATATAGCAACGCGGGCGAACGTAGCTCGATAGTCAGGTGAATGTAGCACGCGAGGCATGCGACCGTATCTCGAAAGTCGAGTGAGCAGGGTTCGCAAGGCGGGCGACCGCCCACAAGCAGGGGCGGGCGACCGCCCAAGGTGGGCGGGCGACCGCCCACATGGAGGGGCGGGCAACCGCCCACACGGGCGGGAGCGCCGCTCTCGTGCGACGGGTCTGAGACATTTGATGTCCGCGGGGTCCGTGACATTTGATGTCCGTGCGATAATTCCGTAATTTATTTTACAGTTTTATTATCTTAGAATTAAATTTTAAATTGTTTAGAATTTTATTCTTTTATGTCCAAGCATGATTTATGTGTTGTTTGAGCATGGTGCATCGTTATAGCCCTATGACCTATTAGATATGTATTTTGTGGATGATTGTAATTTTAATACGGCCTGCGAGTCATGCCTTCTCTATTTTTTCTGAATGTATTCCCTCCCCTATGCTCCCCCTCGAATGTAACTCGAGGACTTCTCTATATCATGTAATTGTTATATAGTATAGTTAGAGTTGTATTGATGGAGATCAATGAAGATGGACCATGGTGCCGGGACGAGGAGGCCATTCACAAAAGGACCAAAGAGGTGTTGGAGAAGTTACCCTTAGGTTGATGATAGGCTTAGATTTTAAGTGTTTTTAGCTGTAATTTCTTCCCATTTTTCGTACTTTTTCCTGGATGATATTATGTTTTTTGGTGTTTATTTGTTTGTTTCAGGAAATTAGGTCAGAAGTGGAAGAAATGAGCTAAAATGAAGAAAACGGGCGAAAAATAGATCAAATGAAGAAAATGGAATTTTCAAGGCTTCGATCGATCGAGATTTATTCTCGATCGATCGAGCCAGGCAGTGTGTTGAGCATCAAATTATTCAAAGCACCGATCGATCGAGATTTTGTCTCGATCGATCGATCCAGGCAGAAAACTTCAGCAACTATTTTCGATCGATCGGAAGGAAAATCTCGATCGATCGAGCGAGGCAGTGAGTTTCAAAGGCTGACGTGAACAGTGCACCGATCGATCGGACATAATTCTCGATCGATCGACACGCGAGTTCTGAAAGATTTTATTTTCCATGTTTATCGTGATCTTCGGCGGTTTTAAGGGGTATTTGATTCATTCCCTCCCACATCTCATATCAGACCATATTTCGAAGAAAAGGAGGAACCCTAGCCGCCGCCTAGCCGCCGCCAAGGACAGCCATCTTCTCCGTTCTTCGTCCGAGCTTGAGCCAACAGATTCCGGAGTGCAAGGAAGAGCAAGAGAAGAAATCACGGTGCAACGCACGGATTCATCCGCCGTTTATCGTATTTCTAAACTTTGATTTCTTTGATTTTTATTTCCATTTGATGTTTTTGAGGTCGAGAGACAGTTAAACGCCTTGTGTAATTGATTTGAATTAAATCTAGTTTATTTTATTGAGATTTAGTATCATTGTGTTGGATTTATTGATTCAATTGTGTTAGACTGTATTGATTCCTATTGTTCATGAATTAATTGCTTGTTAAGATCAAAGCATAGCTAACTTTGATTGATTTTGAGAGTTATAACCGAGATCGAGAGATAACGTTATAGCACGCTGTAAGGACCCCCGTATACTTAACCCTTGATTAGTGTATTAATCATTAATGTGTGGCACATGCTTTTAATAAAATTGTTCGGGAAACTCAGATGATACTTTACCATTGAATGGCAATTACAAAATTTTCTTTAACATAGAGCGTTATAAGCTCGTCTTCCTAACAACAATAGACTCATAGAGCTCGCCCATTACACCACTTTTTACTTGTGGACTTTTATAAAAATTTGGGCAGAGTCTCCCCATAAATAGAGCTATCCCGAAATAAAAGCACAGCACATAACATAATTCCCGGCCAGGGAAAACATAATACTCATCAGAATGCAGCAATAATAAGTAAATTCCCAGCCAGGGAAGACACCACACATATGACATCAAAAGTGGGTTTCAACACCCACATAATACGCCAATGACTCTCATATCATTTAGCAATTCTACCTCTAATTGTATGCAACATAGAATGAAAGAGAGAAAGGCTCATGCCTTTACATACAACCCATATACAAGTATAATCGTGCTCACATGCGAGCATCATGAATATGTATATAATCATCGTGGGTATATATAGGTACTCTATACGATACCGTGCTCCATCAAGCCCTGGTACCACGATCCTGGGAGTACATCCAATCAACAGCTCGAGCTCATCTCCAAAGCCATCGATGTACCTGTTCACCTGCCCCAACAGAGACAGCCCCCAACGGGGTGAGCATACCAATTCCACAATTTCATAATCATAATGACATAATACATAATTTACGAAAATATAAATATTGTGGAACATATGTGATACTTCCTGGATGGTATCATCCTCATCATAGCGTACCCCTGTAATAACCCTGTTCTCAAAACAGATAAATCATCAAATCCTGAATATGCAGTTAATCATCACATTGGTTAACCCTAGCCAGTTTCAAATTAACAACATTTCATAACATCTTACTTTAACTAGCAATGATTAGCAACATTCCATAACATCTTACTTTACCTAGCAATGATTAGCAACATTTCATAACATCTTACTTTATCTAGCAATGATTAGCAACATTTCATAACATCATTTCATAACATCGTTTCATAACATCTTTTCATAACATCGTTTCATAACATCTTTTCATAACATCTTTTCATAACATCGTTTCATAACATCTTTTCATAACATCGTTTCATAACATCTTTTCATAACATCTTACTTAATCTAGCAATGATCATAATTCTAGATATCGTATTGAGATTTCCTTAACTTCCGATACTGGTTAATCACTTCTCTGATTAACTACGTCTCTGTTCCTATTATTATTACCCATAGGGAATAAAATACAGATATCCTAGATATCTAATCAAATACCACATTTTCATTTCTTACTTCAAGGTAACGTCATACTATGGGTGTTTGCTCCGTAGCAACCACACCTCATCATTGGCTCGCTTCATAGCGGCACTGAGCATTCCACCATGTGAAACAACATATCGTAACCAAGTCCCGATACCATCATAGCAAAGCATTTCATGTATTTTAGATCATGCATCATACTTGTAAAACATCATTTAAACTATGCTCGTACGTTAAACGTACCTTAAATCCTCGAAGTCCGAGCCAAACCTTGCTCGAGTTCCATGCCCCGAGGAACGATGTGCTAAAACGATAAATAATTCACAATTATTTACGAACATGTAACCCATGCTCAAGCACACCCATATCCCTCAAAATATTGTCAACACACGACAATTAACCTTTAAAAAGACCCGGGGCAGGGTACGTGCAGGGAGGGGAACGAATGCGATATATCGAAAAATTGCCCAAGAACACCTTCAATAATTCGAACCTTAACATCACAATTTGAACCCAACCAAGCATCATAATTCATTAAAACATGTAATGAATGATCCCTAACATGAATCATCAACCCATAGCCAAAATCCCCAAATTCGAAATCAAACCCTCACCAAATTAGGGCAAATTCGAACCATAACATCTTAATTCGATCCCACTTAAGCATCATAATTCATTTAAACATGAATAAATCGAATCCTAACAAGCATTATCATCCTCATGCCAAAATCCCCAAAATCGAATTCCAAGCCCTAAAATTCGAACATAATTTCGAACCACAAATCACAATTAGGCAGGGAAGAACATCACAAACATGGAAAAAGGGGGTAAGGAACGTTACCCAAACGAAATCGGAAGACAAACGACCAAAATCCGATGAACCCTAGAAATTGGGGATCGCCGCTCTTTCTCAAAATTCGACCTCAAATCGCGATGAAACTTTCAATTGCCGGAGGGGAAATGAGCGCCTGGACGAGACGAAGCCGTGGGTAGGTCGGACGCGCCGATCGGCGGCGGGACGGCGGCGGCCGAAGCGTTTGAAGCGGCGGGGGTGCTGTAGCAGACGGGAAAATCGCGGCGGGAAGAGGGAGAGAGATTTGAGGCTGAAAATGATTTTTATTTTAAAATCTCGGGTTCAATTGGTATTTATAGCAAAATTACCCCGAAAAATTAATAGCCCCACAAATACATCATGATTCCTTAAAAATCATCTGTTTTCAAAAACTCTCTCTCTAACTCCAAAACCCTCTACCGGTGCTCACATAGCACCCGAGATCCCGAGACACATCAAAAACCCAACTCTTAGGTTTTTCACCGTAATATGAATACAATCTCAACCTCTGGATCCAACGATCCCAACTACCCAAATAAACGAGCCCAGAAGGCCCAACATCGCGATTAAACTCCAAATCGCTACGTAAAACCACTTTAGGGATTATTAACATTACGGGATTAACATCTATAATCCCTGGTCATCACAATATCCCCCACTAAAAGAATTTCGTCCTCGAAATTAGCACTGGTGTATCACGTAACACCCAGGCTACACAACAACATGAAGCCATAACCTCGATTCCTGACCATATCAGAATCGTATTAATAAACGCGAGGATGCTTACCTCTCATCAAACTCTGAAACAGAGCGACTTACCAAAACCAACATATCACCCAACAGGCAAAACGTACCTCGATGCGGGTCATCCCAAAAGTCAGCCTCTCATGACTGCAAACAACCAATACTTACGACTGTAGAGCGGACAGTCATCCTTCGTTCTAATACAACCAGTAAGAACGCATCCTGAATGACACATCAACCGTGAGAACGTTGACCTCGTGTCAAACTCTGGAGTGGAACAGACTTCCAAATCCATCATAACGTCAAAGAGCGTCAGCACAGCTCAACGCTAATAATCCAAAAGCAGTTAGTCAACCGAAACTGTAAGGATTCGAATCGCTCCTGATTCCATCGTAGATTTCATTCCTTGACATTTCTTATCATGACTCACGATGTCCAACATACATCGTTACGAGGGAAACACTAGTATTCCACGGTGTACACATATCAAACCTGGTTTCCACTTTCAAACCTCCTCTATCGAAGGAGCAGTCGCATCATTGCAACTCAAATACATGGATTCTCAGATCGAATCAACGACGACTTGACGACTCTCTCGTTGGTACTTCACGTCATGAGCTGTCCCAGACAAGTCTCCCCAAGATTTAAACATAAACATATATACGTTTCTGTGAGGCATACTCAACCTCAACTTCAAATGACGTGGTGACTACCAGAGTCCACTACAATCCACCTCGTATCACTTTACGATTTGCCAAACTTGGTTCCAACGAGCAGTATAACGGCTCTAGCAAGCCCATCATGGTGCTGCACACACGCGGCAGACGAACTAGTCGCTGCCTCACTAGGTTCACCTCAAACCTACCAATCAGATGGACGTTTCCGCACGGCATACCATACCATGGGAAGAACAATCGATAGAGTAGTGGGTCTTTACCCAACATTCCTCCAATACTGACATACCCTGGACACTTCAATGTCCCCATGTACTTAACATAACCTGATCCTATTCCCTTAGGACCCATCTTACACCCTCATGGGTGGTGTGACCATGTCTACCACATGTCATATCAATGGAAGCGAGAAATTCCTCCACGATTACTCCTGTCGTCAAATAAACATGGCCAAAAAGCCATTCCAACGAGCATACCCCAAGGGTATCACCACTCGAAATATGATTACCTCAAACAATATCTGCGGTACAATCACATGTACAACGCGTCCATCCATTCCTCGAGCAACCCGCTCGGTATAAGGGTCACGTCAATCGGTGACGCACACACCACCTGGTGCCCGACACCTGGCACCCAAGGCATACAACTGAAAACGTATACTTAACGCATTGCTCATCGTAACGATGATGCATGTCTAATAAGACATCTCCTGCACTATCGTCATCGCCATCCCGTGACGACACATGCCCACTCATGGCATCTAAGGTATCGTCAACTAGTGACGATACAAGTCAATAATGACATCTAAATGACCTAGTCAACTCGTGACGGTCCATGTACATCAACATATGTCATCCATCATCATGCTAGTAAATAGTCATAATAAAACATGCATATCAACGCATACCAGCAATAATAATGCTAATAAAATAGCAATATCTCATACCTCATCGCTGACAAGATAGCGGCATACCTATCTCCGTCGCTCCATAATAATACGTAATCAGCACCCATCGCTCGAAGGCGGCCAAAATCCTGTGCTGAATATATAGCGGTACAGTCCATCGCTATAGAATCGACGGCATGATACCTCGTCATATAATAGGTGGCATGAAACCTCGCTATACACCTGAGCATGAATCATCGTCCACATAATAGCGGAAAGAGGCATCGCTATCAATACATCTGGCGGAAAGAACCATCGCCAATCAATATAGCGGAATGAGGCATCGCTATCATACATCTGGCGGAAAGAACCATCGCCAATCAATATAGCGGAATGAGGCATCGCTATCATACATCTGGCGGAAAGAACCATCGCCAATCCTCATAAAAGAATGAGTCATCGTAAATCCTCATAATAATATCGTATGGCCTCTTACCATATGGGGCACCTTACCCCGTGGCACCTTACCACAATAACATCGCATGGCTACTTACCATGTGGGGCACCTTACCCCGTGGCACCTTACCACAATAACATCGCATGGCTACTTACCATGTGGGGCACCTTACCCCGTGGCACCTTACCACAATAACATCGCATGGCTACTTACCATGTGGGGCACCTTACCCCGTGGCACCTTACCACAATAACATCGTATAAACATCATCATATAAACATCGTATGCACATCATCATATAAACATCGTATGCACATCATCATATAAACATCTTATGCACATCATCATATAAACATCGTATGCACATCATCATATAAACATCTTATGCACATCATCATATAAACATCGTATAAACATCATCATTATAATCTTATTCCTCATATCATAATCATTATCATAAACATCATATCATCTTTACTTATCATAAGCATTATCATAACTTACTTATCATTATCATCATCATAAACATCTTATCATCTTTACTCATCGTAAACATCATCATAAACTTACTTATCATAATCATCATCATAAACATCATATCATCTTTACTCATCGTAAACATCATCATAAACTTACTTATCATAATCATCATCATAAACATCATATCATCTTTACTTATCATAAACATTATCATAACTTACTTATCATAATCATCATCATAAACATCATATCATCTTTACTTATCATAAACATTATCATAACTTACTTATCATTATCATCATAAACTTATTTGTAATAACATCATCGTAAACATCTTGTCATCTTTATTCATCATAGACATCATCATCATAAACATCGTAATTACTTCTGTAATCATAGCATAGTCATAGTGTAAGAATATGTTACCGTCCGATGCCCGTACGCGTCTTACGTACCTTCCTCGCTTGAACATTACATGAACAAACGCATTAGTATATTCAATAATAATTGAGACCATACCGAAGTATTCCACTGTCGGTTGTCTACCCAGTCTGTCCTCAGACAATACATCATATCTTTCTTTTCCCTGATTTTCTTCCAAAATCAGATTCCTTGGCACGTAGCATATAGAGTGTTAGACATCGCTATTAATGCCATCCTATCGTGTTCCACACGATTCCTGCAACCACAATGGTTAGCAATACCACTTTTCATATCATATAAGCACATAAACAATTAGTCATGTCGTATAACATTAATGCCATCATGCATAAATATGTGCTATCAATAACTTCCTAGGCCCTCAACAGCCCCAATGAGCAACCACTGCTCTGATACCACTAATGTAAGGACCCCGTATACTTAACCCTTGATTAGTGTATTAATCATTAATGTGTGGCACATGCTTTTAATAAAATTGTTCGGGAAACTCAGATGATACTTTACCATTGAATGGCAATTACAAAATTTTCTTTAACATACAGCGTTATAAGCCCGTCTTCCTAACAACAATAGACTCATAGAGCTCGCCCATTACACCACTTTTTACTTGTGGACTTTTATAAAAATTTGGGCAGAGTCTCCCCATAAATAGAGCTATCCCGAAATAAAAGCACAGCACATAACATAATTCCCGGCCAGGGAAAACATAATACTCATCAGAATGCAGCAATAATAAGTAAATTCCCAGCCAGGGAAGACACCACACATATGACATCAAAAGTGGGTTTCAACACCCACATAATACGCCAATGACTCTCATATCATTTAGCAATTCTACCTCTAATTGCATGCAACATAGAATGAAAGAGAGAAAGGCTCATGCCTTTACATACAACCCATATACAAGTATAATCGTGCTCACATGCGAGCATCATGAATATGTATATAATCATCGTGGGTATATATAGGTACTCTATACGATACCGTGCTCCATCAAGCCCTGGTACCACGATCCTGGGAGTACATCCAATCAACAGCTCGAGCTCATCTCCAAAGCCATCGATGTACCTGTTCACCTGCCCCAACAGAGACAGCCCCCAACGGGGTGAGCATACCAATTCCACAATTTCATAATCATAATGACATAATACATAATTTACGAAAATGTAAATATTGTGGAACATATGTGATACTTCCTGGATGGTATCATCCTCATCATAGCGTACCCCTGTAATAACCCTGTTCTCAAAACAGATAAATCATCAAATCCTGAATATGCAGTTAATCATCACATTGGTTAACCCTAGCCAGTTTCAAATTAACAACATTTCATAACATCTTACTTTAACTAGCAATGATTAGCAACATTCCATAACATCTTACTTTACCTAGCAATGGAACATCTTACTTTATCTAGCAATGATTAGCAACATTTCATAACATCATTTCATAACATCGTTTCATAACATCTTTTCATAACATCGTTTCATAACATCTTTTCATAACATCTTTTCATAACATCGTTTCATAACATCTTTTCATAACATCGTTTCATAACATCTTTTCATAACATCTTACTTAATCTAGCAATGATCATAATTCTAGATATCGTATTGAGATTTCCTTAACTTCCGATACTGGTTAATCACTTCTCTGATTAACTACGTCTCTGTTCCTATTATTATTACCCATAGGGAATAAAATACAGATATCCTAGATATCTAATCAAATACCACATTTTCATTTCTTACTTCAAGGTAACGTCATACTATGGGTGTTTGCTCCGTAGCAACCACACCTCATCATTGGCTCGCTTCATAGCGGCACTGAGCATTCCACCATGTGAAACAACATATCGTAACCAAGTCCCGATACCATCATAGCAAAGCATTTCATGTATTTTAGATCATGCATCATACTTGTAAAACATCATTTAAACTATGCTCGTACGTTAAACGTACCTTAAATCCTCGAAGTCCGAGCCAAACCTTGCTCGAGTTCCATGCCCCGAGGAACGATGTGCTAAAACGATAAATAATTCACAATTATTTACGAACATGTAACCCATGCTCAAGCACACCCATATCCCTCAAAATATTGTCAACACACGACAATTAACCTTTAAAAGACCCGGGGCAGGGTACGTGCAGGGAGGGGAACGAATGCGATATATCGAAAAATTGCCCAAGAACACCTTCAATAATTCGAACCTTAACATCACAATTTGAACCCAACCAAGCATCATAATTCATTTAAACATGTAATGAATGATCCCTAACATGAATCATCAACCCATAGCCAAAATCCCCAAATTCGAAATCAAACCCTCACCAAATTAGGGCAAATTCGAACCATAACATCTTAATTCGATCCCACTTAAGCATCATAATTCATTTAAACATGAATAAATCGAATCCTAACAAGCATTATCATCCTCATGCCAAAAATCCCCAAAATCGAATTCCAAGCCCTAAAATTCGAACATAATTTCGAACCACAAATCACAATTAGGCAGGGAAGAACATCACAAACATGGAAAAAGGGGGTAAGGAACGTTACCCAAACGAAATCGGAAGACAAACGACCAAAATCCGATGAACCCTAGAAATTGGGGATCGCCGCTCTTTCTCAAAATTCGACCTCAAATCGCGATGAAACTTTCAATGGCCGGAGGGGAAATGAGCGCCTGGACGAGACGAAGCCGTGGGTAGGTCGGACGCGCCGATCGGCGGTGGGACGGCGGCGGCCGAAGCGTTTGAAGCGGCGGGGGTGCTGTAGCAGACGGGAAAATCGCGGCGGGAAGAGGGAGAAGAGATTTGAGGCTGAAAATGATTTTTATTTTAAAATCTCGGGTTCAATTGGTATTTATAGCAAAATTACCCCGAAAAATTAATAGCCCCACAAATACATCATGATTCCTTAAAAATCATCTGTTTTCAAAAACTCTCTCTCTAACTCCAAAACCCTCTACCGGTGCTCACATAGCACCCGAGATCCCGAGACACATCAAAAACCCAACTCTTAGGTTTTTCACCGTAATGTGAATACAATCTCAACCTCTGGATCCAACGATCCCAACTACCCAAATAAACGAGCCCAGAAGGCCCAACATCGCGATTAAACTCCAAATCGCTACGTAAAACCACTTTAGGGATTATTAACATTACGGGATTAACATCTATAATCCCTGGTCATCACACACGCTCTATTAATTCATGAAGTATGTTTAAGATTGAGATCGAGAGATGAAATCACATACGTGAGAACTTTGAATCGAGAAATTTAGAGTAGTGAGGTTTTGACGATTTATGCAATATTGAATTAGTAAATAGGTGCACGAGAGTGACTTGTTCTAGTTTGATATTAGTTTCTTTACAGCTCGAGAGAGTGTATTGAATAACAGCGAAAACCTTTCACCTTTAGAATCAAATGGTTGATAATTTGCTTATTCAGATGAATCATTAAAGATAACACAGTTGAACAAAGAGCTTGATAAATTTCTCGAGCGACTTACCTTTGCATATCCGGAACCATTCATTTTATTGTTTCTTGTTTAATTTTCGTTCCTTAGTTTAAGTTTGCATTAGTTAATCACCTTCTTTAATCGTAGGCTAAATATAATTTTGCTAGTCTTATTTGGTACTTATACATTGGTCCCTGTGGATTCGACAACCTTTACTTACATTTCACTATACTAAAACTTGACAACCGTGCACTTGCGGTAGAATTGCTTCACACTATACTTTGAAATATTTTCTGTTTAAAAATAAAGCGGTCAGTTGACCTTTTAGATTTTCTCATTGGCTTGAGAAAATCATTAGTTGGGGCTATAACCATGTCACGTTTATTTTATGTTGATGTATGTGATGCATGTTTATCGTTTTATTTAATATTGATGATTGATATACATATATGTGGATATGTATATATGTATATGTACCAGACATATTTTCAATATTAATAAAATCATGAGATCTTTAAATCCCTATAATAATATTAAGTCAATCAAGATGCCTTCCAATTAAAAACACTCGTCAAGACTTCGGATTGAACATGTGTGGCCGGCAACGGCGACAAAAACTTGATCGTTATTATTTTAAACAGTTATTTCCAATGTAGTGATTCTATACCGCAAGTGCACGGTGTCAAGTTTAGTATAATTGATCGCTTTTATTTTAAACAATTAATTTCAGTGTAGCGATTTTAGACCGCAAGTGCACGGTGTCAAGTTTTAGTATAATGATAATATAAGTATGAGTGTCGAACCCACGAGGACTAGAAAATAAGTACCAAACTCCACTAGTTTAAGTATATTTAGCCTACGAAAATTGGTTAGGCCTAATTAACTAAATTAACTAATTAACTCAATAATAAATCCAAAACAAGCAATAGAGAATAAGAATGAAATCAATAGGGACATTTATCAAGACTTTCGGTTCACCTATGTAATCCCCCACAATTCGCCTATTAGTTAAGAATTAATTCAAACAATCTAAGGTGACGAGTTTTCCTAATTCACTTGCTATACCTTGGTCCGGCTATAACAAATCTAATACTAACGTAACAATAAGCCACTCTCGTACTCTTATTGAACAATTAATATTGTAAATCGATCTATGAAAACTTCTAGCCTTCGATTTTGGTAAATCTATTGCTATCACACATGTATTTGACTTTATCTCTCGATCTCAGCCTGAAATCCACGGCATAAAACACTATATCGAATTCCAATTTTATCTCTCGATCTCAATTGTAATTTAATATCATTCAAGGATGGCCAAACCCTTAAAAGCATGAAGAACAATGATCTATCACTTAGATAATAAGAATCAATCAAAACATTAAAATTAAATCATGGGTTCATAACATAGGATCCCCTAAGTCTTGACAACAAACTTAGCCTAGCAACATATTTAAAATCAAATGCAATATCATGTATTTCAACATCAAAAGCATAAGAAAATCAAATAGAATCAAATAAAGTTTAGAAATACGTATAAACTAGCGATGTTGAATCGCGTCGTCGATCCGTATCCCGTCTCTCGCTTTGTGCTATACTATACTGTACGTGAATTATCTTTGAATGCTGCCCACGTCTTGAACATTGCTGCTCACCCTCAATATCTTCACTCCTTTCCTTCCGTCTCCCCTCCTGGTTCTGTACGTTAAGTTTTCTGTACGTGAGTTTCAGTCCTTTCTTTCTCTCGTTCCTTCTCTTCGTGCGTGAAGTCTTTTCTGTTCCTTCCCATGTCTCTTATGTTCCTGCTTCTTATCCACTCTCCTCACGTCTCCTAACTCTCTTCTGTGAAGTCGTTGCTCTTCTCGTACGTTGCTCTCGTCCTCCTCCAATCAATCTGCTCTTCTGTGCGTCTTTTTGTTCTGTTGTACGTGAGTTGCTCTCGTTCAGAATTTGGAGAATTCTACCTACGTTGAAGTCTTCTCCCGTGCGCACGTAGCTCTTCCCCCTTTCTCCTCCTTCACGTCTCCTGGCCAATCTGTTCTCTCTTATCTGTATCTCTCTTTCTCTTCTTATCTGATCTCCTCTTCTCCAAGTCCAAGTCACGTACGCTGCTCACCCACTCTTTATCTTTCTGCTGTTTTGTTTCACGTCTCTTGATGATTTGTTCTTCTTCCAATTTCACTTCCCGTAAACTCTCGTCTATTCTTATCTGATCACATACGTTGGTCTCCCTCAATCTGTTCACGTCTCTTGCTGCTTTTCTGTTACCTTTCTTTCACGTAACTATCGCTTGCCCTTTCTTCTGATATCGTGTTTGATATATTATATTATAAAAATAATATAGTATTGATTTGAATGTCCAATAAAATATAATATTCCTTGCTCGATAATATCCGGTTGTGCTCATTTTAGTCCTTTTTATCATTTAAAGCTTAATTCTTCCACTTTTATGCATTTGGACATTGATTCCTGAAATATACAAATATAAACCAAAACGCGTAATATTTTCTAGGAATCACTATAAAAACGCCCCAATTATATATCAAATTAAGTGTAAAAATCATACTTATCAATAATGAAAATATAAGTATGAGTGTCGAACCCACGAGGACTAGGAAATAAGTACCAAACTCCACTAGTTTAACTATATTTAGCCTACGAAAAAATGGTTGTGATTATTAAACTAACGTGACAAATTAACTCAATATGTAACCCAAATAATCAATGGTGAATAAGATTGATAATCAAAAGAAAAAATTTTCAAGACTTTCGGTTCACCTATGTAATCCTCCATAATTCGCCTATTAGTTAATAATCGAATTCAAACAATCTAAGGTGACGAGTTTTCTAAATTTATCTAATATACTCTCTCGAGTTATATTAAACCTAATATCAAATTGCAGTAAGTCACTCTCGTGTACTTATTTAAAACACAATATTGTATTAAGATCCGTGAAAACTTCTAGCTTTTGATTACTAGATATCTATAGCTATCACACGTGTATTTGACTTCATCTCTCGATATCAGTCTGAAATCCACGGCACAAATCACTATATCGAATCACAATTTTATCTCTCGATCTCAATTGTAATTTACTATCATTCAAGGATGGCCAAACCCTTAAAAGCATGAAGAACAATGATCTATGCACTTAAATATATAAGAATCAATCAAAAACATTCAATTAAAATCATGGGTTCATACAAAGGTCCTCTAAGTCTTGATAACAAACCTAGCCAACAATCTCCATCAAATAACAATGCATAACATGTTTTGCAACATTCTAAACATTAAAATCTAATGAAAATATAGAACTAGAGTTAGAAATACGGAAATAACGAGAGGTGTTGACTCCTTGCGTTGCTCCGTCGTCTCGTCTCTTCCGATGCGTCTTCTCTTCAATGGTTATTGTGTATGGATGGTTGGGGACGATTGAGAGTGATGGTGGCTGAGTATGTAGGGTTTTTTATGAGCCACAAAGTCCCAAAAACGTCCATGATAATCCATATTTACGGTAGGAGGAGTTTCACCAAGTTTGGACACCAAATAACCAAGATGGAGACAAAATCCCGAATTTTTCGAGTCGAGGCGATCGTTCGCTTCCTCTGATTTTCAGCAAATTACGATTTTGTCCCTCCTTTTCCATGTTTACTCAGTTTGGTCCTTTTTCATCATTTTAAGCCTATTTCCTCCACTTTTATGCATTTGGCCCTGGATTCCTGAAATATACAAAATATACCAAAAAGAGTAATATTTTTCAAGAATCACTACAAAAACGCCCCTAATCTTATATCAAATTAAGTGTAAAAAGCACACTTATCAGTAGGATAAAAGAATTGATAAACAAATCCCACTTTGCACATTGTTATTCACGCCCACCACTTCATTCTTTTATGTATAAATAAGTGTTCTATCTTCCTCAAACTCATCGGATTCTATTCCATAAAATTCGAAACCCACTTCCATAAATTAGAGAAAATTTAGGGAAAAACCTCCATGCAATTGGAGTTAGCAAGATAGGAAGGAGAAACCTCTTTTTTCTTCTAGAATTGGAGGACTAGGAGTTTCGGAAGTGGATTGATTGTGGAACTCTAGGGACTACAAGGGTATGAATCTGTTTTTAATTATATTTAGTTGAATTTTGTTGAATTGACTCGAAAATCTAGGAAGAGACATGAAAATGTTGATGTCATTTTGTTAAAGAATCTGCAAATTATTTTTATGTTCTTGCAGTAGATAGTTTCGATTTTTCGGTTAACTTAGAGTCCGAATTTGACTTTGAGCAAAAGATAAAAATGGTAGATCTTTGAATTTTATGCAATTCCAAAAAACAAAGCATGCGATTTGGATCTCCTGAGTAGAAGTTATGTCGATTTTACTTTCAATGCTCATATTTTCCTTTGCATGTTCATGCATGTTGCATGCAGACTGTATTTCGACTTTCTAGCAAAATTTTATTCCACATTTGATGTCGTTTTCAAATGAAAGTTGTAGGTCTTTGAATTCTCTATGATTTTTTTTTTAAAAAAATAGAACTTAATTTGGACTTAATTTGAAGAAGTTATGAATTTTATACTATTAGTGCTCATTATGAGCCCTGCATGTAATGCCTCGATTTGTTATGGCGTGATGTTGAATAATTACGGTACGATGTGGACTCGGGTTCGGGTTGAACCGAGGGTTAATACTCACATACATGAAATGAATATTAGACATATGGCAATGTATGAATTGATTTAGTAAGCATTTGCATATGCATGTGACTTGAATTTGAGTTGGAGTTGTATTTGAATTTGAAGTTCATTTCATGTACATATTAGATAACATGTCATTAACTCCAAATAATATGATAACAAGTGGTTAGAGAAACTAATGACCTTATATCAAGGTGCTTTAGGGAAGAGAATCACATAGTACTCACTTACACCTACTAAAACAATACCAAGCTCCTCTCCATCTCTTTCAAGTTCCTTGTGGTTTGAGCTTGGGATTCACTTGTAAATTGAGCTAGGAAGGTGTGTGAAGTGCTATCTTAATATCTTGGTAAGGAATTCTTAACTTTACACTTGAAATATGTCATTGGTGTTGCATATGTGAAGTGAAATATCAAGTATTCAAGTGAAGAATCATATCATGTTTCTATGCTTTGAATTGGAATCTATGATGTTAGAAACATGTTAATATGTTCCTAGGGATTGCAAGAAACATGTTGAAATGGTTCAATATGAGGTATAGGAGAAGAACCATGGAAATAAGCTTGAAAATCGCCATGTTCTAAACTTTCTGGACATCGGCGATCGATCGCGAGCTTTGTGGCGATCGATCACCGAGGCAGAGTAAATTTTAAGGCGGTGAAAATGTGTGGCGATCGATCGGTGAAATTGTCGCGATCGATCGCTGTGAACAGAACATTGTGGCGATCGATCGCCAAGTAGTTGCGATCGATCGCGAGGGGACAGAGAGTTTTGGCGATCGATCGGTGTTGATAGCGATCGATCGCCAGTGCCAAAATGTTGAAAAATGTTATATTTTTGTAGAATTTGATTTTAATGCCTATGATAACATGATATTGTTGGCATTGTTGTAACATCATCACAGGGGACAGGGCAAAGAGGCAATTAACCATTGACGACTGATACATCTGGTTTGTGTCGCTTTACAGGTACGTGTTGACGTACGGAGTATAGATATTATGTGCTGATGATGTTATGGTTGTGATATCATATGATTTATGTTATCTTTGTGTCATATGATTGGTAGTATCATATGCATGTGCATACATGGATTTCATATGATTGGGATGGAGGCCTTGATAGATATGTGTATATGCTTTGGTGAGATCATTGCCTTGATAGATATGCCTGGTGTGGTATATGCTTTGGCTGGGATCGTTGCCACGATAGATATACTACGTATGCTTTGGCTTGAGATATACGCCTGGTTTGGGTATATGCTCGGATATGTTACATTGAGATATACGCCTGGTTTGGGTATATGCTCGGATATGTTACATTGAGATATACGCCTGGTTTGGGTATATGCTCGGATATGTTACATTGAGATATACGCCTGGTTTGGGTATATGCTCGGTTATAGAGATATACGCCGGTTTTTGGGTATATGCTCGGGCTATTATCACCGATGAGCACGGTACTATGATATGTGCTGCTAATATGAAGATGTGATGTGGTTCCACTGACATATTGAGCTGAATAGGCATATCATATGGGGCTCGTGATAATAGGGTAATTGTTGGACATGTCATGACATAGTGCATTTGTGGATGCATGATACAGAACATTCACGTTAGATGATTTATTGTGCTTTATCATTGATATTGATATTGTTGCACTGAGATCGTTGTTCTCTATACTCATTGTGTGAATGTTTTCTGTAGGGACTCATAGACGTGGGGAGAGTGAGTCTTATTCCGCTGCGAGGTGAACCACTGCATAGGAGTTGTACTGGATTAGGTTGTTTAATTATACATGTAATGTATATGTGAAAAAGTTATGTGGTTTTGTACGTGGTTTTGGTACATCTGTAACAACCTATTAGTGAGAAACTCTTAACCAGTGCATGTTTTTACTTAATTCAGACTCACATATGTATGCTTAATGAATTACATAATGGATTAAGTAACGAGGACCCCACACTGCATGTGGGCGAAAATACACATGCAGTGTGTTCTTCAGATTCCTGAGCATTTTTGGCTAGGAATTTCGGAAACTGTCTAGAAATAGGAATTTTAGTGTTTCAAGTTGTCTGTAATTTGCCAATGGAATCACTCAATTTGGATTTGAAACGAAAACGTTATAGTAGTTTAACTAATACTGCTCAAGATGGAAAACAAGTTTTTAAATGCTACGTTTTAGTGTTCAAACCCCACTTAGATGGTTGAACCAGCTTGACATTCATATAGATGAAATATTTTTGAGTTTCTGAACTTTGAGTACTAGAATCGAGTCGTTTTGATGTTGTATGAAATTATAGCGATTTTTATACGAAAATGGGTCAGGATGAAAATGTAAGAAAATCGATAGGGGTCATATTTATAAGTTAGGTTTGATTCAATGCACTATTTGAACATTTAGCGTCATTTTGGAATTTACATGACCAGGATTAATAGATTCCGGGGTTGACTCAAGAAATTCTTGGTAGATTAGCTTCGGTTGAGGTACGTTGAAATGGGTTTTATCATGACGTCTGGCAAAGACGTGTAATGATGCTAATGTATGACCTTATATGTCATTAATTGATTTATATGATTTAATTGTCACTTTATGATTCTTATGTGACTATATGATATGTTGATATGCATTGGACTACATGATATGTGAAATTACATGATATGTATATACTTTCTGTAAAGACCCCGAGCCCTTAACCCGCTATTAGTGTGTTAACTCATGTATTTAGTGCATACGATCATGTAATTGTAAGTAATCCAACAAGCATACAACACAGCGGAATAAAATTTTGGATTACTAACCGCGGATCTATACAGAGGTTGTTCATATCGGATAAAGGAATAAAGATCTCACCCTTGTAGCGTGTTTGAGCAGATTCCACGAAGCACCACGTCCAACGAATTCCAAGTCACGAGCAACACCTCCAAGGTCTTGCCTCTACGGTATCCACACGATCAAATCGGGAAGGGATGTTCAAGAACAAGTTGCTAGACTTATTCTTGAAGAAAAAACCAAAACTCGGTTCAAAAACCGATCGACAAACGCCTTTAAACCACCAATAAACCACACGGCGGCGGCGGTGATGTTCACGGCTTGGAGGAGGCGGGCGAGAGCTTGTTTTGTCTAGGTTTAGGTTTTGATATCAAAGTATGATAAGAAAAGTATGATTAACAATTAATCAAAAACTTATATTTATATTATAAGACTTTAATTAAGGTTCAAGACTTTCTTAAAGTCTCATGGGCCCAAACCCATGATTTAATTAAATCCTTATAATCATTTAATTAAGACTCCTCTTAATTATTTAATTCATCCCATGAATTTAATTTCCCTTATCGATTTAATCTTTTGTGCGACCCGATAAGATCTTGTAATGTTGACAGTGACATAAAATCTCATTTTACATTATAAGCAAAGAGCGGTGTCTAGCAACACATCAAGGCTACCCAAATTACAAGAATGTCAATGACTCGACATAACCTTTAGAACTTGTGATAATATTAACCATGTAACTTAATCCCTTTGTCCTTTGTGTTTAGATTGAACACGAGTCATGGAATAGTCATACTCGTATATTCAATCTTTATTTCTTGATCCCCAAGTAGAACTAGAATAAACGAATAAGCTCGATATCTCATATCGACTCATTCGAGCATGGCCATGCATTTTAGTTCTCACTTGATCAAGGGCCAAACACATCTCCTGTTATATAGGAGGGACAAATCCTATCTCGATCAGTCAACATCTCTCTACATAATTCGTAGTGTATCCAATTGTTGCCTTTATAGTTTACCCTGTTACGGGTAACGTTTGACAATATCAAGATACATAACTCCTTATGTTGGGATCTCTGATGATCACAACTCGTAAGGATTACATACATTATTATCACTATGAGAATTGCATATGACAATCATATAACTATCCATGTTGCATTCTCATGGTGGGTCTGTCCAGTACATCGTTCTCTAACATGTACCCATGTATTGATTTGATATCTCATATCAATGAACAATTCATCAATCAATACATACTAGTCTCTATGTATTATCATTATCCTGATTCACGATAATACTTGACTAGGGACAATGTTTAAGAATGATACAATATTATTCTAAGGACATTAACATATATATTTATTCACATTGCACAGTTAAAAGAATAATATATAATAATGAATTGCCATTCATAAAATCATAAACATTGTATGTCAAAACAATCATCTAATGCCTTGTCTTAGGGCATATCCCAACAAATCTCCCACTTGCACTAAGACCACTCACACATATACCTAATGCCTAGAGATCTAGTATGACGATCATGCTTCTGCTGTGACAGTGGCTTCGTCAATGGGTCAGATACGTTATCATCTATTGGTACTTTGCATATTTTAACATCTCCCCTTTCAACGATTTCTCGAATGAAATGAAAGCGCCGAAGTATGTGCTTGGATCTTTGGTGAGATCTAGGTTCCTTAGCCAATGCGATCGCTCCATTGTTGTCACAATAGAGTTCTATCGGATCTTTAATGCTAGGCACCACTCCAAGTTCAGAAATGAACTTCCTAATCCAAACAACTTCCTTTGCTGCATCCGAGGCAGCAATATACTCAGCTTCCATTGTAGAACCGGCTACTGTTTCTTGCTTTGAACTCTTCCAGCTCACAGCACCTCCATTTAGGCAATACACATATCCAGATTGCGATCGATAATCATCTTTGTCGGTTTGGAAGCTTGCATCAGTGTAACCCATTACATTGAGCTCTTCCTCACCTCCATAAATCAAGAATGTATCCTTAGTTCTTCTCAAGTACTTCAGGATATTCTTGACAGCAATCCAGTGACCTTCACCTGGATCAACTTGATATCTGCTCGTCATGATCAAAGCATACGATACATCGGGACGAGTACATATCATGGCATACATGATAGATCCAATAGCTGACGCATATGGAATCTTACTCATGCGTTGTCTCTCATCTGGCGTTGAAGGACACTGTTCCTTCGAGAGATAAATACCATGTGTCATAGGCACGAATCCTTTCTTTGATTCTTGCATGCTAAACCTTTTAAGCACTTTGTCTATGTATGTACTTTGACTTAGGCCGAGAAGTTTTCTTGATCTATCTCTATAGATCTTGATTCCTAATACATAGGTGGCTTCTCCCAAGTCTTTCATCGAAAAGCAATTCCCTAGCCAAATCTTTACAGATTGTAAGGCAGGGATATCATTCCCAATGAGAAGTATGTCATCTACATACAACACTAGGAAAATGATTACGCTCCCACTGACCTTCTTGTAGACACAAGGCTCATCTTCGTTTTTGATAAAACCAAACTCTTTGATTGCATCATCAAAACAAAGATTCCAACTCCGAGAAGCTTGCTTCAATCCATAAATGGATCGTTGTAGCTTGCATATCTTTCCAGCATCCTTTGGATCGACAAAATCCTCGGGCTGTGTCATGTACACATCCTCGAGCAGATTTCCATTAAGGAAAGCTGTTTTGACATCCATCTGCCAGATTTCATAATCATGAAATGCAGCTATTGCAAGTAAGATCCTTATGGATTTAACCATGGCCACTGGTGAAAAGGTTTCATCATAGTCAATACCATGAATTTGTTTGAATCCTTTTGCAACCAGCCGACCTTTATAGGTTTGTACATTACCATCCATATCGGTCTTTTTCTTGAAAATCCATTTGCACCCTATGGGTCGTACCCCTTCAGGAGGATCAACCAAAGTCCATACTTGGTTTGCATACATGGATTCCATCTCAGATTTCATGGCCTCTTGCCATTTCTCAGAATCAGTGCCCATTATAGCTTGTTGATAAGATGACGGCTCATCCTCATCAATAAGTAGTAAGTCACCTTGTTGAGTCACAAGAAATCCATATCTCTGTGGCTCCCGGTGTTCTCTTACAGACCTACGCTGGGCTTGTGTCTCTTGAGCAGGTACCTTTTCCACAACAGCTTGCGGTGCCTGCTCTTTTTCCATCTCAATCTCAGGTTCAGTGTTTTCTTGTGGTTGAACTTCACTAAGTTCTATTTTTCTCCCACTGGTTTTTCTAGAAATAAATTCTCTTTCAAGAAATACACCAGTCCGAGCAACAACTACTTTGTTCTCGGTGGGATAATAGAAATAGTATCCATTCGTTTCCTTAGAATACCCCACAAATAAACACTTATCAGATTTGGGTCCAAGTTTGTTAGTGGCGTGACGTCTAACGAAAGCCTCACAACCCCAAATCTTCATAAAAGACATACTAGGACACTTCCCAGTCCATATCTCATATGGACTCTTTTCCACTGATTTAGATGGAACACGGTTCAGTAAGAAAATCGATGTTTCTAGAGCGTGTCCCCAAAACGATATCAGAAGATCTGCATGACTCATCATTGATCTAACCATGTCTAACAAGGTTCGATTTCTCCTCTCGTATACACCATTCCATTGTGGAGTATACGGAGGAGTGAGTTGTGGGACTATCCCACACTACTTTAGATAGTCATGAAACTCTTGGCTTAAGTATTCACCTCCTCGATCTGATCGAAGGATTTTGATACTTTTGCCAAGTTGGTTTTGTACTTCATTCTTGAAATCTTTGAACTTTTCAAAGGTTTCATACTTATGCTTCATTAGGTACACATACCCATATCTACTGAGGTCATCAGTAAATGTAACGAAGTATTGAAAACCACCTCTAGCTTGTGTACTTATTGGTCCACATACATCACTTTGTATTAGTCCCAATAAAACATTTGCCCTTTCAACATGTCCCTTGAAAGGGGCTTTAGTCATCAAGCGCATTAAACAAGATTCGCATGTTTCATATGATTCAAACTCAAATGAATCTAATACTCCATCCTTATGAAGTTTAGATATGCGGTTCTCGTTTATGTGGCCCAAGCGACAGTGCCAGAGATAAGTCGGATTACAATCATTATTTTTAATCCTTTTAGTATTTATGTTATAGATAGGCATATCAAGATTTAATAAATAAAGACCATTCACCATTTGTGCACTAGCATAAAACATATCATTTAAATAAATAGAACAACAGTTGTCCTTTATTATAAATGAAAACCCACACTTGTCTAAACAAGAAATAGAAATTATGTTTTTGGTAATGGATGGCACAAAATAACAGTCTTTTAAAATCAATGATAAACCAGAAGGCAAAGATAAATAATAATCTCCTATAGCTAATGCAGCAACTCTTGCTCCATTTCCAACTCGGAGATCAACTTCGCCTTTCGCCAACAATCTACTCTTTTTGAGGTCCTGCACATTTACACAAATGTGAGATACACATCCAGTATCTAATACCCATGATAAAGAAGTAGATAAATTGACTTCTATAACAAAAATACCTGAAGTGGAAGCCACACTTCCTTTCTTTAGATCCTCCAGATATACTTTGGAGTTTCTTTTCCAATGGCCGGTCTCACCGCAATGGAAACAATTCCCTTCCTTCGCTATCCCTCCCTTTGGTTTCAGTGCAGATGACTTTGGCTTAGATTTAACAAAGACCTTCTTGTTCTGCTTGAAGTTCTTAGCTTTAGTCTTTCCTTTGTTCTTATTCACAATAAGAATATTTGTAGGTTTAGACTTCTTGCTATTTGCTTCAAAAGTTCTAAGCATGCCAAGTAATTGTGGTAGTGTCTTCTCAATTTCAATCATATTGTAATTTAAGACAAATTGACTGAAGCTTTCAGGCAACGATTGCAAGATCACGTCAGTGGCCAACTCTTGGTCCAAAGGAAAACCCAGCTTCTCCAAATTCTCAATATACCCAATCATCTTGAGTACATGAGTTCCAACCAGACTTCCTTCTACCATTCTACACTGGAATAACTCCTTAGAGACATCATACCTCTCTTGTCTTGCTTGTTGTTGGTACAGTTGCTTAAGATGCTCGATCATATCAAACGCCTCCATTTCCTCATGTTGCTTCTGAAGCTCAGAGTTCATGGTGGCAAGCATAAGGCACCCAACATCAAGTGCGTCACTTTGATGCTTCTTGTAAGCATCTTTATCGGCTCTTGTAGCCGTTAGGGGAGGTTCCTTAGCAGGTAAGGGTTCCTCTAGGACATATTGTTTCTTTTCTTGTTTGAGGACTATCCTCAAGTTCCTATGCCAGTCTAGGAAATAAGTCCCATTTAATTTGTCCTTCTCAAGGACCGATCGCAGTGATAAAGTGCTTGTTACGTTGTTAGTTGCCATGGATATCTACAATATAAATATGCAAAATAAGTTTATGATTTAATCATTTAACATGGTCTTATATTAAATGATACTCCCACTATTTTGTTTAAAAAAATATCAACCCTCGAAACCTTTAGTGGGACAAGATCCATATTTCGCCTAATCTTGAGTTAGCTTTGGCTAATCGCCCAAGACTCGGTTATTTAGGTAGACAACACTTTGTCAATTACATCACATGTAATTCTTGGATAGTTGGACGAACAACACTTTGTTCAATTCATCAAATGAATTATAATCCAACCCATGCCTCTAAGTTCCCAATCCTATTGAGATAACCTAGTTAAGTCGTACCCAATTTAAAGTATAACGGATATCACTTTTATCCTTTCGCGCCTTACTAAGATTGCCACGGGGCTTTGCTTTGGCAAACCCACACATGTACAATCAAAGTTTTTTGACGAGTACTTTTAATTTTGGAAGGCATCTAAAACTTAATATTTTAGAGGGATTTATTGATCTCATGATTAGTTTGATAATTTAAAATATGTCCACTACATATAGTTGTATACATATCTACATATATGTGTAATACAATTATCAATCTAAAACATAAGATAAATCATGCATCAACATACATAATTAAACGTGACATGGTTATAGCCCCTACTATTGATTTTCTCAAGCCAATGAGAAAATCCTAAGAGTCAACCTAAGGTAACTTCACAAGCACCTTCCTTTGGCTCCTATTTGTGAATGGCCTCCTCGTCCCGGCACCTTGCTCCATCTTCATTGATCACCATCAACAATTTAAACTATACTATTTACAAGATATAGAATTCCTCGATTCACATTCGAGGGGAACATAGGGGAGGGATAACATTTAGAATAAAAGAGAAGGCACGACACGCAGGTCGTATTATATAAATTACAAACATTCACAAATCCTATCTAATAGGTCAAAGGGCTATAACCATGCACCATGCTCAAACAACACATAAAACATGCTATAACAATTAATGAATTAAATTCTAAACATTTTAAAATTTAATCCCAATAAAACTGTAAAATAAATTTTTATGAAAATTATCGTACGCTCGGGACATCACATGCCACGAACTTCTTGCTCAAAACCCCACGTCCAACCATGAAAGGGTTCGAAACCTAAAACTTTGGACGGCGGCCGTGAGCCATTAGGGTTCGAAACCCTAGCCGTCACGAGCCACAATGGTTCGAAATTTTGTTTTGGTTCTCGGCCTTGCATGCACGAATCATGATGTTGGCGGCTTGACCATCTCGAGCCAATGAGTTCGAAAACTCTAGCCCTCATGTGGCCCTAACCGTCACACATTATTTATCGTGAGCAATGCGCCGATGATAACAATTTCTCGAGCCAAGATGTGGGTTCTAAACTCTAGCAAAAGGGCGACGATGGCCGAGCCCATGCACGGCTACTAGGGTTCGAAACCCTAGCCGTCATGAGCTAGCCATCACGAGCCAATGGGTTTTAAACCCTAATCAAGTTTCGACACTTCCATGCACAATTATTAGCCACAACGGCTAAACCATCTTGAGCCAAGGGTTCGAAAACCCTAGCCCTCATGTGGCAGCCATGTGGCATTTGTGATGGTGGTGGCCGAACCAACTTAAGCTATGGGCTCGGTTTTTCGCCTTCATGTATCGTATACAATGAAATTCAATTATATCAAATATAATTTTATGATAATTATACAAACTCAATTTATTTCATATCATATATGAATTATTCTTGAACAAAAAACCAAAACTCGGTTCAAAAACCGATCGACAAACGCTGTGATGCCCGAAATTAATTAATTGCAATTAAGGCATTAATTATGTTTATATGATGAATCATGTGATAATTGATTTATGTGTTGGGTATTAAGATGTTAACATGATTTAATTGTGTTGATTTTTAAATATGAGGAAGATGTGATTTTAGATGAAGTTAGAGCATTTTTGTAAAATGCTTTCAAAATACCATGTTGGAGTATTTTATACATCATGTTAAGTTTGGGGTACAAGTTTTAAATTAACTTTGCACAACCCCTTTTAATCCCCACTACCCATCTTTCCCTATACTTCACTTCACTTTACCTTTACTCTTTTAAAACCCCCAAATCATCCTCAACCCTAAACTATCCCACATTTTCAAAATTCTTCAAAGGAGGAAGGATGAAGCTCCACAAAACTTGAGTTTGTGTGATTTTTATCAAGATTTAAAGTCTTCAAGAGGTATGGGACTCTCCCTAAAGTTTTGATGATGTTTGGATTTGAAATGTGGTGATTTTTTGAAGTGATTATGTGGGTTGTTTTGGGGTATGTGTTATATATGTTTGGGGTATGATTTTGAAGTGTTTTATGTGGGTTTTAGTGGGTTATGATGTTATTGTTATTGTTGGGAAGTTTGGTTTTGAAAGGTATGAAGATAAGCTTGGAAAATGCACATGAAAATGGTGAAATCGCGACCACTGGTTGTGGCGATCGATCGCTACAAATGCAGCGATCGATCGCCGAGAAGCAGTACGCGAAAAAGAGGATAGGCGATCGATCGCCTCAAATGGCGCGATCGATCGCCAACGTCCAGTGGCGAAATGAGCATCAAGGCGATCGATCGCCATGTTTTAAGCGATCGATCGCCGCTATGTGAAAAATCTGGCGATCGATCGCCATGTTTTGAGAGATCGATCGCCACTGTTCAAAAATGGGAAAATGATGATTTTTGTTAAATTTTTGGTATTGGGCTATTGTTTAGCTTCTAATATCAATTTGTATGGTTATGTAGAACCGTCCCAGGTACCCACGACCTCAAGGAGATAAAGTTTTGCAATTTCTCCTTCTTTTGGAATTAAGGTACGTAAGAAACGTACGAGCATTGGACGGTAAACCATACTCCTACATTTAACGATGATGCTTATAATGATGATTTTTATGATGATGTTTATGATGATGAGGTTTATGATGATGTTTATGATGATGTTTACGATGATGATGTTTATGATGATGTTTATGATGATGTTTTCAATGACGATGTTTATGACGATGATTATGATGGTGTTTACGATGATGATGTTTATGATAAGGTCATACGACGTGTATGATTGGGTAAGACGCCCATGTGGTAAGATGCCACCCAATGTATGTGAGTGGGTAAGATGCCCACGTGGTAAGATGCCACACAATGTTATGATATGGCAAGACGCCATATGATTGGGTAAGATGCCCATGTGGTAAGATGCCACACGACGAATATGTTATGGTAAGATGCCATACAATGGGGTAAGATGCCCTCATACATGAATAAGAATCAGGGATAACAAAAGAAGTCGAAGAATGACCAATAACTTTTACTTAACTAAGATGTTATGCATTACTATATGTCTTCTATATCTTGTTAAGTAAATATGTATATGCTCACGATGTGTTGTCCCTGTAGGTACACTTTTGGACCGAGGGCCTAGGGTCGGGTTGAGGAGGTGAGCTAAGAGGAGCAAGATGAATATAGGATGCAGGATTTTGATAGTCTCTACTCTAGGAGTAGTGTAAATCTATAGCTTTAACATTCATTATTGGGAATGTAATAAAATAGTTTTTGGAAATTTTATTTTGGCCTGTGATCTTCTTAGCTCAAGCTACAACCGGGACCCTTAAGAGGTTATAAATGCATGTTCTGTCCATTATATGTGTACTAATTGATGTTAAGGTAGGAAGACCCTACATTAGTGGTATCAGAGCAGTGGTTAGATAACCCGGGAATAAGTGAAGGGTAGCCTTAGCAATAAGCTAGCTAGGTGCTTACTTTTAAACATGTTTTGCGCATTGGGAATGTAAATAAATAGCTTTTGGAAATTTTATTTTGGCCTGTAATCTTCTTAGCTCAAGCTACAACCGGAACCCTTAAGAGGTTATAAATGCATGTTCTGTCCATTATATGTGTACTAATTGATGTTAAGGTAGGAAGACCCTACATTAGTGGTATCAGAGCAGTGGTTAGATAACCCGGGAATGAGTGAAGGGTAGCCTTAGCAATAAGCTAGCTAGGTGCTTACTTTTAAACATGTTTTGCGCATAAGCTACATATGAAGTATATGACTGTTATGCTAACATGTTATGCCTTTCTAACGACGTGTATATGAACTGCTTTTGGATCTTGTTATTAACCCTTGTGTTGCAGTATGGCAGCAAACGCGGAGGTAGGTGACGCAGTGAGCGTCAATGCGAGTGCGGGGCGTACGAATCCCCTACCCCCGCCAGCTTTTGATGATGAACCGTCCGAACAACAGTTGTTGCCAGGGGAGCTAAGCTTAACTCAGTTTCTTGCATACCGACCCCCAACCTTTGAAGGAACTGAAACAGGGGAACGAGCTGAGGAATTGTTAGAAAGAATAGAGCAGATCTTTGTGGCAGCCCCATGTGCGAAGACAGCATGGATACGGTTAGCAGAGTTCCAATTGGCCAAGAAGGCGCTAATGTGGTGGAAGACCACCGTGGTAGAGCAAGAGGCTCAAGGACATGAAGTTAATTGGAAAATGTTTCGAACTCGCTTTCTGAATCGTTATTTCTCGGCTGCTGCACGACAGGCTAAGGACGATGAATTCACCCACCTCAAGCAAGGTAATATGTCAGTGTCAGATTATGCCCTTCAGTTTTGCTCCTTACTCAGATATGTGCCTCACATCGCCACGAGCACTCAAGCGAAGATGAGGAACTTCATGAAGGGCTTGAGGCCGGAGCTGTATGATAGGGTGATTACTTATGGCCCTACTTGCTTTGACGATGCACTCTCACGGGCTGAGCTAGCCAAACTTGGAGTGGGTGCATACCCTGATGTTGTACCACCGCCAGCACCCCCTCAGAAATCCACTCATGATAATTTGAAGCCAAGGGGTGAACAGTTCAAATCAAGAGGAAACACATCGGCGTCAAGGTTCAGTGGTAAGAGGTCTGACAATAGATGGAAAGGGAACCTAAGGAGTGATGCCCCATCTGGAAGGGGGCAGTCTCAGGGAGATAGATCCGGGAAGGTCCAATGCACTCTTTGTGGGCAACCACATCTGACGAAAGATTGTGTAGGATGCTATGTTTGTGGCGACAAGGGCCACTTTGCTAGACAGTGTCCCAACAGGGGAAGTCAACAGGGTCCTGCGGGGAGGCCTGCGGATAGGACAGCACAGCATAGACCACCATTTGTGTCGCGACAGTATGGAGGTCAGCCTATCGGGCCACCTCAAGGACAAGTCTATGCATTGACGAGGGAGCAGGCTTCAGTGGCTCCGGAGGAGGTTATAGCGGGTACGTGTCTTTTATTTACGCACCCTGCTTTTATATTGATCGACACAGGTGCGTCACACTCTTTTGTGTCGACAAGTTTTGTGGAAAGGCACCACATATGCACTTCTCCGTCGCCCACGCCTCTTATAGTCTCGACCCCCGCTGGAAGAAGTACGATTACTGATCGGATCGTCTACGATGGCCTCATTTATTTTGAGGATAAAGAACTAAGGTCAGATTTGATCGTTCTGGGAATGTCAGATTTTGACTGTATTCTGGGCATTGATGTTCTGAACAGGTATCAGGCAGTTGTGAACTGCAGGCAGAGGACGGTACGGTTCAAATCTGATATGGGAGTTCCATGGACGTTCTATGGGGATGGTTCTCGTTCTAAGATCCCGTTGATATCTGCTGTCAAGATGGCGCAGTTGTTGGAACGCGGTCATTCGGGATATCTCATATATGCCATTGATGTTACGGAAAAGAAAGAAGAAGTAAAAGTTGAGGATGTACCCGTCGTGGCGGAGTTCCCTGATGTCTTTCCGGAGGAGATTCCCGGATTCCCACCGACGAGAGAGGTCGAGTTTGGGATTGAATTATTACCGGGGACGTCTACCATTTCTCGTGCCCCTTATAGGATGGCACCAGCAGAGCTAAAGGAATTAAAGATTCAATTGCAAGAGCTCCTTGATAAAGGCTATATACGCCCTAGCGTATCGCCCTGGGGAGCGCCAGTCTTATTTGTGAAGAAGAAAGATGGTTCGATGCGTTTGTGCATCGATTACAGACAACTGAACAAAGCTACAGTGAAAAATAAGTACCCACTTCCGAGGATCGATGACTTGTTTGATCAGTTGCAGGGTACGAGACTCTACAGTAAGATCGATCTGAGGTCGGGGTACCATCAGATTCGAGTAAAGGAAGATGATGTCCAGAAGACAGCCTTCAGGACTAGGTATGGGCACTATGAATTCCTAGTCATGCCTTTTGGGGTGACAAATGCCCCGGCTGTTTTCATGAGTTTGATGAACAAGGTGTTCCAGCCATATTTGGATCAATTCGTCATAGTTTTCATTGACGATATACTCATCTACTCCCGGACCGAAGAAGATCATGTACGACACTTGAGGACAGTACTTCAGATCCTTAGGGATCATCAGTTGTATGCAAAGCTCAGCAAGTGCGAGTTCTGGCTGAGCAGTGTAGTATTCTTGGGTCATATTATATCTAGCAGCGGGATATCTGTGGATCCCAGGAAGATTGAAGATGTAATGGAGTGGGCAGCACCCACTTCTGTACCCGAGATACGGAGTTTCCTTGGCTTAGCAGGTTATTACCGACGTTTTGTCGAGGGATTTTCTAAGATCGCTAAGCCGTTGACACAGCTGACTCAGAAAGGAGTCCCATTCTTTTGGTCCGAAGCTTGTGAGGAAAGTTTTCAAGAACTGAAGCGTCGTTTGACTACAGCGCCTGTATTGGTGATCCCTTCTGAGAATAAGAAGTTTGCCTTGTACACGGATGCATCATTGCAAGGTTTGGGCTGTGTGCTGACGCAAGAAAAGCATGTGGTGGCTTATGCTTCGAGGCAGTTGAAGCCTCATGAGACCAGATACCCAGTCCATGATCTGGAACTGGCGGCCATCATTTTCGCCTTGAAAATTTGGCGTCATTATCTTTATGGTACGACGTTTACCATCTATACGGACCATAAGAGCCTGGAATTTCTATTCACTCAGGCTGAACTGAATATGCGTCAAAGAAGATGGATGGATTTGCTCAAGGATTATGACTGTGAGATTGAGTACCATCCGGGTAAAGCAAATTTGATAGCAGACGCCTTAAGTAGGAAGGTGAAGAGTACCGCAGAAGACACTATGTATTTATCAGCGATGATGACTTCTTATTGCCATCTGGGCTATGATTTTGATGTGGACATGTCGTCGGTGCGAGTGTCGACCTTATTGGCCGAGCCAGACGTATTTGAGGCTATCAGGAAAGCCCAGAAGTCAGATGATGAAGTTCAGAGATGGTCATCGATAGTACTTCGAGGTCAGCCAACAAAGTTTAGAGTGGCTGAAGATGATTCGTTAAGACTGGACAACCGATGGGTAGTCCCAAATGCGCCGGGATTGCGTAAAGGAATCTTAGAACGAGCTCATAGTAACCGGTTTAGTGTCCACCCCGGAGGAAGAAAGATGTATAAGGACCTGAGTGGTCAATTCTGGTGGAGACGCATGAAGCGTGATGTGATCACTTTTGTCAAGAGATGTTTGATCTGCCAACAAGTTAAGGCAGAAAGGCAGAGGCCCGGTGGCGAGCTGAAGAGCTTAGAGGTACCTAAGTGGAAGTGGGAGCATATATCTATGGACTTCGTGACCCACTTGCCAAGGTCGGCCTCTGGATTTGATGCTATCTGGGTGATCGTGGATAGGCTGACGAAGGTAGCTCATTTCATCCCTTACAACATGACTTTCACGTACCTAAAGATGGCCCAATTATATGTACGGGATGTAGTGAGGTTGCATGGGGGGTTCCAGTCTCGATCGTGTCTGACAGAGACCCAAGGTTTACTTCTCATTTCTGGGAGGGTCTCCAGGCAGCTTTGGGCACCGAGGTGAGACTGAGTACAGCTTATCACCCTCAGACAGACGGCCAAACGGAGCGTACTATTCAGACGCTCGAAGATATGCTGAGGGCATGTGTTTTGGAGTTTGATACTCCATGGCAAGAGTCTATACCACTAGTAGAGTTCTCCTATAATAACAGCTATCAGGCGAGCATTCAAATGGCCCCTTTTGAAGCTCTTTACGGACGACGATGTAGATCACCGCTGTATTGGGAGGACTTGACGAGTAAAGCGGTCGGAGGACCGGATATGATTAAGAACATGGAGGAAAAGATTAAGATGATACGTTTAAAGATGAAAGCGGCCCAAGATAGGAAAGCAGCCTACGCCAATAAGCGGCGACGGCCGCTAGAATTCCAAGTAGGAGACAAGGTTTTCTTGAAAATCTCACCCTTCAGGGGCGTGGTCCGTTTTGGTATGCGGGGAAAGTTATCTCCGAGATATGTCGGACCGTATGAGATATTGCAGCGTATTGGTACATTGGCTTACCGTCTGGCTCTACCGCCACCTTTATCTGGAATTCATGATGTCTTCCATGTTTCTATGTTGAGGAAGTATGAGCCAGACCCGTCTCATGTTTTACAGCCAACTGAAGTGCAGTTGGGTTCAGATGTATCCTACGTTGAACGACCGGTCAGGATTCTGGATCTTGAGGATCGCAGACTACGAAGTAAAGTTATACCGATGGTCAAAGTTCAGTGGGATCGTCGGGGCGTCGAGGAGGCTACGTGGGAGACGGAACGGCATATGATGCAGCATTACCCGGAACTATTTTCTGGTATGATTTACGTTTAGTTTCTGTTTGGGTAAGTGCATGCGATTTCGAGGACGAAATCTTGTAAGTAGGGGAGTAATGTGATGCCCCGAAATTAATTAATTGCAATTAAGGCATTAATTATGTTTATATGATGAATCATGTGATAATTGATTTATGTGTTGGGTATTAAGATGTTAACATGATTTAATTGTGTTGATTTTTAAATATGAGGAAGATGTGATTTTAGATGAAGTTAGAGCATTTTTGTAAAATGCTTTCAAAATACCATGTTGGAGTATTTTATACATCATGTTAAGTTTGGGGTACAAGTTTTAAATTAACTTTGCACAACCCCTTTTAATCCCCACTACCCATCTTTCCCTATACTTCACTTCACTTTACCTTTACTCTTTTAAAACCCCCAAAAATCATCCTCAACCCTAAACTATCCCACATTTTCGAAATTCTTCGAAGGAGGAAGGAGGAAGCTCCACAAAACTTGAGTTTGTGTGATTTTTATCAAGATTTAGAGTCTTCAAGAGGTATGGGACTCTCCCTAAAGTTTTGATGATGTTTGGATTTGAAATGTGGTGATTTTTTGAAGTGATTATGTGGGTTGTTTTGGGGTATGTGTTATATATGTTTGGGGTATGATTTTGAAGTGTTTTATGTGGGTTTTAGTGGGTTATGATGTTATTGTTATTGTTGGGAAGTTTGGTTTTGAAAGGTATGAAGATAAGCTTGGAAAATGCATATGAAAATGGTGAAATCGCGACCACTGGTTGTGGCGATCGATCGCTACAAATGCAGCGATCGATCGCCGAGAAGAAGTACGCGAAAAAGAGATAGGCGATCGATCGCCTCAAATGGCGCGATCGATCGCCAACGTCCAGTGGCGAAATGAGCATCAAGGCGATCGATCGCCGCTATGTGAAAAATCTGGCGATCGATCGCCATGTTTTGAGCGATCAATCGCCACTGTTCAAAAATGGGAAAATGATAATTTTTGTTAAATATTTGGTATTTGGCTATTGTTTAGCTTCTAATATCAATTTGTATGGTTATGTAGAACCGTCCCAGGTACCCACGACCTCAAGGAGATAAAGTTCAGCAATTTCTCCTTCTTTTGGAATTAAGGTACGTAAGAAACGTACGAGCATTGGACGGTAAACCATACTCCTACATTTAACGATGATGCTTATAATGATGATGTTTATGATGATGTTTACGATGATGATGTTTATGATGATGTTTACGATGATGATGTTTATGATGATGTTTACGAGGATGATGTTTATGATGATGTTTATGATGATGATTATGATGGTGTTTACGATGATGATGTTTATGATAAGGTCATACGACGTGTATGATTGGGTAAGACATCCATGTGGTAAGATGCCACCCAATGTATGTGAGTGGGTAAGATGCCCACGTGGTAAGATGCCACACAATGTTATGATATGGCAAGACGCCATATGATTGGGTAAGATGCCCATGTGGTAAGATGCCACACGACGAATATGTATGGTAAGATGCCATACAATGGGGTAAGATGCCCTCATACATGAATAAGAATCATGGATAACAAAAGAAGTCGAAGAATGACCAATAACTTTTACTTAACTAAGATGTTATGCATTACTGTATGTCTTCTATCTTGTTAAGTAAATATGTATATGCTCACGATGTGTTGTCCCTGTAGGTACACTTTTGGACCGAGGGCCTAGGGTCGGGTTGAGGAGGTGAACTAAGAGGAGCATGATGAATATAGGATGCAGGATTTTGATAGTCTCTACTCTAGGAGTAGTGTAAATCTATAGCTTTAACATTCATTATTGGGAATGTAATTAAATAGCTTTTGGAAATTTTATTTTGGCCTGTAATCTTCTTAGCTCAAGCTACAACCGGAACCCTTAAGAGGTTATAAATGCATGTTCTGTCCATTATATGTGTACTAATTGATCTTAAGGTAGGAAGACCCTAC
Source organism: Haberlea rhodopensis (assembly GCA_907163345.1). Taxonomy (NCBI): domain Eukaryota; kingdom Viridiplantae; phylum Streptophyta; class Magnoliopsida; order Lamiales; family Gesneriaceae; genus Haberlea; species Haberlea rhodopensis. The sequence continues at coordinate 6,110,556 of CAJQUN010000031.1, read as the reverse complement.
AAACACCTTTAAACCACCAAGAAACCACACGGCGGCGGCGGTGATGTTCACGGCTTGGAGGAGGCGGCCGAGAGCTTGTTTTGTCTAGGTTTAGGTTTTGATATCAAAGTATGATATGAAAGTATGATTAACAATTAATCAAAAACTTATATTTATATTATAAGACTTTAATTAAGGTTCAAGACTTTCTTAAAGTCTCATGGGCCCAAACCCATGATTTAATTAAATCCTTATAATCATTTAATTAAGACTCCTCTTAATTATTTAATTTATCCCATGAATTTAATTTCCCTTATCGATTTAATCTTTTGTGCGACCCGATAGGATCTTGTAATGTTGACAGTGACATAAAATCTCATTTTACATTACAAGCAAAGAGCGGTGTCTAGCAACACATCAAGGCTACCCAAATTACAAGAATGTCAATGACTCGACATAACCTTTAGAACTTGTGATAATATTAACCATGTAACTTAATCCCTTTGTCCTTTGTGTTTAGATTGAACACGAGTCATGGAATAGTCATACTCGTATATTCAATCTTTATTTCTTGATCCCCAAGTAGAACTAGAATAAACGAATAAGCTCGATATCTCATATCGACTCATTCGAGCATGGCCATGCATTTTAGTTCTCACTTGATCAAGGGCAAACACATCTCTTGTTATATAGGAGGGACAAATCCTATCTCGATCAGTCAACATCCCTCTACATAATTCGTAGTGTATCCAATAGTTGCCTTTATAGTTTACCCTGTTACGGGTAACGTTTGACAATATCAAGATACATAACTCCTTATGTTGGGATCTCTGATGATCACAAGTCGTAAGGATTACATACATTATTATCACTATGAGAATTGCATATGACAATCATATAATTATCCATGTTGCATTCTCATGGTGGGTCTGTCCAGTACATCGTTCTCTAACATGTACCCATTTATTGATTTGATATCTCATATCAATGAACAATTCATCAATCAATACATACTAGTCTCTATGTATTATCATTATCCTGATTCACGATAATACTTGACTAGGGACAATGTTTAAGAATGATACAATATTATTCTAAGGACATTTATATATTTATTCACATTGCACAGTTAAAAGAATAATATATAATAATGAATTGCCATTCATAAAATCATAAACATTGTATGTCAAAACAATCATCTAATGACTTATCTTAGGGCATATCCCAACAGTAATAAGGGGGAAAACCACATGCTATCATAGCGTAATATACCAACAATAAAATTCCTTACATTAGTCCATATAATGTTCAAATCCTCCATACCACTCAACCCTTAAGTATGCATCTTCTAATACTCTAACGTGTTCTCAATGCATTTAGAAATTCATTAATTAACTGCATGCAACCCATAAATGAAAATAGAAAGGCTCATGCCCTTTATACAAACCATATACACATATAGTAGTGTTCACATGCGAGCATCAAATGAATGTATGTGTATTTAATGTATAAAATACCCTCCTCAATACCGGCATAGGTAACTCGATCCTGGAAGTATCTCCAATCCATAGCTCGATTTCGACTCCGGAGCTACCGTTGTACCTGTTCCACCTGCCCCAACAGAGAGCCCCCACACGAGGTGAGCATACCAATACCATCACTCCAATAATCACAATATCACATTACATAATTTATAGAATGTAAAGCGGTGAATTTAAAAGACACTCCCTGAATAGTGTCATCCTCATACGGGATCCCTGTACTGTACCTGTTCTCAAAATAATTGAAACCATCAAATTCCCAAAAACCAGTTAATCATTTCATTGATTAACTATATCCGTTCACTAATTGCCAAATTCCATAATTAATAAAATCCAATCATTAAACAATGATTACAGATATTCCATATATCTAACCACTGATTCCACATTTTCGTTACCTCGCACTCCCACTAATGGCGGCATCATAACCGTTGTTCGCTCCATAGCGACAACATCAAAACCGTTGCTCGCTCCATAGCGGCACCATTTAAATTGCAATACTTACCATTTTATTGCATTAACAGTACATCATGCATTTCACAGTTGCAATAATATAAAAGACTATGCTCATACGTTATACGTACCTTAGAATTCCGTAGTCCGAATCAAACCTTGCCTTAGTCCTGTGACCCGATGAATCTTGTGCTAACACATAAAATATCTCACAATTATTAATGAGCATGCAATCACGTGCTCAAGCACGTTCACAATCCCCAATTATATCATCAATTCATGATGATTAACCATTTTAAAAGTCCTTGGGCGAAGCATGCACTGACACCACAACACAAAATAATTTTCCAAAATCTCCGACCTACCGATCGATCTATAAAAACCAAAAATTACATTTTGGCTACGGCGTTGCACCGATTGATCGGTAGCCTATACCGATCGATTGCTATGAGCCACCGATCGATCGGTAAAACGTCTGAATTTTACCCATCGCTACGCACTTGGACCAATCGATCGGTAAGATGCTACCGATCTATCGGTCGCTGCACAAACCCAAAAACCACCATTTTTAAAAGCTTCCAACACCTCAACCAACCAACCACAACTCCCTCCAACTCGATTTTAACCACAAATAAACACCCTGACACTCAACAATGGTTAAAACACATTTTAAAACAAGAACCAAGATTTTCCCAAAATCTATAAATTTCCCCAACTCAAAACCAAAACCAGAAACAGCAATACCACAATCAAAACTGTAAGGACCCCAAGCCCTTAAACCTTGATTAGTGTATTAATCATTAATGTGTGGCACATGCTTTTAATAAAATTGTTCGGGAAACTCAGATGATACTTTACCATTGAATGGCAATTACAAAATTTTCTTTAACATACAGCGTTATAAGCTCGTCTTCCTAACAACAATAGACTCATAGAGCTCGCCCATTACACCACTTTTTACTTGTGGACTTTTATAAAAATTTGGGCAGAGTCTCCCCATAAATAGAGCTATCCCGAAATAAAAGCACAGCACATAACATAATTCCCGGCCAGGGAAAACATAATACTCATCAGAATGCAGCAATAATAAGTAAATTCCCAGCCAGGGAAGACACCACACATATGACATCAAAAGTGGGTTTCAACACCCACATAATACGCCAATGACTCTCATATCATTTAGCAATTCTACCTCTAATTGCATGCAACATAGAATGAAAGAGAGAAAGACTCATGCCTTTACATACAACCCATATACAAGTATAATCGTGCTCACATGCGAGCATCATGAATATGTATATAATCATCGTGGGTATATGAGTACTTTATACGATACCGTGCTTCATCCAGCCCTGGTACCACGATCCTGGGAGTACATCCAATCAACAGCTTGAGCTCATCTCCAAAGCCATCGATGTACCTGTTCACCTGCCCCAACAGAGACAGCCCCCAACGGGGTGAGCATACCAATTCCACAATTTCATAATCATAATGACATAATACATAATTTACGAAAATGTAAATATTGTGGAACATATGTGATACTTCCTGGATGGTATCATCCTCATCATAGCGTACCCCTGTAATAACCCTGTTCTCAAAACAGATAAATCATCAAATCCTGAATATGCAGTTAATCATCACATTGGTTAACCCTAGCCAGTTTCAAATTAGCAACCTTTCATAACATCTTACTTTATCTAGCAATGATTAGCAACATTTCATAACATCATTTCATAACATCGTTTCATAACATCTTTTCATAACATCGTTTCATAACATCTTTTCATAACATCGTTTCATAACATCTTCTCATAACATCGTTTCATAACATCTTACTTAATCTAGTAATGATTAGCAACATTTCATGACATCATTTCATAACATCGTTTCATAACATCTTTTCATAACATCGTTTCATAACATCTTTTCATAACATCTTACTTAATCTAGCAATTATCATAATTCTAGATACCATGTTGGTATTTCCTTAACTTCCGATACTGGTTAATCGCTTCTCTGATTAACTACGTCTCTGTTCCTATTATTACCAATAGGGAATAAAATACAGATATCCTAGATATCTAATCAAATACCACATTTTCATTTCTTACTTCAAGGTAACGTCATACTATGGGTGTTTGCTCCGTAGCAACCACACCTCATCATTGGCTCGCTTCATAGCGGCACTGAACATTCCACTATGTGAATCAACATATCGTAACCGAGTCCCGATACCATCATAGTAAAACATTTCATATATCTTAAATCATGCATCATACTTGTAAAACATCATTTAAACTATGCTCGTACGTTAAACGTACCTTAAATCCTCGAAGTCCGAGCCAAACCTTGCTCGAGTTCCATGCCCCGAGAAACGATGTGCTAAAACGATAAATAATTCACAATTATTTACGAACATGTAACCCATGCTCAAGCACATTCATAACCCTCAGAATATTGTCAACACACGACAATAAATCATTTAAAAGACCCGGGGCAGGGTACATGCAGGGAGGGAAAACGAATGCGACATATCGAAAAATTGCCCAAGAACACCTTCAATAATTCGAACCCTAGCATCACCATTCGAACCCAACCAAGCATCATAAATCATCTAAAACATGTAATAAATGATCCCTAACATGAATCATCAACCCATAGCCAAAATCCCCAAAATTCGAAATCAAACCCTCACCAAATTAGGGCAAATTCGAACCATAACATCTTAATTCGATCCCACTTAAGCATCATAATTCATTTAAGCATGAATAAATCGAATCCTAACAAGAATTATCATCCTCATGCCAACAATCCCCAAAATTCGAACATAAACCCCTCAAACATCATGAAATTCGAAACAACATCCTCAAATTCGAACTCAATCCTTAAATTCGAACACAATACTTCCGAATTTAGCAGGGAATAACATGAGAGGGACGAAAAAGAGGTAAAGAACGTTACCCAATCGAAAATCGGAAGGAAAATCGACCAAAATCGATAAACCCTAGAATTTGGGGATCGCCGCTCTTTCTCAAAATTCGACCTCAAATCGCGATGAAACTTTCAATTGCCGGAGGGGAAATGAGCGCCTGGACGAGACGAAGCCGGTGATAGGTCGCACGCGCCGAACGGCGGCGGGACGACGGCGGGCGAAGCGTTTGAAGCGGCGGGGGTGCTGTAGCAGCGGGAGTCGCATCGCGGGAGAGAGGGAGGAAGAATTGGGGCTGAAATGATATTTTTCTTAAAATTCTCGGGTTCAACTTGTATTTATAGCAAAATACCCCGAAAAACTAATAGCCCCACAAATACATCGTGATTCCTTAAAAATCATCTGTTTTCAAAAACTCTCTCTCTAACTCCAAAACCCTCTACCGGTGCTCACATAGCACCCGAGACTCCGAGACACATCAAAAACCCAACTCTTAGGTTTTACACCGTAATGTGAATACAATCTCAACCTCTGGATCCAACGATCCCAACTACCCAAATAAACGAGCCCAGAAGGCCCAACATCGCGATTAAACTCCAAATCGCTACGTAAAACCACTTTAGGGATTATTAACATTACGGGATTAACATCTATAATCCCTGGTCATCACAATATCCCCCACTAAAAGAATTTCGTCCTCGAAATTAGCACTGGTGTATCACGTAACACCCAGGCTACTCAACAACATGAAGCCATAACCTCGATTCCTGACCATATCAGAATCGTATTAATAAACGCGAGGATGCTTACCTCTCATCAAACTCTGAAACAGAGCGACTTACCAAAACCAACATATCACCCAACAGGCAAAACGTACCTCGATGCGGGTCATCCCAAAAGTCAGTCCCTCATGACTGCAAAACAACCGATACTTACGACTGTAGATCGGACAGTCATCCTTAGTTCTAATACAACTAGTAAGAACGCATCCTGAATGACACCTCAACCGTGAGAACGTTGACCTCGTGTCAAACTCTGGAGTGGAATAGACTTCCAAATCCATCATAACGTCAAAGAGCGTCAGCACAGCTCAACGCTAATAATCCAAAAGCAGTTAGTCAACTGAAACTGTAAGGATTCGAATCGCTCCTGATTCCATCGTAGATTTCATTCCTTGACATCTCTTATCATGACTCACGATATCCAACATACATCGTTACGAGGGAAACACTAGTATTCCACGGTGTACACATACCAAACCTGGTTTCCACTTTCAAACCTCCTCTATCGAAGGAGCAGTCGCATCATTGCAACTCAAATACATGGATTCTCAGATCGAATCAACGACGACTTGACGACTCTCTCGTTGGTACTTCACATCATGAGCTGTCTCAGACAAGTCTCCCCAAGATTTAAACATAAACATATATACGTTTCAGTGAGGCATACTCAACCTCAACTTCAAATGACGTGGTGACTACCAGAGTCCACCACAATCCACTTCGTATCACCTTACGATTTGCCAAACTTGGTTCCAACGAGCAGTATAACGGCTCTAGCAAGCCCATCATGGTGCTGCACACACGCGGCAGACAAACTAATCGCTGTCTCACTAGGTTCACCTCAAACCTACCAATCAGATGGACGTTTCCACACGGCATACCATACCATGGGAAGAACAATCAATAGAGTAGTGGGTCTTTACACAACATTCCTCCAATGCTGATATACCCTGGACACTTCAATGTCCCCATGTACTTAACATAACCTGATCCTACTCCCTTAGGACCCATCTTACATCCTCATGGGTGGTGTGACCATGTCTACCACATGTCATATCAATAGAAAGCGAGTAATTCCTCCACGATTACTCCTATCGTCAAAAAAACATGGCCAAAAAGCCAATCCAACGAGCATACCTCAAGGGTATCACCACTCGTAATATGATTACCCCAAACATAAGCTGCGGTACAATCACATGTACAACGCGTCCATCCATTCCTCGAGCACCCGCTCGGTATAAGGGTCACGTCAATCGGTGACGCACACACCTCCTTGTGCCCGACACTGGCACCCAAGGCATACAACTGAAAACGTATGCTCAACGCATTGTTCATCGTAACGATGATGCATGTCTAATAAGACATCTCCTACACCATCGTCAACGTCATCCTGTGACGACACATGCCCACTCATGACATCTAAGGTATCGTCAACTAGTGACGATACAAGTCAACAATGACATCTAAATAACCTAGTCAACTCGTGACGGTCCATGTACATCAACATATGTCATCCATCATCATGCTAGTAAATAGTCATAATAAAACATGCATATCAACGCATACCAGCAATAATAATGCTAATAAAATAGCAATATCTCATACCTCATCGCTAACAAGATAGCGGCATACCTATCTCCGTCGCTCCATAATAATACGTAATCAGCACCCATCGCTCGAAGGCGGCCAAAATCCTGTGCTGAATATATAGCGGTACAGTCCATCGCTATAGAATCGACGGCATGATACCTCGTCATATAATAGGTGGCATGAAACCTCGCTATACACCTGAGTATGAATCATCGTCACATAATAGCGAAAAGAGGCATCGTCATCAATACATCTGGCGGAAAGAACTATCGCCAATCAATATAGCGGAATGAGGCATCGCTATCATACATCTGGCGGAAAGAACCACCGCCCATCAATATAGCGGAATGAAGCATCGCTATAATACATCTGGCGGAAAGAACCATCGCCCATCAATATAGCGGAATGAGGCATCGCTATCATACATCTGGCGGAAAGAACCATCGCCCATCAATATAGCGGAATGAGGCATCGCTATCATACATCTGGCGGAAAGAACCATCGCCCATCAATATAGCGGAATGAGGCATCGCTATCATACATCTGGCGGAAAGAACCATCGCCAATCATCATAAAAGAATGAGTCATCGTAAATCCACATAATAATATCGTATGGCCTCTTACCATATGGGGCACCTTACCCCGTGGCACCTTACCACAATAATATCGCATGGCTACTTACCATGTGGGGCACCTTACCCCGTGGCACCTTACCACAATAACATCGCATGGCTACTTACCATGTGGGGCACCTTACCCCGTGGCACCTTACCACAATAACATCGCCATGGCTACTTACCATGTGGGGCACCTTACCCCGTGGCACCTTACCACAATAACATCGCATGGCTACTTACCATGTGGGGCACCTTACCCCGTGGCACCTTACCACAATAACATCGTATAAACATCATCATATAAACATCGTATGCACATCATCATATAAACATCGTATGCACATCATCATATAAACATCGTATAAACATCATCATTATAATCTTATTCCTCATAATCATCATCATAATCATTATCATAAACATCATATCATCTTTACTTATCATAAGCATTATCATAACTTACTTATCATTATCATCATCATAAACATCATATCGTCTTTACTTATCGTAAACATCGTCATAAACTTACTTATCATAATCATCATCATAAACATCTTATCATCTTTACTCATCGTAAACATCATCATAAACTTACTTATCATTATCATCATAAACTTATTTGTAATAACATCATCGTAAACATCTTGTCATCTTTATTCATCATAGACATCATCATCATAAACATCGTAATTACTTCTGTAATCATAGCATAGTCATAGTGTAAGAATATGTTACCGTCCGATGCCCGTACGCGTCTTACGTACCTTCCTCGCTTGAACATTACATGAACAAACGCATTAGTATATTCAATAATAATTGAGACCATACCGAAGTATTCCACTGTCGGTTGTCTACCCAGTCTGTCCTCAGACAATACATCATATCTTTCTTTTCCCTGATTTTCTTCCAAAATCAGATTCCTTGGCACGTAGCATATAGAGTGTTAGACATCGCTATTAATGCCATCCTATCGTGTTCCACACGATTCCTGCAACCACAATGGTTAGCAATACCACTTTTCATATCATATAAGCACATAAACAATTAGTCATGTCGTATAACATTAATGCCATCATGCATAAATATGTGCTATCAATAACTTCATAGGCCCTCAACAGCCCCAATGAGCAACCACTGCTCTGATACCACTAATGTAAGGACCCCAAGCCCTTAAACCTTGATTAGTGTATTAATCATTAATGTGTGGCACATGCTTTTAATAAAATTGTTCGGGAAACTCAGATGATACTTTACCATTGAATGGCAATTACAAAATTTTCTTTAACATACAGCGTTATAAGCTTGTCTTCCTAACAACAATAGACTCATAGAGCTCGCCCATTACACCACTTTTTACTTGTGGACTTTTATAAAAATTTGGGCAGAGTCTCCCCATAAATAGAGCTATCCCGAAATAAAAGCACATAACATAACATAATTCCCGGCCAGGGAAAACATAATACTCATCAGAATGCAGCAATAATAAGTAAATTCCCAGCCAGGGAAGACACCACACATATGACATCAAAAGTGGGTTTCAACACCCACATAATACGCCAATGACTCTCATATCATTTAGCAATTCTACCTCTAATTGCATGCAACATAGAATGAAAGAGAGAAAGGCTCATGCCTTTACATACAACCCATATACAAGTATAATCGTGCTCACATGCGAGCATCATGAATATGTATATAATCATCGTGGGTATATGAGTACTTTATACGATACCGTGCTTCATCAAGCCCTGGTACCACGATCCTGGGAGTACATCCAATCAACAGCTTGAGCTCATCTCCAAAGCCATCGATGTACCTGTTCACCTGCCCCAACAGAGACAGCCCCCAACGGGGTGAGCATACCAATTCCACAATTTCATAATCATAATGACATAATACATAATTTACGAAAATGTAAATATTGTGGAACATATGTGATACTTCCTGGATGGTATCATCCTCATCATAGCGTACCCCTGTAATAACCCTGTTCTCAAAACAGATAAATCATCAAATCCTGAATATGCAGTTAATCATCACATTGGTTAACCCTAGCCAGTTTCAAATTAGCAACCTTTCATAACATCTTACTTTATCTAGCAATGATTAGCAACATTTCATAACATCATTTCATAACATCGTTTCATAACATCTTTTCATAACATCGTTTCATAACATCTTTTCATAACATCGTTTCATAACATCTTCTCATAACATCGTTTCATAACATCTTACTTAATCTAGTAATGATTAGCAACATTTCATGACATCATTTCATAACATCGTTTCATAACATCTTTTCATAACATCGTTTCATAACATCTTTTCATAACATCTTACTTAATCTAGCAATTATCATAATTCTAGATACCATGTTGGTATTTCCTTAACTTCCGATACTGGTTAATCGCTTCTCTGATTAACTACGTCTCTGTTCCTATTATTACCAATAGGGAATAAAATACAGATATCCTAGATATCTAATCAAATACCACATTTTCATTTCTTACTTCAAGGTAACGTCATACTATGGGTGTTTGCTCCGTAGCAACCACACCTCATCATTGGCTCGCTTCATAGCGGCACTGAACATTCCACTATGTGAATCAACATATCGTAACCGAGTCCCGATACCATCATAGTAAAACATTTCATATATCTTAAATCATGCATCATACTTGTAAAACATCATTTAAACTATGCTCGTACGTTAAACGTACCTTAAATCCTCGAAGTCCGAGCCAAACCTTGCTCGAGTTCCATGCCCCGAGAAACGATGTGCTAAAACGATAAATAATTCACAATTATTTACGAACATGTAACCCATGCTCAAGCACATTCATAACCCTCAGAATATTGTCAACACACGACAATAAATCATTTAAAAGACCCGGGGCAGGGTACATGCAGGGAGGGAAAACGAATGCGACATATCGAAAAATTGCCCAAGAACACCTTCAATAATTCGAACCCTAGCATCACCATTCGAACCCAACCAAGCATCATAAATCATCTAAAACATGTAATAAATGATCCCTAACATGAATCATCAACCCATAGCCAAAATCCCCAAAATTCGAAATCAAACCCTCACCAAATTAGGGCAAATTCGAACCATAACATCTTAATTCGATCCCACTTAAGCATCATAATTCATTTAAGCATGAATAAATCGAATCCTAACAAGAATTATCATCCTCATGCCAACAATCCCCAAAATTCGAACATAAACCCCTCAAACATCATGAAATTCGAAACAACATCCTCAAATTCGAACTCAATCCTTAAATTCGAACACAATACTTCCGAATTTAGCAGGGAATAACATGAGAGGGACGAAAAAGAGGTAAAGAACGTTACCCAATCGAAAATCGGAAGGAAAATCGACCAAAATCGATAAACCCTAGAATTTGGGGATCGCCGCTCTTTCTCAAAATTCGACCTCAAATCGCGATGAAACTTTCAATTGCCGGAGGGGAAATGAGCGCCTGGACGAGACGAAGCCGGTGATAGGTCGCACGCGCCGAACGGCGGCGGGACGGCGGCGGGCGAAGCGTTTGAAGCGGCGGGGGTGCTGTAGCAGCGGGAGTCGCATCGCGGGAGAGAGGGAGGAAGAATTGGGGCTGAAATGGTATTTTTCTTAAAATTCTCGGGTTCAACTTGTATTTATAGCAAAATACCCCGAAAAACTAATAGCCCCACAAATACATCGTGATTCCTTAAAAATCATCTGTTTTCAAAAACTCTCTCTCTAACTCCAAAACCCTCTACCGGTGCTCACATAGCACCCGAGACTCCGAGACACATCAAAAACCCAACTCTTAGGTTTTACACCGTAATGTGAATACAATCTCAACCTCTGGATCTAACGATCCCAACTACCCAAATAAACGAGCCCAGAAGGCCCAACATCGCGATTAAACTCCAAATCGCTACGTAAAACCACTTTAGGGATTATTAACATTACGGGATTAACATCTATAATCCCTGGTCATCACAAAAACGAAGATAAATGCGAGGAGATGAGCAACACCTAATTATCTTCGAGAAATCCGGCTCCCAAGATGAGCCTCCAGCGATTTTCCTCCAAGGAGAAAAATGAGGGGAAAGGGAGGGGAGATTGGCGTGAAGAGAGAGGAGAGAATGTCTGAACACCGAGTACACTTGGTATATATATATATATATATATATATATATATATATATATATATATACACACCAAGGCTCAAAAATCCCGAGTCCTCCACAAATACATCATGACTCATTAAAAATCATTTGTGTTCAATAATTACCTCTCAATCTCAATTTCCACTACCAGCCCCAACTCAAAGTACACCAGACCCCTGATTCCACCAAAAACTCAATTCCAAGGTTTAACATCACGATGAGAATACAATTTCAACCTTTTGATCCAACGACCCCAAATACAGGATTTAAAATCATCAGGAGTCCCAATACCGCAATTAATTCATAATTGTCACCATTAAAAATCCATTAAGGATCATTACCACACCGGGATTTATACCATTAATTCCCGGGCATCACACTTTCACATGAGATTGCATGATATATTGAGTTGCATATGTCATATAATGCATAGATGATTCATTGGCATATCATATTGATCTATCAACTTCTTTGATATCCTTGATGATGACTGAGTTGATTTACTCTGAGTGTCGGGGACGACGAGCACGGCGATGACATGCAGTATAGGTAGCGACTGTAGTCACGTGCGTTGCTACCGAACCTAGACACGAGGGATAACGAGCACAACACAGGATGATTCTCCTAGCGCAAAATGTGTGTGTTGTCACCCTCTGCTCGAGCTTGATATTGATTGGTGATACCTTCCTTTTGACTCTGATTCTGGTATCGTGAGATTCGATTCTTTGTACCCATTCATATATCGCATTCATACATTGTATGCATTGCAAGATAATTTGTCACTTGACATGATTTATTTATTTCTCGTACTAGGGTACTGACCCCCATTGTGGGGGTTGTCATATCTTTTGTCGTAAGACATGGTGATGATGCTTACAGTGAGCATCGAGAGATAACCGAGTTCCATGATGAGCGAGCTCAGGTTATGTATGGTTTTTCAGTCCCAGTAATATTATATCACTTTTAAACAAAATAAATTTACAAGGTGTATGCCCCGTGTATGTTGTACTTGGGATATGATATTTTTGAGACTTTGTGGTGATGTTGAATAACATTTGCTTTATTATTTGCAAATGAAAGGCGTAACTGGAATTATATATATATTTTGATATCAATATATATGTATCACTTAAAAGCGAAAAATTAGGGCCATTTAATAAGAAATTTAAAATTATTCTTCCAATATTTACGTAAATTAATCACTGTGTGATAATTAAACATCCGATTATGATCAGGCCCTCACAGTTTTTGTAAGGACTCCGCGCCCTTAACGCGCTATTAGTGCATTATCATCATAATGGTGCATGCTTTTATATTATTAGGGAATCCTCATATATGCCATCTATAAATTTTTTTGACATTTATCCACATAATGTTCAATTCACAATACCATCCCACTAGCATACGTATACACCTCATAACACACTAACATGTTCTCAATTCATAATGAAATTCTCTTTATCTAATTGCAAGCCAATTATAAATGAAAAGAGAGACCCTTAACCTTTGTACAATCCATATATACAGATATGAATCCTCACATGTGAGCATTGAATGAATAATGTGTATCTACTATATAAACATGCTACCCAATACCGTCATTGGTACCAAAGCCCTGGAAGCCTTTCAAATCAACAGCTCCACTCAATTCCAGAGCCATTGATGTACCTGTTTTACCCGTCCCAACAGAAACAGCCCCCACACGGGGTGAGCATACCAATCCACCATCTCAATAACATCAATATCACAATTCATAATTTAAAGAATATAAAATTGTAAATGTAAAAGATATTCCCTGAATAGTATCGTTATCATATGGGATCCCCCGTGTTGTTCATGTTCTGACAATAGCCAAAACCATCAAATCCCCAAAATCAGTTAATCATTACTTTGATTAACTATGCACATGCTCAAACCATTAATTCCATAATCAATTACAGTTAAATCGTTACACGTATGATTTTACAGATCTCACATATATCTTAACAATGATTCCACAGTTCTATCACATCATATCACATCCCTCTCTCAATAGCGGCGACATTCCATCCTCTCGCACGCTCAATAGCGGCGGCATCATAACCGAAGTTCGCCCAACAGCGACAACATCATAACAATTGCTGGCTAAATAGCGGCACCACATAACTCTCAATGCATATCAAAATGATTACAACAGCCATATATTATTCATGCACATGACAATAATATATCTAGCTATGCTCGTACGTCATATGTACCTTATAGTCCAGTAGGAAGAGCTAAACATTGCCTTTACCCCGAGATCCAGTGAATTATTCGTTATTTACGATTAATAACCCACAATCAATAATAAGCTCACAACCACATGCAAAAGCATGTACACAACCCCCAAATACATCATCATACCACGATGAATAATTACCATTATTGCACTATACGTACTACTCAAGGCATCCCAACTTAATGCCAATGAGTTACCGATTAACTCGAACGAGTAGTACGTCTTATTAAAGTTCAACCAAAACCTTTTCATTTTAAAGTGTAATATTCCATTTGAAATGTAGATATTGCCACGAAAATCTACTAAACAAATCTCAATTCCAAAATCCCAACTTTTAACAAAAGTTTGAAAAAACACAAGTCTTCGAACTGCGATCGATCGCCGTTTCTCACGATCGATCGTGCAAACCCACTGCCAATATATTCATCCTCGCGATCGATCACTGAGTCTCATCGATTGATCATCAACACTGTACATCTTCTCCAATTTCCAGTGTAATATCGCGATTTTCCAAACAATATTTTGCTTCAATGGTGTTTTTCACCCCAAATTCAAAACCAACACCTTCACAACCTCAAATACTCCATTTAAAGTCATTAAAAACACCAAAAACTCAACTTTACAATTTTACCAAATATCCCCAAAATCAAAACCCATCACAAACTTAACCAAATTCCACAATACCACAATCAAAACGATGAAAAAGTGAGGGGAAGAACATTATGTAGGGTCTTCCTACCTTAATATCATTTAGTACACATAAATTGGACAGAACATGCATTTATAACCTCTTAAGGGTTCCGGTTGTAGCTTGAGCTAAGGAGATTACAGGCCAAAATAAAGTTTTCAGAAGCTATTTAATTACATTCCCAAATAAGAATGTTAAAGCTATAGATTTACACTACTCCTAGAGTAGAGACTATCAAAATCCTGTATCCTACGTTCATCATGCTCCCTTTAGCTCACTTCCTCAACCCGACCCTAGGCCCTTGGTCCAAAAGTGTACCTACAGGGATAACACATCGTGAGCATACACATATTTACTTAACATCATATAAAAGCATACAATAATGCATAACATCTTAGTTAAGTAAAGGTTATTGGTCGTCCTTCGACTTCCTTGTTATCCCTGACTCTTTTATTCATACATTAGGGCGTCTTACCCCATTGTATGGCATCTTACCATATCATCATTATCGTGTGGCATCTTACCACGTCATAATCATCGTGTGGCATCTTACCACGTGGGCATCTTACCCAGTCATATGGCGTCTTACCATATCATAAACATTGCGTGGCATCTTACCACGGGGCATCTTACCCACTCACGTACTTTGGGTGGCATCCTACCACATGGGCGTCTTACCCAATCATACACGTCGTATGACCTTATCATAAACTTCGTCGTTATAGACGTCCTCATAAACATCATCATCATAGGCATCATCATAAGCATCATTATCGTAACATCATCATAAGCATCATCATCGTAACATCATCATAAGCATCATCATCGTAACATCATCATAAGCATCATCATCATACATATCATCATAGACATCATCATCATAAATATCATCATAGATATCATCATCATAAATATCATCTTAAACATCATCATAATAGGTAAGGGTATGGTTTACCGTCCGATGCCGTACGTCTCTTACGTACCTTAATTCCAAAAGAAGGAGAAATCGTAGACTTTATCTCCTTGAAGTCGTGGGTACCTGGGACGGTTCTACATAACCATACAAATTGATATTAGAAGCTAAACAATAGCCCAATACCAAAAATTCAACAAAAATCAACATTTTTCATCTTTTGAACAGTGGCGATCGATCGCTCAAAACGAGGCGATCGATCGCCTGATTTTTCACTTAGCGGCGATCGATCGCTCAAAATGAGGCGATCGATCGCCTGATGCTTATTTGGCTACTGGACGTTGGCGATCGATCGCGCCATTTGAGGCGATCGATCGCCTAAGCTCTTCTTCGCGCACTGCTTCTCGGCGATCGATTGCTGCTTTTGTAGCGATCGATCGCCACTTACAGTGGCCGCGATTTCACCATTTCCATGTGCATTTTGCAAGCTCATCTTCAACCCTTTCAACACCAAACTTCCCAACAACAACAATAACAGCATAACCCACTAAAACCCACATAAAACACTTCAAAAATCATACCCCAACCATAAACAACACATACCCAAACAAACCCACATAAACATCAAAAACTTAACCCATTTCAACACCAAACATCATAAAACTTAAGGGAATGGTTCCATACCTCTTGTAGGCTCCAAATCCTAGCAAAGATCACACAAACAAAGTTTTTGTGGAACTTTTCTTCTCCTCTTTTGGTGGAATTCGAAAATGGGTAGGGTTTGGGGTTTGGGAAGTGATTCGGGGATTTTTAATAAAATGAAAGGTAAAGGGGTTAAAGTGATGGGTGGGGGATTTAACAAAAAGGGGTTACTTTAACTTAATTAAAATTGTACCCCAAACTTAACATGATGAAAAAATGCTCCAACATAGTATTTTAAAGGCATTTTACAAGAATGCTCCAAACTTCATCTAAAATTACATCCTCCTCATATTTAATAATTAACACAATTAAATCATGTTAACATCTTAATACCCAACACATAAATCCATCATCATATAAACATAATTAATGCCTTACTTGCAATTAATTAATTTCGGGGCATCACATTACTCCCCTACTTACAAGATTTCGTCCTCGAAATCGCATGCACTTACCCAAAGGAAACTAAACATAAATCATACCAGAAAATAGTTCGGGGTAATGCTGCATCATATGACGCTCCGTCTCCCACGTAGCCTCCTCGACACCCCGACGATCCCACTGAACTTTGACCATTGGTATAACTTTGCTTCGTAGTCTGCGATCCTCACGATCCAGAATTCTGACCGGTCGTTCAACGTAGGATACATCTGAGTCTAACTGCACTTCAGTAGGCTGTAAAACATGAGACGGGTCTGGCTCATACTTCCGTAGCATAGAAACATGGAAAACATCATGAATCCCAGATAAAGACGGCGGTAGAGCCAATCGGTAAGCCAAAGTGCCGATACGCTGTAACACCTCATACGGTCCAACATACCTTGGGGATAACTTCCCCCGCATACCAAAACGAACAACACCCCTGAAGGGTGAGATTTTCAAGAAGACCTTGTCTCCCACTTGAAATTCTAGCGGCCGTCGCCGCTTATTTGCATAGGCTGCTTGCCTATCTTGGGCCGCTTTCATCTTTAAGCGTATCATCTTAATCTTTTCCTCCATGTCCTTAATCATATCCGGTCCTCCGACCGCTTTACTCGTCAAGTCCTCCCAATACAGCGGTGACCTACATCGTCGTCCGTAAAGAGCTTCAAAAGGGGCCATTTGAATGCTCGCCTGATAGCTGTTATTGTATGAGAACTCTACTAGTGGTATAGATTCTTGCCACGGAGTATCAAACTCCAAAACACATGCCCTCAGCATATCTTCGAGCGTCTGTATAGTACGCTCCGTTTGGCCATCAGTCTGAGGGTGATAAGCTGTACTTAGTCTCACCTCGGTGCCCAAAGCTGTCTGGAGACCCTCCCAGAAATGAGAAGTAAACCTTGGGTCTCTGTCAGACACGATCGAGACTGGAATCCCATACAACCTCACTACATCCCGTACATATAATTGGGCCATCTTTAGATACGTGAAAGTCATACTGTAAGGGATGAAATGAGCCACCTTCGTCAGCATATCCACGATCACCCAGATCGCATCAAATCCAGAGACCGACCTTGGCAAGTGGGTCACGAAATCCATGTTGGGATATGCCCTAAGACAAGTCATTAGATGATTGTTTAAGACATACAATGTTTATGGATTTATGAATGGCAATTCATTATTATATATTATTCTTTTAACTGTGCATTATGAATTAATATATATGTTAATGTCCTTAGAATAATATTGTATTATTCTTAAAGATGTTCCTAGTCAAGTATTATCATGAAAGGGATAATGATAATACGTAGAGACTAGTATATGTTGATCGATGAATTGTTCATTGATATGAGATATCAAATCAACATATGGGTACATGTTAGAGAACGATGTACTGAACAGACCCACCATGAGAATGCAACATGGATAGTTATATGATCGTCATATGCAATTCTCATAGTGATAATAATGTATGTAATCCTTACGACTTGTGATCATCAGAGATCCCAACATAAGGAGTTATGTATCTTGATATCGTCAAACGTTACCCGTAACAGGATATACTATAAAAGGCGACTATTGGATACACTACGAATTATGTAGAGGGATGTTGACTGATCGAGATAGGATTTGTCCCTCCTATATAACAGGAGATGTGTTAGGCCCTTGATCAAGTGAGAACTAAAATGCATGGCCATGCTCGAATGAGTCGATATGAGATATCGAGCTTATTCGTTTATTCTAGTTCTACTTGGGGATCAAGAAATAAAGATTGGATATACGAGTATGACTATTCCATGACTCGTGTTCAATCTAAACACAAAGGACAAAGGGATTAAGTTACATGATTAATATTATCACAAGTTCTAAAGGTTATGTCGAGTCATTGACATTCTCGTAATTTGGGTAGCATCGATGTGTTGCTAGATACCGCTCGATGCTTGCGACATAAAATGAGATTTTATGTCACTGCCAACATTACGAGATCCTATCGGGTCGCACAAAAGATTAAATCGAGAAGGGAAATTAAATTCATGAGATGAATTAAATAATTAAGAGGAGTCTTAATTAATAATCATAAGGATTAATTAAATCATGGGCTTAAGCCCATGAAGCTTTAAGAAAGCCTTTAATTAATTATATTTAATATGATTGCATGGGTTTTAATTGTAAGACAATTGATATAACACTACACAATATCATAACCTACAAGAGAAGCTCACGGCCGCCGACTTCAAGGAGAAGCTCTCGGTTTTCTTGATAACCGAGGAGTGATCTTGATGGTTTGGTGGTTGTTTCGATTGTGAATCGAGTTAGCTTCGTGTATAGGATTAATAACTTGTCTAGCAACGTGTTATTAATCCATCCCTTCACCCGATTTGATCGTGTGGATACTGTTGAGGCAAAACCAATCGAGTTTTGCTTAGTGACTCGAAAAGGCGTAGGACGTGGTGCAGCTCCGTGGATTCGGCTTCAAACACGCTACAAGGGTAAGACACTTGTAATTCTCTAATCCGATATGAATCCCTATGTATAGATCACTGGTTTGTAATCCCAAAATTTTATTCCGCTGCGTTGTATGCTCATGGGGTTACTAACAGTGGTATCAGAGCCGTGTACAAGGCTCATATCGGATTTTATGTGGTTAAATAGTTTAATCATGTTAGAATTAAATATTGCATGCTAATTGAAACTGTTTAAATTCATATATGATATGAAATTAATTTTAGTTTATGAAAATCATCGTAGTAATTGTATTTGATATAATTGGCGAATAAAATTATTTATTGAGCTTTAAATTTCGGCCACCACCATCACAAATGTCACCATGGCTAGCCACATGAGGGCTAGGGTTTTCGAACCCTTGGCTCGAGATGGCTTAGTCGTTGTGGCTAATAATTGTGCATGGAAGTGTCGAAAATTAATTAGGGTTTAGAACCCATTGGACATGACGGCTAGATCATGACGGCTAGGGTTTCGAACCCTAATGGCCGTGCATGGCTCGGCCATAATCGCCCTATTTTCTTAAATTTTGATGCTTGGATGAGTTTTGAACTCCTTGTCTCGATAATGGTTTATGCATGCATGGATTAGTAACTTTACCACATGAGAGCAAGGATTTTCGAACCCTTAGCTCGAGATGGTTGAGCGAACCCCGTGCATGGCATGACCGTGACTCGTGGCTAACAAATTCCGGCGTTTAAAACAAGATGGCTCGATAAAAACATCAAAAGGGTGCGAGGCGGCTAGGGTTGGAACCCTAGTGCCGCCGCCGCATGGACCATGGCTCGGCCATGGGCTAGGGTTTCGAACCCTAGGCCCACTATTGGTCCAGCCGTGGGTTTTGGTTCGAACCATGGTGGTTCGTGTTTTAGTCGCTTTAGTTCGTGGCATGTGATGTCCCGAGCGTACGATAATTTTTCAAAAATTATTTTACAGTTTTAATTAGAATTAAATTTAAATTGTTTAGAATTTAATTAATTAAATGTTAATGCATGCTTTATGTGTTGTTTGAGCATGGTGCGTGGTTATAGCCCTTTGACCTATTAGATAGGATTTGTGAATGATTGTAATTTATTATACGACCTGCGTGTCGTGCCTTTCTCTATTTCATTCTAAATGTTATCCCTCCCCTATGTTCCCCTCGAATGTGAATCGAGGAATTCTATATCTTGTAAAATAGTGTAATTTATTTTATTGATGGTGATCAATGAAGATGGAGCATCGTGCCGGGATGAGGAGGCCATTCACAAATTGGAGCCAAAGGAAGGTGCTTATGAAGTTACCTTAGGTTGACTCATAGGAGTTTCTCATTGGCTTGAGAAACTCATTAGTAGGGGCTATAACCATGTCACGTTTTAATTATGTATGTTGATGCATGATTTATCTTATGTTTTAGTTTGATAATAGTATTACACATATATGTAGATATGTATACAACTATATGTAGTGGACATATTTTAAATTATCAAATTAATAATGAGATCAATAAATCCCTCTAAAATATTAAGTTTTAGATGCCTTCCAAATAAAAGTACTCGTCAATAACTTCGATTGTACATGTGTGGGTTTGCCAAAGCAAAGCACCGTGGCAATCTTAGTAAGGCGCGAAAGGATAAAAGTGATATCCGTCATACTTTAATTGGGTACGACTTAACTAGGTTATCTCAATAGGATTGGGAACCTAGAGGCATGGGTTGGATTATAATTCATTTGATGAATTGAACAAAGTGTTGTTCGTCCAACTATCCAAGAATTATATGTGATGTAATTGACAAAGTGTTGTCTACCTAAATAACCGAGTCTTGGGCGATTAGCCAAAGCTAACTCAAGATTAAGTGAAATATGGATCTTGGCCCACTAAAAGTTTCGAGGGTTGATATTTTTCAAATAAAATAGTGGGAGTATCATTTAATATAAGACCATGTTAAATGATTTAAATCATAAACTTATTTTGCATATTTATATTGTAGATATCCATGGCAACTACAAACGTTACTAGCACTTTATCACTGCGATCGGTCCTTGAGAAGGACAAACTAAATGGGACGAATTTCCTAGACTGGCATAGGAACTTGAGGATAGTCCTCAAACAAGAAAAGAAACAGTATGTTCTAGAGGAACCCTTGCTCACTGAGGAACCTCCCCTAACAGCTACAAGAGCTGAAAAAGATGCTTACAAGAAGCATCAGAGTGACGCACTTGATGTTGGGTGCCTCATGCTTGCCACTATGAACTCTGAGCTTCAGAAGCAACATGAGGAAATGGAGGCGTTCGATATGATCGAACACTTAAAGCAGTTGTACCAACAGCAAGCTAGACAAGAGAGGTATGACGTCTCTAAAGCGTTGTTCCAGTGCAGGATGGTAGAGGGAAGCTTAGTTGGAACTCATGTGCTCAAGATGATTGGGTACATTGAGAATCTGGATAAGCTAGGTTTTCCATTGGACCAAGAGTTGGCCACCGATGTAATCTTGCAATCGTTGCCGGAGAGCTTCAGTCAATTTGTAGTAAATTACAATATGACTGATATGGAAAAGACTCTGCCCCAGTTGCTTGGTATGTTGAGAACATATGAAGCAAATACTAAGAAGACTAAGGCCACAAATGTCCTTATTGTGAATAAGGGCAAAGGAAGGGCCAAAGCCAAAGGCAACAAGAAAGCAAAGAAGGTCTTTGCTAAATCTAAGCCGAAGTCTTCTGCACTGAAGCCAAAGGGAGGGATAGCAAAGGAAGGGAACTGTTTCCATTGCGGTGAGACCGGCCATTGGAAAAGGAACTGCAAAGTATATCTGGAGGATCTAAAGAAAGGAAGTGTGACTTCCGCTTCAGGTATTTTTGTTATAGATGTCAATTTATCTACTTCTTCATCATGGGTATTAGATACTGGATGTGGATCTCACATTTGTGTAAATGTGCAGGATCTCAAAAGGAGTAGGACATTGGCAAAAGGTGAAGTTGATCTCCGAGTTGGAAATGGAGCAAGAGTTGCTGCATTAGCTATAGGAGATTATCATTTAGCTTTACCTTCTGGTTTATCGTTGATTTTAAAAGACTGTTATTTTGTGCCTTCAATTACTAAAAACATTATATCTATTTCTTGTTTAGACAAGTATGGTTTTTCATTTATAATAAAGGACAATTGTTGTTCTATTTATTTAAATGATATGTTTTATGCTGATGCACAAATGGTGAATGGTCTTTATGTATTAAATCTTGATATGCCTATCTATAACATAAATACTAAAAGGATTAAAAATAATGATTGTAATCCGACTTATCTCTGGCACTGTCGCTTGGGTCACATAAACGAGAACCGCATATCTAAACTTCATAAGGATGGAGTATTAGATTCATTTGATTTTGAATCATATGAAACATGCGAATCTTGTTTAATGGGCAAGATGACTAAAGCCCCTTTCAAGGGACACGTTGAAAGGGCAAATGTTTTATTGGGACTAATACATAGTGATGTATGTGGACCAATAAGTACACCAGCTAGAGGTGGTTTTCAATACTTCGTTACATTTACTGATGACCTCAGTAGATATGGGTATGTGTACCTAATGAAACATAAGCATGAAACCTTTGAAAAGTTCAAAGATTTCAAGAATGAAGTACAAAACCAACTTGGCAAAAGTATCAAAATCCTTCGATCAGATCGAGGAGGAGAATACTTAAGCCAAGAGTTTCATGACTATCTAAAGGAGTGTGGGATAGTCCCACAACTCACTCCTCCGTATACTCCACAATGGAATGGTGTATCCGAGAGGAGAAATCGAACCTTGTTAGACATGGTTAGATCAATGATGAGTCATGCAGATCTTCCGATATCATTTTGGGGACACGCTCTAGAAACAGCGATTTTCTTACTGAACCGTGTTCCATCTAAATCAGTGGAAAAGACACCATATGAGATATGGACTGGGAAGCGTCCTAGTATGTCTTTTATGAAGATTTGGGGTTGTGAGGCTTTCGTTAGACGTCACGCCACTAACAAACTTGGACCCAAATCTGATAAGTGTTTATTTGTGGGGTATCCTAAGGAAACGAAAGGATACTATTTCTATTATCCCACCGAGAACAAAATAGTTGTTGCTCGGACTGGTGTATTTCTTGAAAGAGAATTTATTTCTAGAAAAACCAGTGGGAGAAAAATAGAACTTAGTGAAGTTCAACCACAAGAAAACACTGAACCTGAAATTGAGATGGAAACAGAGCAGGCACCACAAACTGTTGTGGAAGAAGCACCTGCTCAAGAGACACAAGCCCAGCGTAGGTCTGTAAGAGAACACCGGGAGCCACAGAGATATGGATTTCTTGTGACTCAACAAGGTGACTTACTACTTATTGATGAGGATGAGCCGTCATCTTATCAACAAGCTATTATGGGCAATGATTCTGAGAAATGGCAAGAGGCCATGAAATCTGAGATGGAATCCATGTATGCAAACCAAGTATGGACTTTGGTTGATCCACCTGAAGGGGTACGACCCATAGGGTGCAAATGGATTTTCAAGAAAAAGACCGATATGGATGGTAATGTACAAACCTATAAAGGTCGGCTGGTTGCAAAAGGATTCAAACAAATTCATGGTATTGACTATGATGAAACCTTTTCACCAGTGGCCATGGTTAAATCCATAAGGATCTTACTTGCAATAGCTGCATTTCATGATTATGAAATCTGGCAGATGGATGTCAAAACAGCTTTCCTTAATGGAAATCTGCTCGAGGATGTGTACATGACACAGCCCGAGGGTTTTGTCGATCCAAAGGATGCTGGAAAGATATGCAAGCTACAACGATCCATTTATGGATTGAAGCAAGCTTCTCGGAGTTGGAATCTTCGTTTTGATGATGCAATCAAAGAGTTTGGTTTTATCAAAAATGAAGATGAACCTTGTGTCTACAAGAAGGTCAGTGGGAGCATAATCATTTTCCTAGTGTTGTATGTAGATGACATACTTCTTATTGGAAATGATATCCCTGCCTTACAATCTGTAAAGATTTGGCTAGGGAACTGCTTTTCAATGAAAGACTTAGGAGAAGCTACCTATGTATTAGGAATCAAGATCTATAGAGATAGATCGAGAAGGCTTCTTGGTCTAAGTCAAAGTACATACATAGACAAAGTGCTTAAAAGGTTTAGCATGCAAGAATCCAAGAAAGGATTCGTGCCTATGACACATGGTATTTATCTCTCGAAGGAACAGTGTCCTTCAACACCAGATGAGAGACAACGCATGAGTAAGATTCCATACGCATCAGCTATTGGATCTATCATGTATGCCATGATATGTACTCGTCCCGATGTATCGTATGCTTTGAGCATGACGAGCAGATATCAAGTTGATCCAGGTGAAGGTCACTGGATTGCTGTCAAGAACATCCTGAAGTACTTGAGAAGGACTAAGGATACATTCTTGATTTATGGAGGTGAGGAAGAGCTCAATGTAATGGGTTACACTGATGCAAGCTTCCAAACCGACAAAGATGATTTTCGATCGCAATCTGGATATGTGTATTGCCTGAATGGAGGTGCTGTGAGCTGGAAGAGTTCAAAGCAAGAAACAGTAGCCGATTCTACAACGGAAGCTGAGTATATTGCTGCCTCGGATGCAGCAAAGGAAGCTGTTTGGATGAGGAAGTTCATTTCTGAACTTGGAGTGGTGCCTAGCATTAAAGATCCGATAGAACTCTATTGTGACAACAATGGAGCGATCGCATTGGCTAAGGAACCAAGATCTCACCAAAGATCCAAGCACATACTTAGGCGTTTCCATTTCATTCGAGAAATCGTTGAAAGGGGAGATGTTAAAATATGCAAAGTACCAACAGATGATAATGTATCTGACCCATTGACGAAGCCGCTGTCACAGCAGAAGCATGATCGTCATACTAGATCTCTAGGCATTAGGTATATGTCTGAGTGGTCTTAGTGCAAGTGGGAGATTTGTTGGGATATGCCCTAAGACAAGTCATTAGATGATTGTTTAAGACATACAATGTTTATGGATTTATGAATGGCAATTCATTATTATATATTATTCTTTTAACTGTGCATTATGAATTAATATATATGTTAATGTCCTTAGAATAATATTGTATTATTCTTAAAGATGTTCCTAGTCAAGTATTATCATGAAAGGGATAATGATAATACGTAGAGACTAGTATATGTTGATCGATGAATTGTTCATTGATATGAGATATCAAATCAACATATGGGTACATGTTAGAGAACGATGTACTGAACAGACCCACCATGAGAATGCAACATGGATAGTTATATGATCGTCATATGCAATTCTCATAGTGATAATAATGTATGTAATCCTTACGACTTGTGATCATCAGAGATCCCAACATAAGGAGTTATGTATCTTGATATCGTCAAACGTTACCCGTAACAGGATATACTATAAAGGCGACTATTGGATACACTACGAATTATGTAGAGGGATGTTGACTGATCGAGATAGGATTTGTCCCTCCTATATAACAGGAGATGTGTTAGGCCCTTGATCAAGTGAGAACTAAAATGCATGGCCATGCTCGAATGAGTCGATATGAGATATCGAGCTTATTCGTTTATTCTAGTTCTACTTGGGGATCAAGAAATAAAGATTGGATATACGAGTATGACTATTCCATGACTCGTGTTCAATCTAAACACAAAGGACAAAGGGATTAAGTTACATGATTAATATTATCACAAGTTCTAAAGGTTATGTCGAGTCATTGACATTCTCGTAATTTGGGTAGCATCGATGTGTTGCTAGATACCGCTCGATGCTTGCGACATAAAATGAGATTTTATGTCACTGCCAACATTACGAGATCCTATCGGGTCGCACAAAAGATTAAATCGAGAAGGGAAATTAAATTCATGAGATGAATTAAATAATTAAGAGGAGTCTTAATTAATAATCATAAGGATTAATTAAATCATGGGCTTAAGCCCATGAAGCTTTAAGAAAGCCTTTAATTAATTATATTTAATATGATTGCATGGGTTTTAATTGTAAGACAATTGATATAACACTACACAATATCATAACCTACAAGAGAAGCTCACGGCCGCCGACTTGAAGGAGAAGCTCTCGGTTTTCTTGATAACCGAGGAGTGATCTTGATGGTTTGGTGGTTGTTTCGATTGTGAATCGAGTTAGCTTCGTGTATAGGATTAATAACTTGTCTAGCAACGTGTTATTAATCCATCCCTTCACCCGATTTGATCGTGTGGATACTGTTGAGGCAAAACCAATCGAGTTTTGCTTAGTGACTCGAAAAGGCGTAGGACGTGGTGCAGCTCCGTGGATTCGGCTTCAAACACGCTACAAGGGTAAGACACTTGTAATTCTCTAATCCGATATGAATCCCTATGTATAGATCACTGGTTTGTAATCCCAAAATTTTATTCCGCTGCGTTGTATGCTCATGGGGTTACTAACAATCCATAGATATATGCTCCCACTTCCACTTAGGTACCTCCAAGCTCTTCAGCTCGCCACCAGGCCTCTGTCTTTCTGCCTTTACTTGTTGGCAGATTAAACATCTCTTAACAAAACTGATCACATCACGCTTCATGCGTCTCCACCAGAATTGACCACTCAGGTCCTTATACATCTTTCTTCCTCCTGGGTGAATACTGAACCGACTACTGTGAGCCCGTTCTAAAATTCCTTAACGTAACTCTGGTGTATCTGGGACCACCCATCGGTCGCCCAGTCTTAATGAATCATCTTCAGCCACTCTAACTTTGTTGGCTGACCTCGAAGTGCTATTGATGACCATCTCTGCACTTCATCATCCGACCTCTGGGCTTTCCTGATAGCCTCAAATACGTCTGGCTCGGCCAATAAGGTCGACACTCGCACCGGCGACGTGTCCACATCGAAGTCATAGCCCAGATGGCAATAGGAAGTCATCAAAGCTGATAAACACATAACATCCTCAGCAGTGCTCTTCACCTTCCGACTTAAGGCGTCTGCTATTAAATTTGCTTTACCAGGATGGTACTCAATTTCACAGTCATAATCCTTGAGCAAATCCATCCATCTTCTTTGACGCATGTTCAGTTCAGCCTGAGTGAATAGAAACTTTAGGCTCTTATGGTCCGTAAAAATGGTAAACGTAGTACCATAAAGATAATGACGCCAAACCTTTAAGGCGAAAATGATAGCCGCCAGTTCCAGATCATGGACTGGGTATCTGGTCTCATGAGGCTTCAACTGTCTCGAAGCATAGGCTACCACTTGTCTGTCTTGCATCAATACGCAGCCCAAACCCTGCAATGATGCGTCCGTGTACAAGGTAAACCTCTTATCCTCAGACGGAATCACCAACACTGGCGCTGTCGTCAAACGACGCTTCAATTCTTGGAAGCTTTCCTCACAAGCTTCGGACCAAAAGAATGGGATTCCTTTCTGAGTCAGCTGTGTCAATGGCTTAGCGATCTTAGAAAATCCCTCGACAAAACGTCGGTAATAACCTGCTAAGCCAAGAAAACTCCGTATCTCGGGTACAGAAGTGGGTGCTGCCCACTCCGTCACAGCTTCAATCTTCCTGGGATCCACAGATATCCCTTGGCTAGATATGACATGGCCTAGGAATACCACGCGATCCAACCAGAACTCGCACTTGCTAAGCTTTGCATACAACTGATGATCCCTGAGGATCTGAAGTACTGTCCTCAAGTGTCGTACATGATCTTCTTCGGTCCGAGAGTAGATGAGTATATCGTCAATGAAAACTATGACGAATTGGTCCAAAAATGGCTGGAACACCTTGTTCATCAAACTCATGAAAATAGCCGGGGCATTTGTCACCCCAAAAGGCATTACTAGGAATTCATAGTGCCCATACCTAGTCCTGAAGGCTGTCTTCTGAACATCCTCTTCTCTTACTCGAATCTGATGGTACCCCGACCTCAGATCGATCTTATTGTAGAGCCTTGTACCCTGCAACTGATCAAACAAATCATCGATCCTCGGGAGTGGGTACTTATTCTTCACTGTAGCTTTGTTCAGTTGTCTGTAATCGATGCACAAACGCATCGAACCATCTTTCTTCTTCACAAATAAAACTGGTGCTCCCCAGGGCGATACGCTAGGGCGTATATAGCCCTTATCAAGGAGCTCTTGCAACTGAATCTTTAATTCCCTTAGCTCCGCTGGTGCCATCCTATAAGGGGCACGAGAAATGGCAGACGTCCCCGGTAATAATTCAATCCCAAACTCGACTTCTCTCGTCGGTGGGAATCCGGGAATCTCCTCCAGAAAGACATCGGGAAATTCCGCCACTACGGGCACATCCTCAACTTTTACTTCTTCTTTCTTTTCCGTAACATCAACGGCATATATGAGATAGCCTGCATGGCCTCGTTCCAATAACTGTGCCATCTTGACAGCAGATATCAATGGAATCTTTGAGCGAGAACCATCCCCATAGAACGTCCATGGAATTCCCATATCGGATTTGAACCGTACTGTCCTCTGCCTGCAGTTCACAACTGCCTGATACCTATTCAGAACGTCGATGCCCAGAATGCAGTCAAAATCTGACATTCCCAGAACAATCAGATCTGACCTTAGTTCTTTATCCTCAAAATAAATGAGGCCATTGTAGACGATCCGATCAGTAATCATACTTCTTCCAGCGGGGGTCGAGACTATAAGAGGCGTGGGCGACGGAGAAGCGCATATGTGGTGTCTTTCCACAAAACTTGTTGATACAAAAGAGTGTGACGCACCTGTGTCGATCAATATAAAAGCAGGGTGCGTAAATAAAAGACACGTACCCGCTATAACCTCCTCCGGAGCCGCTGAAGCTTGCTCCCTTGTCAATGCATAGACTTGTCCTTGAGGTGGCCCCATGGGCTGACCTCCATGCTGACGCGGCACAAATGGGGGTCTGTGCTGCGCTGTCCTATCCGCAGGCCTCCCCGCAGAACCCTGTTGACTTCCCCTGTTGGGACACTGTCTAGCAAAGTGGCCCTTGTCGCCACAAACATAGCACCCTATACAATCCTTCGTCAGATGTGGTTGCCCACAAAGAGTGCATTGGATCTTCCCTGATCTGTCTCCCTGAGACTGCCCCCTTCCAGATGGGGCCTCACTCCTTCGGTTCCCTTTCCATCTATTGTCAGACCTCTTACCACTGAACCTTGAGGTCGATGAGTTCCCCCTTGACTTGAACTGATCATTCCTTGGCTTCAAATTATCCGGGGTGGATTTCTGAGAGGGTGCCGGCGGTGGTACAACATCAGGGTATGCACCCACTCCTAGTTCGGCCAGCTCGGCACGTGAGAGTGCATCGTCAAAGCAAGTAGGGCCATAAGTGATCACCCTATCGTATAGCTCCGGCCTCAAACCTTTCATGAAATTCCTCATCTTTGCTTGTGTGCTCGTGGCAATGTGAGGCACATATCTGAGCAAGGAACAAAACTGCAGAGCATAATCTGATACTGACATATTACCTTGCTTGAGGTGAGTGAATTCATCTTCCTTAGCCTGTCGTGCTGCAGCCGAGAAATAACGGTTCAGAAAGCGAGTTCGAAACATTTTCCAGTTAACTTCATGACCTTGAGCCTCTTGCTCTACCACAGTGGTCTTCCACCACATCAGCGCCTTCTTGGCCAACTGGAACTCTGCTAACCGTATCCATGCTGTCTTCGCACATGGGGCTGCCACAAAGATTTGCTCTATTCTTTCCAACCATTCCTCAGCTCGTTCCCCAGTTTCGGTTCCTTCAAAGGTTGGGGGTCGGTAAGCAAGAAACTGAGTTAAACTTAGCTCCCCTGGCAACAACTGTTGTTCGGCCGGTTCATCATCAAAAGCTGGCGGGGGTAGGGGATTCGTACGCCCCGCGCTTGCATTGACGCTCACTGCGTCACCTACCTCCACGTTTGCTGCCATACTGCAACACAAGGATTAACAACAAGATCCAAAAGCAGTTCGCATAATACTTTGTTAGATAAACAAAACATGTTAGCATAACATCATATACTTCATATGCAACTTATGCACAAAACATGTTCGAAAGTAAGCACCTAGCTAACTTATTGCTAAGGCTACCCTTCACTCATTCTCGGGTTATCTAACCACTGCTCTGATACCACTAATGTAGGGTCTTCCTACCTTAATATCATTTAGTACACATAAATTGGACAAAACATGCATTTATAACCTCTTAAGGGTTCCGGTTGTAGCTTGAGCTAAGGAGATTACAGGCCAAAATAAAGTTTTCAGAAGCAATTTAATTACATTCCCAAATAAGAATGTTAAAGCTATAGATTTACACTACTCCTTGAGTAGAGACTATCAAAATCCTGTATCCTACGTTCATCATGCTCCCTTTAGCTCACTTCCTCAACCCGACCCTAGGCCCTTGGTCCAAAAGTGTACCTACAGGGATAACACATCGTGAGCATACACATATTTACTTAACATCATATAAAAGCATACAATAATGCATAACATCTTAGTTAAGTAAAGGTTATTGGTCGTCCTTCGACTTCCTTGTTATCCCTGACTCTTATTCATACATTAGGGCGTCTTACCCCATTGTATGGCATCTTACCATATCATCATTATCGTGTGGCATCTTACCACGTCATAATCATCGTGTGGCATCTTACCACGTGGGCATCTTACCCAGTCATATGGCGTCTTACCATATCATAAACATTGCGTGGCATCTTACCACGGGGCATCTTACCCACTCACGTACTTTGGGTGGCATCCTACCACATGGGCGTCTTACCCAATCATACACGTCGTATGACCTTATCATAAACTTCGTCGTTATAGACGTCCTCATAAACATCATCATCATAGGCATCATCATAAGCATCATTATCGTAACATCATCATAAGCATCATCATCGTAACATCATCATAAGCATCATCATCGTAACATCATCATAAGCATCATCATCATACATATCATCATAGACATCATCATCATAAATATCATCATAGATATCATCATCATAATATCATCTTAAACATCATCATAATAGGTAAGGGTATGGTTTACCGTCCGATGCTCGTACGTCTCTTACGTACCTTAATTCCAAAAGAAGGAGAAATCGTAGACATTATCTCCTTGAAGTCGTGGGTACCTGGGACGGTTCTACATAACCATACAAATTGATATTAGAAGCTAAACAATAGCCCAATACCAAAAATTCAACAAAAATCAACATTTTTCATCTTTTGAACAGTGGCGATCGATCGCTCAAAACGAGGCGATCGATCGCCTGATTTTTCACTTAGCGGCGATCGATCGCTCAAAATGAGGCGATCGATCGCCTGATGCTTATTTGGCTACTGGACGTTGGCGATCGATCGCG
Organism: Haberlea rhodopensis; assembly: GCA_907163345.1. Classification (NCBI taxonomy): domain Eukaryota; kingdom Viridiplantae; phylum Streptophyta; class Magnoliopsida; order Lamiales; family Gesneriaceae; genus Haberlea; species Haberlea rhodopensis. The sequence goes on along the minus strand of CAJQUN010000031.1, from coordinate 6,078,649 downwards.
CCATTTGAGGCGATCGATCGCCTAAGCTCTTCTTCGCGCACTGCTTCTCGGCGATCGATCGCTGCTTTTGTAGCGATCGATCGCCACTTACAGTGGCCGCGATTTCACCATTTCCATGTGCATTTTGCAAGCTCATCTTCAACCCTTTCAACACCAAACTTCCCAACAACAACAATAACAGCATAACCCACTAAAACCCACATAAAACACTTCAAAAATCATACCCCAACCATAAACAACACATACCCAAACAAACCCACATAAACATCAAAAACTTAACCCATTTCAACACCAAACATCATAAAACTTAAGGGAATGGTTCCATACCTCTTGTAGGCTCCAAATCCTAGCAAAGATCACACAAACAAAGTTTTTGTGGAACTTTTCTTCTCCTCTTTTGGTGGAATTCGAAAATGGGTAGGGTTTGGGGTTTGGGAAGTGATTCGGGGATTTTTAATAAAATGAAAGGTAAAGGGGTTAAAGTGATGGGTGGGGGATTTAACAAAAAGGGGTTACTTTAACTTAATTAAAATTGTACCCCAAACTTAACATGATGAAAAAATGCTCCAACATAGTATTTTAAAGGCATTTTACAAGAATGCTCCAAACTTCATCTAAAATTACATCCTCCTCATATTTAATAATTAACACAATTAAATCATGTTAACATCTTAATACCCAACACATAAATCCATCATCATATAAACATAATTAATGCCTTACTTGCAATTAATTAATTTCGGGGCATCACATTACTCCCCTACTTACAAGATTTCGTCCTCGAAATCGCATGCACTTACCCAAAGGAAACTAAACATAAATCATACCAGAAAATAGTTCGGGGTAATGCTGCATCATATGCCGCTCCGTCTCCCACGTAGCCTCCTCGACACCCCGACGATCCCACTGAACTTTGACCATTGGTATAACTTTGCTTCGTAGTCTGCGATCCTCACGATCCAGAATTCTGACCGGTCGTTCAACGTAGGATACATCTGAGTCTAACTGCACTTCAGTAGGCTGTAAAACATGAGACGGGTCTGGCTCATACTTCCGTAGCATAGAAACATGGAAAACATCATGAATCCCAGATAAAGACGGCGGTAGAGCCAATCGGTAAGCCAAAGTGCCGATACGCTGTAACACCTCATACGGTCCAACATACCTCGGGGATAACTTCCCCCGCATACCAAAACGAACAACACCCCTGAAGGGTGAGATTTTCAAGAAGACCTTGTCTCCCACTTGAAATTCTAGCGGCCGTCGCCGCTTATTTGCATAGGCTGCTTGCCTATCTTGGGCCGCTTTCATCTTTAAGCGTATCATCTTAATCTTTTCCTCCATGTCCTTAATCATATCCGGTCCTCCGACCGCTTTACTCGTCAAGTCCTCCCAATACAGCGGTGACCTACATCGTCGTCCGTAAAGAGCTTCAAAAGGGGCCATTTGAATGCTCGCCTGATAGCTGTTATTGTATGAGAACTCTACTAGTGGTATAGATTCTTGCCACGGAGTATCAAACTCCAAAACACATGCCCTCAGCATATCTTCGAGCGTCTGTATAGTACGCTCCGTTTGGCCATCAGTCTGAGGGTGATAAGCTGTACTTAGTCTCACCTCGGTGCCCAAAGCTGTCTGGAGACCCTCCCAGAAATGAGAAGTAAACCTTGGGTCTCTGTCAGACACGATCGAGACTGGAATCCCATACAACCTCACTACATCCCGTACATATAATTGGGCCATCTTTAGATACGTGAAAGTCATACTGTAAGGGATGAAATGAGCCACCTTCGTCAGCCTATCCACGATCACCCAGATCGCATCAAATCCAGAGACCGACCTTGGCAAGTGGGTCACGAAATCCATAGATATATGCTCCCACTTCCACTTAGGTACCTCCAAGCTCTTCAGCTCGCCACCAGGCCTCTGTCTTTCTGCCTTTACTTGTTGGCAGATTAAACATCTCTTAACAAAACTGATCACATCACGCTTCATGCGTCTCCACCAGAATTGACCACTCAGGTCCTTATACATCTTTCTTCCTCCTGGGTGAATACTGAACCGACTACTGTGAGCCCGTTCTAAAATTCCTTTACGTAACTCTGGTGTATCTGGGACCACCCATCGGTCGCCCAGTCTTAATGAATCATCTTCAGCCACTCTAAACTTTGTTGGCTGACCTCGAAGTGCTATTGATGACCATCTCTGCACTTCATCATCCGACCTCTGGGCTTTCCTGATAGCCTCAAATACGTCTGGCTCGGCCAATAAGGTCGACACTCGCACCGGCGACGTGTCCACATCGAAGTCATAGCCCAGATGGCAATAGGAAGTCATCAAAGCTGATAAACACATAACATCCTCAGCAGTGCTCTTCACCTTCCGACTTAAGGCGTCTGCTATTAAATTTGCTTTACCAGGATGGTACTCAATTTCACAGTCATAATCCTTGAGCAAATCCATCCATCTTCTTTGACGCATGTTCAGTTCAGCCTGAGTGAATAGAAACTTTAGGCTCTTATGGTCCGTAAAAATGGTAAACGTAGTACCATAAAGATAATGACGCCAAATCTTTAAGGCGAAAATGATAGCCGCCAGTTCCAGATCATGGACTGGGTATCTGGTCTCATGAGGCTTCAACTGTCTCGAAGCATAGGCTACCACTTGTATGTCTTGCATCAATACGCAGCCCAAACCCTGCAATGATGCGTCCGTGTACAAGGTAAACCTCTTATCCTCAGACGGAATCACCAACACTGGCGCTGTCGTCAAACGACGCTTCAATTCTTGGAAGCTTTCCTCACAAGCTTCGGACCAAAATAATGGGATTCCTTTCTGAGTCAGCTGTGTCAATGGCTTAGCGATCTTAGAAAATCCCTCGACAAAACGTCGGTAATAACCTGCTAAGCCAAGAAAACTCCGTATCTCGGGTACAGAAGTGGGTGCTGCCCACTCCGTCACAGCTTCAATCTTCCTGGGATCCACAGATATCCCTTGGCTAGATATGACATGGCCTAGGAATACCACGCTATCCAACCAGAACTCGCACTTACTAAGCTTTGCATACAACTGATGATCCCTGAGGATCTGAAGTACTGTCCTCAAGTGCCGTACATGATCTTCTTCGGTCCGAGAGTAGATGAGTATATCGTCAATGAAAACTATGACGAATTGGTCCAAAAATGGCTGGAACACCTTGTTCATCAAACTCATGAAAACAGCCGGGGCATTTGTCACCCCAAAAGGCATTACTAGGAATTCATAGTGCCCATACCTAGTCCTGAAGGCTGTCTTCTGAACATCCTCTTCTCTTACTCGAATCTGATGGTACCCCGACCTCAGATCGATCTTATTGTAGAGCCTTGTACCCTGCAACTGATCAAACAAATCATCGATCCTCGGGAGTGGGTACTTATTCTTCACTGTAGCTTTGTTCAGTTGTCTGTAATCGATGCACAAACGCATCGAACCATCTTTGTGACATCCCCGAAATGGTTAATTGCTATTTGGCTTTAACTGTGTTTACATGATTAATTATGTGGTAATTGATTATGTGTTGGGATTTATTTACCTTATGGAAATGCATGGTCATGTGGTAGGGTTGACCCGGGATTGCATTTTAGGGTGCATGTGGTGCATGTTGGGTAAATATTATTGGAAGCATGATTTATTTGCATTGGTTAGCAATTAATTGGAAATCATGTGTTTAATTGATATTTGGTGCATTTTGAGTAAATGCTTTGAAAATATCTTGTTGGGGTGTTTTATACACCATGGACTTAATTGGTATGCTTTTGATTTAATAAAACCCACCCTTTTATTCCCAACTCTTATTTCACTTTACCAAATCAAATCCACAAACCCTTCCCCTCCAAATTTTCGAGCTCAAGCCTTGGGTGGAAGAGGAACCTTTCAAAAATCTTGATTTGTGGAGCATTTTGGGTGATTTGAGATCCCCAAGAGGTATGGGTACCTCATGCTTTAATTTTGTAAGGTTTTGTTTGAGTTTGGGTTGATTTTTAATGATTTTGAAATGGGTTTGTGTGGGTTGTTGTGGTTTTGGTTAATGGTTGGATTTATGGTTGTTTTAAGGTGTATTTTGGTGGTTTATGTTGATATTTATGTTGTTGGTTGGTTGGTATAAATGTTGGAATGGTTTGGAAGGATTTTGGGTGCAAAAATGGCAGAAAAACGCATGTCTGTGCGAGGCGATCGATCGCCTGAAAAGAGGCGACCGATCGCCAAGAGGCAGTAGACTTTTTACGTGTTAAGCGATCGATCGCCTAAAATGGGGCGACCGATCGCCGAGAGGCAGTAGGTTTTTCAAAGGGATGGCGATCGATCGCCATGTTTGGGGCGACCGATCGCCACAGTGATAATTTTGAGGCGATCGATCGCCTGGGGGAAACGATCGATCGCCGCCTGTGGAATTTTGGAAAATGGTTTATTTTGTCAAATTTTTGGTATTTGGCTATTATTTGGCTTCTAATATGGGGTTGTGTGATTGTGTAGAACCATCCCAGGTAGCAACACAACCGAGGAATTGAAGCCGGACCAATTCCACTTTTGGAAAGGTACGTAGTGGACGTACGGGCACCCAACGGTAACATGTATTTTATATACTCATTGTTTATGCATTGTGGATGCGGGTATATATGTGGTATTGCATTGTGGATGCATATACATGTTGATTTATGCCATTTGAGGTATTGCATTGTGGATGCATATACATGGTAATTTATGCATATTGATGATAGATGCATATTATGATTATTGGATGCACATCCCATGAGTCGTGGTCATCCTTTGATGATTTTAATGCTTGCCGCTTTTTGTATTGGTTCCGCTAAATGTGAAGCGAGGGGTGGGAGCGCCGCATGTCACATTTGAGCGTGGTTGTCATATGGGGCGAGGAAAGGGTATTTGCCGCTCTCTGTGAAGCGAGGGGTGGGAGCGCCGCATGTCCATTGTAGCGAGGTTATCCTATGCCGCCCATATGAAAATAAGCGAGGGGCATTAAAATACACTGTGATGGACAGACTAGGGAATGGTGACCAATATGTGGTACAGTTGAGATGGTATATGATGTCATGACATGTTTTGGCCATTAAAAATAATCTGTTGATTATACTCATGAGTTATGGTACAGGGACAACCAAACTGGAAGCGTTTGAAATGCATGGAAAAACAGGAAGTGTTTTATATTGATTATGCATTTACGCTTTATCTTCATATTGTGTTGAATATGAATGATTATTATTGCTCATGTTTGGGGGTTGTCCTTGTAGGTACCTTTTTGGCATGATAGAAGGGCTTGAACGGGTTGAGACAGTGAGCTTCAAGAGCATCTTTGGTAGATGAAAGGACAGGATTCTTTTGTATAGTGCCTACTCTAGGAGTAGCGTAAAACTATAGTGAACACATTCATTGATTGGAATGTAATTAATCCTTTTGGTAGTCCTTTATTTTGGCATGTAAATGCTTAAGCTCATAGACTCCACTTGTTTATTATACTCTGATCATTGTTATTAACTCTATTATGCCTTAATTCCGCACTTAAGGATTAGGGTCCTTACATTAGTGGTATCAGAGCAGTGGTTAGAGAACCCGGGAACGAGTGAAGGGTAGCCTTAGCATGGTTGGCTAGGTGCTTACATTTGGAGCATGTTTATGCATGTGGTGCATATTACTGTATATCCTGTTATACTAACATGCTTATATCACTCCTGTTATCTAACGACATGATATATATTGCTTTGGATTGTTGTTAACATTTGTGTTACAGCATGGCTGCTAATGAGGAAGTCGGAGATGTTGGGAGTGTGAATGCGAGTATTGGACAGGCTAATCCTCTACCTCCACCGGCTGTAGGAATGGAACCAGTGGTCCAGTTATTGCTACCGGGTGAGATTAGCTTGACGCAGTTTCTGTCTTATCATCCGCCCCGGTTTGAGGGGACAGAGTCTGGAGAAGAAGCGGAAGAGTGGCTGGAGAGGCTTGAGCAGATCTTTGTATCGGCTCCTTGTGCTATTACTGCTTGGCTGAGGCTGGCGGAGTTCCAGTTGGCTAAGAAACCATTGATGTGGTGGAGGAGCACAGTGATGGAGATGAGAGCACTAGGTGCTGTGATTGATTGGACGCTCTTCAGGACCAGGTTCTTGAACCGATACTTCTCCGCGGCAGCAAGACAGACGAAGGAGGACGAATTTGCAAGTCTGAGGCAGGGGAACATGACAGTGGCAGACTATGCCACACAGTACTCATCACTACTGAGGTATGTCCCCCATATTGCCTCTGATGGACGTGCCAAGATGAGAAATTTCATGAAAGGACTGCGACCGGAGCTCTATGACCGGGTTATCATCAATAACCCAACTTCTTTTGATGATGCTCTCACAAGAGCGGAGCTTGCTGAGCTAGGTGTAAGGACCCTGTATACTTAACCCTTTATTAGTGTACTAATCATTAATGTGTGGCATAAGCTTTCAATAAAATTATTCGGGAAACACAGATGATACCTTACCATTGAATGGCAACACAAAATTTTCTTTAACATACAGTGTTATAAGCTCTCATCCTAACAACAATAGACTCATAGAGCTTGCCCATTACACCACTTTTTACTTGTGGACTTTTTATAAAAATTTGGGCAGAGTCTCCCCATAAATAGAGCTATCCCGAAATAAAAGTACAGCACATAACATAATTCCCGGCCAGGGAAAACATAATACTCATCAGAATACAGTAATGTCAAGTAAATTCCCAGCCAGGGAAGACACCACACACATGACAACAAAAGTGGGTTTCAACACCCACAATACACTAATGACTCTCTTATCATTTAGCAATTCTACCTCTAATTGCATGCAACATGGAATGAAAGAGAGAGAAAGGCTCATGCCTTCACATACAACCCATATACAAGCATAATCTTGCTCACATGCGAGCATCATGAATATGTATATAACCCTCATGGGCGTATGAGTACTTTATACGATACCGTGCTTCATCGAGCCCTGGTACCACGATCCTGGGAGTACATCCAATCAACAGCTTGAGCTCATATCCAAAGCCATCGATGTACCTGTTCACCTGCCCCAACAGAGACAGCCCCCAACGGGGTGAGCATACCAATTCCACAATTTCATAATCATAATGACATAATACATAATTTACGAAAATGTAAATATTGTGGAACATATGTGATACTTCCTGGATGGTATCATCCTCATCATAGCGTACCCCTGTATAACCCTGTTCTCAAAACAGATAAATCATCAAATCTTGAATATGCAGTTAATCATCATATTGGTTAACCCTAGCCAGTCTCAAATCAGTAACCTTTCATAACGTCTTACTTTATTTGGCAATGATTGGTAACATTTCATAACATCATTTCATAACATCGTTTCATAACATCTTTTCATAACATCGTTTCATAACATCTTTTCATAACATCGTTTCATAACATCTTTTCATAACATCGTTTCATAACATCGTTTCATAATATCTTTTCATAACATCTTTTCATAACATCGTTTCATAACATCGTTTCATAATATCTTTTCATAACATCTTTTCATAACATCGTTTCATAACATCGTTTCATAACATCTTACTTAATCTAGCAATGATCATAATTCTAGATATCGTATTGAGATTTTCTTAACTTCCGATATTGGTTAATCACTTCTCTGATTAACTACGTCTCTGTTCCTATTATTACCCATAGGGAATAAAATACAGATATCCTAGATATCTAATCAAATACCACATTTTCATTTCTTACTTCAAGGTAACGTCATACTATGGGTGTTTGCTCCGTAGCAACCACACCTCATCATTGGCTCGCTTCATAGCGGCACTGAGCATTCCACCATGTGAAACAACATATCGTAACCGAGTCCCGATACCATCATAGTAAAACATATCATATATCTTAAATCATGCATCATACTTGTAAAACATCATTTAAACTATGCTCGTACGCTAAACGTACCTGAAATCCTCGAAGTCCGAGCCAAACCTTGCTCGAGTTCCATGCCCCGAGGAACGATGTGCTAACACGATAAATAATTCACAATTATTTACGAACATGTAACCCATGCTCAAGCACATCCATAACATTCAAAATATCGTCAACACACGACAATAAATCATTTAAAAGACCCGGGGCAGGGTACATGCAGGGAGGGAAAACGAATGCGATAATATCGAAAATTGTTCAAGAACATCCTACAAAATTCGAACCCTGGCATCACAATTTGAACCCAACCAAGCATTATAAATCATCTAAAACATGTAATGAACGATCCTTAACATGAATCATCAACCCATAGTCAAAATCCCCAAATTCGAAATCAACCCTCACCAATTAGGGCAAAATCGAACCATATCATCTTAATTCAATCCCCCTTAAGCATCATAATTCATTTAAACATGAATAAATCGAATCCTAACAAGAATTATCATCCTCATGCCAACAATCCCCAAAATCGAACATAAATCCCCCACACATCATGAAATTCGAACCAACCTCCACAAATTCGAACTCAATCCTCAAAATTCGAACACAATAATTCACAATAGGTAGGGAAAAAACATCATAAGCATGGAAAAGGGGTAAGGAACGTTACCCAACGAAATCGGAAGCAAAATCGGACGAAATCCGATGAACCCTAGAATTTGGGGATCGGCGCACTTCTTTAAAATTCGACTTCAAATCGCGATGAAACTTCAAATTGACGGAGGGGAAATGAGCGCCTGGACGAGACGAAGCCGTGGGTAGGTCGGACGCGCCGATCGGCGGCGGGACGGCGGCGGCCGAAGCGCTTTTGCGCGCGGGGTGCAGGGCTGACGGGAAGAGGGCGCGCGGGAGAGAGAGAGAAAATGTGAGGGCTGAAATGAAATTCTTATTTAAAATTTTGGGTTCAATTGGTATTTATAGCAAAAATACCCCGAAAAATTAATAGCCCCACAAATACATCATGATTCCTTAAAAATCATCTGTTTTCAAAAACTCTCTCTCTAACTCCAAAACCCTCTACCGGTGCTCACATAGCACCCGAGATCCCGAGAAACATCAAAAACCCAACTCTTAGGTTTTACACCGTAATGTGAATACAATCTTAACCTCTGGATCCAACGATCCCAACTACCCAAATAAACGAGCCCAGAAGGCCCAACATCGCGATTAAACTCCAAATCGCTACGTAAAACCACTTTAGGGATTATTAACACTACGGGATTAACACCTATAATCCCTGGTCATCACAATATCCCCCACTAAAAGAATTTCGTCCTCGAAATTAGTACTGGTGTATCACGTAACACCCCGGCTACACAACAACATGAAGCCATAACCTCGATTCCTGACCATATCAGAATCGTATTAATAAACGCGAGGATACTTACTTCTCTTCAAACTCTGAAACAGAGCGACTTACCAAAACCAACATATCACTTAGGGGGGTAAAACGTACCTCGATGCGGGTCATCCTAAAAGTCAGTCTCTCATGACTGAAAAACAACCTATATTTACGACTGTAGATCGGACAGTCATCCTTCGTTCTAATACAACCAGTAAGAACGCATCCTGAATGACACATCAACCGTGAGAACGTTGACCTCGTGTCAAACTCTGGAGTGGAACAGACTTCCCAATCCATCATAACGTCAAAGAGCATCAGCACAGCTCAACGCTAATAATCCAAAAGCAGTTAGTCAACTGAAACTGTAAGGATTCGAATCGTTCCTGATTCCATCGTAGATTTCATTCCTTGACATCTCTTATCATGACTCACGATGTCCAACATACATCGTTACGAGGGAAACACTAGTATTCCACGGTGTACACATACCAAACCTGGTTTCCACTTTCAAACCTCCTCTATCGAAGGAGCAGTCGCATCATTGCAGCTCAAATACATGGATTCTCAGATCGAATCAACGACGACTTGACGACTCTCTCGTTGGTACTTCACATCATGAGCTGTCCCAGACAAGTCTCCCCAAGATTTAAACATAAACATATATACGTTTCTGTGAGGCATACTCAACCTCAACTTCAAATGACGTGGTGACTACCAGAGTCCACTACAATCCACCTCGTATCACTTTACGATTTGCCAAACTTGGTTCCAACGAGCAGTATAACGGCTCTAGCAAGCCCATCATGGTGCTGCACACACGCGGCAGACGAACTAGTCGCTGCCCTCACTAGGTTCACCTCAAACCTACCAATCAGATGGACGTTTCCGCACGGCATACCATACCCTGGGAAGAACAATCGATAGAGTAGTGGGTCTTTACTCAACATTCCTCCAATACTGACATACCTTGGACACTTCAATGTCCCCATGTACCTAACATAACCTGATCCTATTCCCTTAGGACCCATCTTACACCCTCATGGGTGGTGTGACCATGTCTACCACATGTCATATCAATGGAAGCGAGAAATTCCTCCACGATTACTCCTGTCGTCAAATAAACATGGCCAAAAAGCCATTCCAACGAGCATACCCCAAGGGTACCACCACTCAAAATATGATTACCTCAAACAATTTCTGCGGTACAATCACATGTACAGCGTGTCCATCCATTCTTCGAGCAACCCGCTCGGTATAAGGGTCACGTCAATCGGTGACGCACACGTCTCCTTGTGCCCGACACTGGCACCCAAGGCATACAACTGAAAACATATACTTAACGCATTGCTCATCGTAACGATGATGCATGTCTAATAAGACATCTCCTGCACCATCGTCATCGCCATTCCGTGACGACACATGCCCACTCATGGCATCTAAGGTATCGTCAACTAGTGACGATACAAGTCAACAATGACATCTAAATGACCTAGTCAACTCGTGACGGTCCATGTACATCAACATATGTCATCCATCATCATGCTAGTAAATAGTCATAATAAAACATGCATATCAACGCATACCAGCAATAATAATGCTAATAAAATAGCAATATCTCATACCTCATCGCTGACAAGATAGCGGCATACCTATCTCCGTCGCTCCATAATAATACGTAATCAGCACCCATCGTTCGAAGGCGGCCAAAATCCTGTGCTGAATGTATAGTGGTACAGTCCATCGCTATAGAATCGACGGTATGATACCTCGTCATATAATAGGTGGCATGAAACCTCGCTATACACCTGAGCATGAATCGTCGTCCACATAATAGCGGAAAGAGGCATCGCTATCAATACATCTGGCGGAAAGAATCATCGCCAATCAATATAGCGGAATGAGGCATCGCTATCATACATCTGGCGGAAAGAACCATCGCCAATCAATATAGCGGAATGAGGCAATCGCTATCGTACATCTGGCGGAAAGAACCATCGCCAATCAATATAGCGGAATGAGGCATCGCTATCGTACATCTGGCGGAAAGAACCATCGCCAGTCCTCATAAAAGAATGAGTCATCGTAAATCCTCATAATAATATCGTATGGCCTCTCACCATATGGGGCACCTTACCCCGTGGCACCTTACCACAATAACATCGCATGGCTACTTACCATGTGGGGCACCTTACCCCGTGGCACCTTACCACAATAACATCGCATGGCTACTTACCATGTGGGGCACCTTACCCCGTGGCACCTTACCACAATAACATCGCATGGCTACTTACCATGTGGGGCACCTTACCCCGTGGCACCTTACCACAATAACATCGCATGGCTACTTACCATGTGGGGCACCTTACCCCGTGGCACCTTACCACAATAACATCGCATGGCTACTTACCATGTGGGGCACCTTACCCCGTGGCACCTTACCACAATAACATCGTATAAACATCATCATATAAACATCGTATGCACATCATCATGTAAACATCGTATGCACGTCATCATATAAACATCTTATGCACATCATCATATATAAACATCGCATAAACATCATCATTATAATCTTATTCCTCATAATCATCATCATAATCATTATCATAAACATCATATCATCTTTACTTATCATAAGCATTATCATAACTTACTTATCATTATCATCATCATAAACATCTTATCATCTTTACTCATCGTAAACATCATCATAACTTACTTATCATTATCATCATCATAAACATCTTATCATCTTTACTCATCGTAAACATCATCATAACTTACTTATCATAATCATCATCATAAACATCTTATCATCTTTACTCATCGTAAACATTATCATAACTTACTTATCATTATCATCATAAACTTATTTGTAATAACATCATCGTAAACATCTTGTCATCTTTATTCATCATAGACATCATCATCATAAACATCGTAATTACTTCTGTAATCATAGCATAGTCATAGTGTAAGAATATGTTACCGTCCGATGCCCGTACGTCTCTTACGTACATTCCTTGCTTGAACATTACATGAACAAACGCATTAGTATATTCAATAATAATTGAGACCATACCGAAGTATTCCACTGTCGGTGGTCTACTTAGTCTGTCCTCGGACAATACGTCATATCTTTCTTTTCCCTGATTTTCTTCCAAAATCAGATTCCTTGGCACGTAGCATATAGAGTGTTAGACATCGCTATTAATGCCATCCTATCGTGTTCCACACGATTCCTGCAACCACAATGGTTAGCAATACCACTTTTCATATCATATAAGCACATAAACAATTAGTCATGTCGTATAACATTAATGCCATCATGCATAAATATGTGCTATCAATAACTTCCTAGGCCCTCAACAGCCCCAATGAGCAACCACTGCTCTGATACCACTAATGTAAGGACCCTGTATACTTAACCCTTTATTAGTGTACTAATCATTAATGTGTGGCATAAGCTTTCAATAAAATTATTCGGGAAACACAGATGATACCTTACCATTGAATGGCAACACAAAATTTTCTTTAACATACAGTGTTATAAGCTCTCATCCTAACAACAATAGACTCATAGAGCTTGCCCATTACACCACTTTTTACTTGTGGACTTTTTATAAAAATTTGGGCAGAGTCTCCCCATAAATAGAGCTATCCCGAAATAAAAGTACAGCACATAACATAATTCCCGGCCAGGGAAAACATAATACTCATCAGAATACAGTAATGTCAAGTAAATTCCCAGCCAGGGAAGACACCACACACATGACAACAAAAGTGGGTTTCAACACCCACAATACACTAATGACTCTCTTATCATTTAGCAATTCTACCTCTAATTGCATGCAACATGGAATGAAAGAGAGAGAAAGGCTCATGCCTTCACATACAACCCATATACAAGCATAATCTTGCTCACATGCGAGCATCATGAATATGTATATAACCCTCATGGGCGTATGAGTACTTTATACGATACCGTGCTTCATCGAGCCCTGGTACCACGATCCTGGGAGTACATCCAATCAACAGCTTGAGCTCATATCCAAAGCCATCGATGTACCTGTTCACCTGCCCCAACAGAGACAGCCCCCAACGGGGTGAGCATACCAATTCCACAATTTCATAATCATAATGACATAATACATAATTTACGAAAATGTAAATATTGTGGAACATATGTGATACTTCCTGGATGGTATCATCCTCATCATAGCGTACCCCTGTATAACCCTGTTCTCAAAACAGATAAATCATCAAATCTTGAATATGCAGTTAATCATCATATTGGTTAACCCTAGCCAGTCTCAAATCAGTAACCTTTCATAACGTCTTACTTTATTTGGCAATGATTGGTAACATTTCATAACATCATTTCATAACATCGTTTCATAACATCTTTCATAACATCGTTTCATAACATCTTTTCATAACATCGTTTCATAACATCTTTTCATAACATCGTTTCATAACATCGTTTCATAATATCTTTTCATAACATCTTTTCATAACATCGTTTCATAACATCGTTTCATAATATCTTTTCATAACATCTTTTCATAACATCGTTTCATAACATCGTTTCATAACATCTTACTTAATCTAGCAATGATCATAATTCTAGATATCGTATTGAGATTTTCTTAACTTCCGATATTGGTTAATCACTTCTCTGATTAACTACGTCTCTGTTCCTATTATTACCCATAGGGAATAAAATACAGATATCCTAGATATCTAATCAAATACCACATTTTCATTTCTTACTTCAAGGTAACGTCATACTATGGGTGTTTGCTCCGTAGCAACCACACCTCATCATTGGCTCGCTTCATAGCGGCACTGAGCATTCCACCATGTGAAACAACATATCGTAACCGAGTCCCGATACCATCATAGTAAAACATATCATATATCTTAAATCATGCATCATACTTGTAAAACATCATTTAAACTATGCTCGTACGCTAAACGTACCTGAAATCCTCGAAGTCCGAGCCAAACCTTGCTCGAGTTCCATGCCCCGAGGAACGATGTGCTAACACGATAAATAATTCACAATTATTTACGAACATGTAACCCATGCTCAAGCACATCCATAACATTCAAAATATCGTCAACACACGACAATAAATCATTTAAAAGACCCGGGGCAGGGTACATGCAGGGAGGGAAAACGAATGCGATAATATCGAAAATTGTTCAAGAACATCCTACAAAATTCGAACCCTGGCATCACAATTTGAACCCAACCAAGCATTATAAATCATCTAAAACATGTAATGAACGATCCTTAACATGAATCATCAACCCATAGTCAAAATCCCCAAATTCGAAATCAACCCTCACCAATTAGGGCAAAATCGAACCATATCATCTTAATTCAATCCCCCTTAAGCATCATAATTCATTTAAACATGAATAAATCGAATCCTAACAAGAATTATCATCCTCATGCCAACAATCCCCAAAATCGAACATAAATCCCCCACACATCATGAAATTCGAACCAACCTCCACAAATTCGAACTCAATCCTCAAAATTCGAACACAATAATTCACAATAGGTAGGGAAAAAACATCATAAGCATGGAAAAGGGGTAAGGAACGTTACCCAACGAAATCGGAAGCAAAATCGGACGAAATCCGATGAACCCTAGAATTTGGGGATCGGCGCACTTCTTTAAAATTCGACTTCAAATCGCGATGAAACTTCAAATTGACGGAGGGGAAATGAGCGCCTGGACGAGACGAAGCCGTGGGTAGGTCGGACGCGCCGATCGGCGGCGGGACGGCGGCGGCCGAAGCGCTTTTGCGCGCGGGGTGCAGGGCTGACGGGAAGAGGGCGCGCGGGAGAGAGAGAGAAAATGTGAGGGCTGAAATGAAATTCTTATTTAAAATTTTGGGTTCAATTGGTATTTATAGCAAAAATACCCCGAAAAATTAATAGCCCCACAAATACATCATGATTCCTTAAAAATCATCTGTTTTCAAAAACTCTCTCTCTAACTCCAAAACCCTCTACCGGTGCTCACATAGCACCCGAGATCCCGAGAAACATCAAAAACCCAACTCTTAGGTTTTACACCGTAATGTGAATACAATCTTAACCTCTGGATCCAACGATCCCAACTACCCAAATAAACGAGCCCAGAAGGCCCAACATCGCGATTAAACTCCAAATCGCTACGTAAAACCACTTTAGGGATTATTAACACTACGGGATTAACACCTATAATCCCTGGTCATCACACTAGGAGTGGGAGCTTATGCCATGCCACCACCGGTACCCGCAACAGAGGCAGACTAGTGACAGTTTGAGGCCTCGGGGTGAGCCATTTAAACCCCGTGGTGCCTCTTCATCTTCGCGGTATGGTGGAAAGAAATACTTTGGTCAGAAACAGGATGGCAAGAAAGGAAATTGGTCGGCCAATCGAGGATCTTCACAAGGGGATAGGCCGGGAGAGCCGAGGTGCAACAACTGTGGAGGACCACATTCTTCAAACAAGTGTCCTGCATGTTATGTTTGTGGCAAGATGGGCCACATTGCTCGGTATTGTCCCACCAGGGGAGGCCAGTCAGAGTATCAGGGCAGCAGGCCAAGGTTTGAGGACAGGACAGTGCAGCAGAGGCAGCAGTTTGGGCCTCGTCCGTCGGGAGGTCAGACAGTGGGACCGCCCCAGGGACAGGTATATGCACTGACCAGAGAGCAGGCTCAGGCAGCCCCGGAGGAGGTGATTGCCGGTACGTGCCATTTATTTACGTACCCTGCTTTTGTTTTGATAGATACAGGTGCCTCCCATTCTTTTGTGTCTGTGGGATTCGTGGAGAGACACCATATGCGCACGTCTTCTTTACCCACGCCTCTCCTTGTCTCGACACCCACTGGAAGAAATGTCGTTGCTGATCAGTTTATGGCAGACTGCCTCATTTATTTTGAGGGCAACGAGTTGAGATCAGACTTGATTGTGCTGGGTATGTCAGACTTCGACTGCATCTTGGGTATTGATGTTCTGAACAGATATCAGGCAGTGGTAGATTGCCGACAGAGGACAGTGAAGTTCAGACCTGAGTTGGGCAGTCAGTGGACTTTCTATGGCAACGGGTCTCGTGCGAAGATTCCGTTGATTTCAGCGATCAAGATGTCTCAGCTGTTGGAACGTGGGCACACGGGCTATCTTATTTATGCCGTGGACACGTCTGGGAAGAGTAAAGAACTGAGGGTTGAGGATGTACCAGTTGTGGCAGAATTTGCTGATGTATTTCCAGAAGAGATCCCAGGATTTCCACCGGCCAGGGAAGTTGAATTTGGGATCGAGTTGCTGCCAGGGACATCCGCTATCTCTCGTGCACCTTATAGGATGGCACCGGCAGAGTTGAGGGAGTTGAAAGAACAGTTGCAGGATCTCTTGGACAAGGGATATATACGCCCGAGCGTGTCGCCATGGGGCGCACCAGTTCTCTTTGTGAAGAAGAAGGACGGTTCGATGCGGCTGTGCATCGATTACCGGCAGCTGAATAAGGCTACAGTGAAGAACAAGTATCCTCTCCCAAGGATTGACGACTTGTTTGATCAGTTGCAAGGTACCAGGGTGTATAGCAAGATTGACTTGAGGTCCGGGTATCATCAGATTCGGGTCAGAGAGGAGGATGTGCAGAAGACAGCGTTCCGGACACGATACGGGCATTATGAGTTCTTAGTGATGCCGTTCGGTGTGACGAACGCCCCGGCTGTCTTTATGAGTCTGATGAACAGAGTGTTTCAGTCGTATCTTGATCAGTTCGTCATCGTGTTTATTGAAGACATTCTTATTTACTCTCGGAGTGAGGAAGATCATGTGAAACACTTGAGGACAGTGCTTCAGATTCTCAGAGAGCATCAGTTGTATGCTAAGCTCAGTAAGTGCGAGTTTTGGCTGAGCAGTGTGGTGTTTCTGGGGCATGTCATTTCGAGCAGTGGGATATCTGTGGACCCCAAGAAGATTGAGGCCGTGATGGAGTGGGCTGCCCCCACTTATGTGCCCGAGATTCGGAGTTTCCTTGGTTTGGCCGGGTATTATCGGCGCTTTGTTGAGGGCTTTTCGAAGATTGCCAAGCCGCTGACTCAGTTGACTCAGAAGGGTGTACCTTTCTTTTGGTCAGAAGCTTGTGAGGGGAGCTTCCAGGAGTTGAAGCACCGGTTGACGACGGCGCCAGTGTTAGTGATCCCGACGGAGAACTCCAGATTTGTTCTGTATACTGATGCATCACTGCAGGGCCTTGGGTGTGTTCTGATGCAAGATAAGCATGTGGTAGCTTATGCATCGAGACAGTTGAAGCCGCATGAGACCAGATATCCAGTTCATGACTTGGAATTGGCGGCTATCATCTTCGCCCTGAAGATCTGGAGACATTACTTATATGGCACTTCATTCACCATATACATGGATCACAAGAGCCTCAAGTTTCTATTCACTCAGGCGGAGCTGAACATGAGGCAGAGGAGATGGATGGACCTACTCAAGGACTATGATTGCGAGATAGAGTACCATCCCGGGAAAGCCAATTTGACAGCGGACGCCTTGAGCCGGAAAGTGAGGAGTTCTGCTGAGGACGTCATCCATCTGTCGGCTATGATGACCTCCTATTGCCATCTCGGCTATGATTTTGATATAGATGCATCACCAGTGTATGTCTCTACCTTATTAGCTGAGCCAGATATTTATGAGAACATCAGGAGAGCTCAGAGATCAGATGCTGAGGTTCAGAGATGGTTGTCTATAGTGCATCTTGGTCAGCCGACGAAGTTCAGAGTGGCCGACGACGGATCTTTGAGATTGGGTAACCGCTGGGTAGTTCCGAGTACGCCGGAGTTGCGTAAGGGAATCTTGGAGCGAGCTCACAGTAGCAAACTTAGCATCCACCCAGGCGGGAAGAAGATGTACAGAGATCTGCGTGGTCAGTTCTGGTGGAAGAGAATGAAGTCTGATGTCGTCGCTTTTGTGAAGAGGTGTCTGATCTGCCAGCAGGTTAAGGCAGAGACCTGGCGGCGAGTTGAGGAGCTTGGAGATACCGAAGTGGAAATGGGAGCACATTTCCATGGACTTCGTAACTCATTTGCCGAGGAGTGCTTCAGGCTTCGACGCTATTTGGGTGATTGTGGACAGATTGACTAAGGTAGCCCACTTTATCCCCTATAGCATGACCTTTACATTCTTGAGGATGGCGCAGTTATATATTAGAGATGTGGTGAGATTGCATGGGATCCCCGTTTCTATTGTGTCAGATCGAGATCCGCGATTCACATCTCATTTTTGGGAAGGTCTTCAGTCAGCTTTGGGAACTGAGGTCAGATTGAGCACTGCTTATCATCCTCAGACGGATGGCCAGACCGAGCGCACGATTCAGACGCTCGAGGACATGTTAAGAGCTTGTGTTTTGGAGTTCGATGCCACTTGGCAAGATTCAGTGCCTCTGGTAGAGTTTTCTTATAACAATAGCTACCAGGCAAGTATTCAGATGGCTCCGTTTGAAGCTCTTTATGGCAGACGATGTAGATCACCCTTGTGTTGGGATGATTTGGACAGTAGATCAGTCGGAGGGCCTGAGTTGATCCGGGAAATGGAAGAGAAGATAAAGATTGTAAGGCAGAAAATGAAAGCGGCTCAGGACAGACAGGCTGCTTATGCAAATAAACGGCGGAGACCGTTAGAGTTTCAGTTGGGAGATAAGGTCTTTTTGAAGATCTCGCCTTTCAGAGGCGTTGTGCGGTTTGGGATGCGCGGGAAACTGTCTCCGAGGTTTGTGGGACCGTACGAGATTTTGCAGCGCATTGGCACATTGGCTTACCGACTGGCTTTGCCGCCTTCTTTATCTGGTATACATGATGTGTTTCATGTATCGATGCTGCGGAAGTATGAACCGGATCCGTCTCACGTGTTACAGCCTTCCGAAGTTCAGTTAGAGTCAGATGTATCTTATGTGGAACGGCCTGTTAGAATTCTGGACAGAGCAGACCGTAGACTTCGGAACAAAGTGATACCGATGATCAAAGTTCAGTGGGATCGCAGGGGTGTCGAGGAGGCTACGTGGGAGACGGAGCAGCATATGGTGCAGCACTACCCGGAACTGTTCTCTGGTATGAGTTTATGTTTAGTTTCTGTTGGGGTAAGTGCATGTGATTTCGAGGACGAAATCTTATAAGTAGGGGAGTATTGTGACATCCCCGAAATGGTTAATTGCTATTTGGCTTTAACTGTGTTTACATGATTAATTATGTGGTAATTGATTATGTGTTGGGATTTATTTACCTTATGGAAATGCATGGTCATGTGGTAGGGTTGACCCGGGATTGCATTTTAGGGTGCATGTGGTGCATGTTGGGTAAATATTATTGGAAGCATGATTTATTTGCATTGGTTAGCAATTAATTGGAAATCATGTGTTTAATTGATATTTGGTGCATTTTGAGTAAATGCTTTGAAAATATCTTGTTGGGGTGTTTTATACACCATGGACTTAATTGGTATGCTTTTGATTTAATAAAACCCACCCTTTTATTCCCAACTCTTATTTCACTTTACCAAATCAAATCCACAAACCCTTCCCCTCCAAATTTTCGAGCTCAAGCCTTGGGTGGAAGAGGAACCTTTCAAAAATCTTGATTTGTGGAGCATTTTGGGTGATTTGAGATCCCCAAGAGGTATGGGTACCTCATGCTTTAATTTTGTAAGGTTTTGTTTGAGTTTGGGTTGATTTTTAATGATTTTGAAATGGGTTTGTGTGGGTTGTTGTGGTTTTGGTTAATGGTTGGATTTATGGTTGTTTTAAGGTGTATTTTGGTGGTTTATGTTGATATTTATGTTGTTGGTTGGTTGGTATAAATGTTGGAATGGTTTGGAAGGATTTTGGGTGCAAAAATGGCAGAAAAACGCATGTCTGTGCGAGGCGATCGATCGCCTGAAAAGAGGCGACCGATCGCCAAGAGGCAGTAGACTTTTTACGTGTTAGGCGATCGATCGCCTAAAATGGGGCGACCGATCGCCGAGAGGCAGTAGGTTTTTCAAAGGGATGGCGATCGATCGCCATGTTTGGGGCGACCGATCGCCACAGTGATAATTTTGAGGCGATCGATCGCCTGGGGGAAACGATCGATCGCCGCCTGTGGAATTTTGGAAAATGGTTTATTTTGTCAAATTTTTGGTATTTGGCTATTATTTGGCTTCTAATATTGGGTTGTGTGATTGTGTAGAACCATCCCAGGTAGCAACACAACCGAGGAATTGAAGCCGGACCAATTCCACTTTTGGAAAGGTACGTAGTGGACGTACGGGCACCCAACGGTAACATGTATTTTATATACTCATTGTTTATGCATTGTGGATGCGGGTATATATGTGGTATTGCATTGTGGATGCATATACATGTTGATTTATGCCATTTGAGGTATTGCATTGTGGATGCATATACATGGTAATTTATGCATATTGATGATAGATGCATATTATGATTATTGGATGCACATCCCATGAGTCGTGGTCATCCTTTGATGATTTTAATGCTTGCCGCTTTTTGTATTGGTTCCGCTAAATGTGAAGCGAGGGGTGGGAGCGCCGCATGTCACATTTGAGCGTGGTTGTCATATGGGGCGAGGAAAGGGTATTTGCCGCTCTCTGTGAAGCGAGGGGTGGGAGCGCCGCATGTCCATTGTAGCGAGGTTATCCTATGCCGCCCATATGAAAATAAGCGAGGGGCATTAAAATACACTGTGATGGACAGACTAGGGAATGGTGACCAATATGTGGTACAGTTGAGATGGTATATGATGTCATGACATGTTTTGGCCATTAAAAATAATCTGTTGATTATACTCATGAGTTATGGTACAGGGACAACCAAACGGGAAGCGTTTGAAATGCATGGAAAAACAGGAAGTGTTTTATATTGATTATGCATTTACGCTTTATCTTCATATTGTGTTGAATATGAATGATTATTATTGCTCATGTTTGGGGGTTGTCCTTGTAGGTACCTTTTTGGCATGATAGAAGGGCTTGAACGGGTTGAGACAGTGAGCTTCAAGAGCATCTTTGGTAGATGAAAGGACAGGATTCTTTTGTATAGTGCCTACTCTAGGAGTAGCGTAAAACTATAGTGAACACATTCATTGATTGGAATGTAATTAATCCTTTTGGTAGTCCTTTATTTTGGCATGTAAATGCTTAAGCTCATAGACTCCACTTGTTTATTATACTCTGATCATTGTTATTAACTCTATTATGCCTTAATTCCGCACTTAAGGATTAGGGTCCTTACAATCTTTCTTCTTCACAAATAAAACTGGTGCTCCCCAGGGCGATACGCTAGGGCGTATATAGCCCTTATCAAGGAGCTCTTGCAACTGAATCTTTAATTCCCTTAGCTCCGCTGGTGCCATCCTATAAGGGGCACGAGAAATGGCAGACGTCCCCGGTAATAATTCAATCCCAAACTCGACTTCTCTCGTCGGTGGGAATCCGGGAATCTCCTCCGGAAAGACATCGGGAAATTCCGCCACTACGGGCACATCCTCAACTTTTACTTCTTCTTTCTTTTCCGTAACATCAACGGCATATATGAGATAGCCTGCATGGCCTCGTTCCAATAACTGTGCCATCTTGACAGCAGATATCAATGGAATCTTTGAGCGAGAACCATCCCCATAGAACGTCCATGGAATTCCCATATCGGATTTGAACCGTACTGTCCTCTGCCTGCAGTTCACAACTGCCTGATACCTATTCAGAACGTCGATGCCCAGAATGCAGTCAAAATCTGACATTCCCAGAACAATCAGATCTGACCTTAGTTCTTTATCCTCAAAATAAATGAGGCCATTGTAGACGATCCGATCAGTAATCATACTTCTTCCAGCGGGGGTCGAGACTATAAGAGGCGTGGGCGACGGAGAAGCGCATATGTGGTGTCTTTCCACAAAACTTGTTGATACAAAAGAGTGTGACGCACCTGTGTCGATCAATATAAAAGCAGGGTGCGTAAATAAAAGACACGTACCCGCTATAACCTCCTCCGGAGCCGCTGAAGCTTGCTCCCTTGTCAATGCATAGACTTGTCCTTGAGGTGGCCCCATGGGCTGACCTCCATGCTGACGCGGCACAAATGGGGGTCTGTGCTGCGCTGTCCTATCCGCAGGCCTCCCCGCAGAACCCTGTTGACTTCCCCTGTTGGGACACTGTCTAGCAAAGTGGCCCTTGTCGCCACAAACATAGCACCCTATACAATCCTTCGTCAGATGTGGTTGCCCACAAAGAGTGCATTGGATCTTCCCAGATCTGTCTCCCTGAGACTGCCCCCTTCCAGATGGGGCCTCACTCCTTCGGTTCCCTTTCCATCTATTGTCAGACCTCTTACCACTGAACCTTGAGGTCGATGAGTTCCCCCTTGACTTGAACTGATCATTCCTTGGCTTCAAATTATCCGGGGTGGATTTCTGAGAGGGTGCCGGCGGTGGTACAACATCAGGGTATGCACCCACTCCTAGTTCGGCCAGCTCGGCACGTGAGAGTGCATCGTCAAAGCAAGTAGGGCCATAAGTGATCACCCTATCGTATAGCTCCGGCCTCAAACCTTTCATGAAATTCCTCATCTTTGCTTGTGTGCTCGTGGCAATGTGAGGCACATATCTGAGCAAGGAACAAAACTGCAGAGCATAATCTGATACTGACATATTAGATACATTTCAGGGTGCATGTGATATATGTTGGGATTTTGTGGTTGTGGCATGTTTATTTGGGGTGTGTTTTATTTTTTTGGTGAAGCGTGTTTAACGGGAATTGAAGTATTTTATTGAGAAAATACTATAAATATCATGTGAGGATATTTTAATACATCGTGCTAAATACCAGGACCAACATAACACATCATACCACCCAACACCCAAACACCCCCCCCCCCCCAACCCATACCAATCAGCTGAGTAAGGCTGACTTTACACCCCACTTGGCACAATCATTCAACCCTTCTCCTCCATTCCAAATCTCGACCTTTCTCTCCCAAATAACCTCCAGCATCTGCTAAGTAAAATCGTGTGGAGCCCTTCCATTTCCATTGCTTGGAAGCCTCTCAAAAATCGGAGCAAAGTAGGGTGAGAAACCATGCTCTGTTTTTGATTTAAGATTGATTAAGTTCTTGCTTTTAAGTAGTGTGAAAATGGCATATTATCTTAGGTTTCTTAAAACCTTCGATTTAAATGCTTACATGGTGTTATTATGAAGCTCTCAGTATTTTTCCTTGAGCATGTTACATGTTTTATGTGAAGGATTTAAGCATGTAAAATATGGTGTTCGAAAATCTGGGTAGAGGTATGCCCTGTTTTTTTCTGGAAAATATGGGATGGGAGTGATATTGTGAAGGTGTTATCATGCATGTTAGATAGGTTTTTGGTACCTTTGATTTGAGTACATACATGGTAGTTTTGTGAAGCCCTTGGCATTTTTGTTCGATCATGTTTTATGTTATATGTTGTAGTTTTAATAGCATGAAATGAGGTGCTCAAGAAATCTGGAAATGAAATATGTTGCCCTGTTTCCGGAAAGGTTGGTTGAGTACAGATGTAAATGGGCAATTTTAATGCATGTGGGTTTGAGTTTGGGGTATGATCTTGTTATGAATACACTCAGGGTAGTGTATTTTAGCTGCTAGCATAATTGTTTAAGCATGTGGTGTATCTTATATGCTTGATTAAAGGGTATGGAAATAGGTGTTCGAGAATTCTGGAATTGTGTTTCTCGAACAGAGCATCTCGATCGATCGAAAATTCCATCTCGATCGATCGAGCGAGGCAAAACATTGCTTTAAAAGAAGGCGTCTTCTCGATCAATCGAAAAGAGGGGCCGATCGATCGAGAGACCCAGAATGTTGAAAAATATAAATTGTTATATTTTGTTTAATTTTTGATATTGGATTGTAATGAGACATCTAATATTGTGTTGTACACTGGTGTAGAGCCTTCACAGACAGCTACACAGCGCAGGGGATAGAGTCCCGCAACACACTACATTTTGGAAAGGTACGTAAGCGACGTACGGGCATCCCAACGGTAACATGTACTTTATGTTTGTCTATTTGACACATGATGAATGCAATGTGATGCATTAAGAGTATGATACATGTTATTATGCATTGTGATTGCATATTGTGATGTGGAATAAAAGAGGTGTATTCCACGAGTCAGGGGTGATCACAGTGAAGATTTTAATGCTTACGCTTTACCGCTAAAAATGTGGAGCGGGAGGGGGGAGGCTCGCTTGCACATGGAGGCGGGGTATACCATACTAAGCGAGGATGAGATACCGCTTGTATGAAGAAGCGAGGATGAGATACCGCTTGTTTTGAGATTATGAAGCGAAGAAGCATTAAAATAACTGATGATGACTGACTCAAGAAAAAGAGATGATATGCCATGACATTTATCTATGAAGCCATATGTTCATATAGTGTTTTGATTATGAATTATGGTACAGGGACAACCAATAGGCGTTGTAAATGCGATGGAAATACAGGAAGTGTTTTGTATTTATGATTATGCATTTACGTCTTACATTCATATTTTGTTGAATATGAATTATGATATGCTCATGTGTTGGGGGTTGTCTTTGTAGGTGCTTTTGATGATTGAGAACCAGGGTCAGGGTTGAAATGCTGAGCTGTAAGGAGTGCTACAGGATTAGCATGTTAGAGAATTTTTTTTGTATAGCTTCTACAAGAAGTAGAGTAAGACTATAATGTAGTACCTTTTGTAGGAATATGTGAAATTCCTTTTAAACTTTTGGTACTGTAATCTCTTAAGCTCAGGTTAATCAACACGGCTTATTACTCTGATATATACACATGAATGATTAGTTCTCTTAATTGCACCTTAGTATCTTGATTTGATAACGGGATCTCACATTTAGTGGTATCAGAGCCAGGTTAGATAACCAGGGAAGAGTGAAGGGTAGCCTTTAGAGACAAGTTGGCTAGGTATTCATTGTTGGGCATGTTATGCATGTGATGCATATTGTTGTATAAGTGTTATACTAACATGCTTTTGAATATGATAATCTTGTTATCTAACGGCTTATATTATGAACTGCTTTTGGTATTGTTGTTAACTCTTGTGTTGCAGCATGGCGGCTATTAACCCGGAGAACCTCAATGAAGAGGTAGGGGATATGGGCAGTATGAATGCCAGTATTGCTCAGCTGAATCCTTTACCGCCACCTGCTGTGGGCGTGGAGCTCAGTGCACAGATGTTATTACCAGGGGAGCTCAGTTTGACACAGTTTCTGAACTTCCATCCACCTTTTTTGAGGGAACTGAGTCTGGTGAAGCAGCCGAAGAGTGGCTGGAGCGGATAGAGCAGATACTTGTGACTGCGCCTTGTGCACGTACCGCATGGCTGAGGTTAGCCGAGTTTCAGATGGCGAAGAAGCCTTCTATGTGGTGGAAGACCACGGTGGTGGAGCTGAGAGCTCAAAGTGTGACGGTTGACTGGCTGTAAGGACCCGGTTCCTTAACCGGTATTTTTCTGCAGCTGCCAGACAATTGAAGGAAGATGAGTTCAATAGTTTAAAGCAAGGCAACCTCTCAGTGTCAGACTACGCTATGCAGTATTCCTCACTGCTGAGGTATGTACCTCATGTCGCTGTGAGCAGTCATGCCAAGATGAGAAACTTTCTGAAGGGACTGAGGCCAGAACTGTTTGATCGGGTTGTCTCCAACAACCCCAGCTCTTTTGATGACGCCCTGACACGGGCAGAGTTGGCAGAGATTGCAGTGGGCGCGTACAAGGACGTTGTACCCCCTTTCGTACCACCACAGAGGCCTGTTGTTCATAGCCTGAGGCCACGAGGGGACCAGTTCAAGCCTCGTGGGGCCTCATCATCTTCTAGATTTGGTGGGAAGAAGTCTCAAAGTCATAAGCAAAGTAATCGGGGACCTACACAGGGGAGTAAGGCAGGAGGGGACATGTGTGACCGCTGTGGAGGATTTCACTTGTCACGTGACTGCCGAGGTTGTTATGTTTGTGGCAGGGTGGGCCACCTAGCTCGGAATTGCCCCAATCGGGCAGGTCAGGCAGATTCAGGGCCGAATACGCCAAGATTTGACGCTAGGACAGCACCACAGAGACAGCAGTTCGCACCTCGACCACAGGGAGGTCAGGCGGCAGGACCGCCTGGTGTGCGCTTATCGTGTACGCCCAAATTAACCCCACTCAATCCTCAAGATTGATAACAATAATGTAGTAGCGTGAGTAGGGATCGATCCCACGAGGAGGTGTGAATTCTTGTGTTAATGAAAATCAAAATCAAAAGAATAAAAGATGGGGTTGTGAATGAATTATACTAATTAAAATTAAAACTAAAGATTAAAGTAATGAAAGTGATTCTTGGTATCGGTCGACTCTTCCTTGGAATTATCATCTATTTCATCGATTTACAAAAGACTCAATTTTTCATATGAATATTCATCGTTGGACGTTTAATCCAATAATCAAAGTCCTATCTCACCTTACGTGTAGTTAAGTAGCCCAAGCCTTCTAGTTTAACCCTTATCAAACAATCAATCAAAATACAAGCGATTAAGATTTAAATCGATGATAGCATATGAACTAGTGAGATCGATGAAGCTAAACAACATAATCCAAGCGTCTATGTTTAATCTAGTCAAGTGTTCTTCCTAAGAATTTAACAAACTCACAAGCGGAAATTCATCAATCTTAGTTGCTTCGTAAATTAGAGGGATCAAACGATTCCGTATTTGATATCTAATTTAGCGTTAGATTTCATGCAAGTTATTAGGTTGTCAATCCAATAAACAAACACAACAATCATATCAATAAAATCAGAAAAACTCTTGATACTCAATAAAATTGATAATTAAAGCGTAAGAATCTCCCGATAAATAAAATCCAAGGATTTGTCTTCCTCAACCAAGAATTAAAAACTAGCTAGACATAATCTAAGAAAAACAATAAATAAAAGCAAGGGAAAGAAAACTAATCCGATCTCCGCTCGTCGAGGTGTCAATCCCGCCTTCGCTTCGATCTTCGTAGCCGTCTTCAACAAAATTGAGAGAGAAATTATAAAACTATCCTAAACTACTCTACCCTAACTATCTAAATGGTTAAAAGGTCTGATTTTCGTGGATA
Source organism: Haberlea rhodopensis (assembly GCA_907163345.1). Classification (NCBI taxonomy): domain Eukaryota; kingdom Viridiplantae; phylum Streptophyta; class Magnoliopsida; order Lamiales; family Gesneriaceae; genus Haberlea; species Haberlea rhodopensis. The sequence goes on along the minus strand of CAJQUN010000031.1, from coordinate 6,051,100 downwards.
TATGTATTGGGAGGCTGATGGAGTAGGTTAGAATCCATGTGGGAAGGAAAGAAATCAAGTTTTTACACTTTCCAAAAGTCTTCTGGCGTAAATACGCGTAGAATGGCGTAGCTACGCCTACACATGCCGTAGCGTTGGCGTAATTACGCCTAATAATGGCGTAATTACGCCTGTCACCGATGTTTCTGGCAAGTTTCGTATTTTGGCCGTAACTTTCTCGTCCGAACTCCGAATTTGATGAATCAGCTGTCCACGCGAAGATAACTCAAAGTTCTACAACTTTTCTATGGAACACATTTCCAAAACATGGCTCGAACAAATAGAAATTTGAGGAGAAAGGAGCAACATGTGTCTTGGATTCTGGTTTTTTTCTCTTTTCTTCAACTTTATTGCTTCTTTCATCATTTTAGCTTGATTTCTTTACCTTTCCCTACATTTACACAAATATACGATTAGGTAGCAAATGTATCAATTTATCCATCAAAATATACCAAATCGTAGACAATTAAGTGCAATAGATGTGTCTATTTCTAGTCACATCACCGCCGCAGGGTCAGGTGTATGCACTGACCAGGGAGCAGGCTAAGGCAGCCCGAGAGGAGGTCATTGCTGGTACGTGTTATTTATTTACGTACCCTGCATTTTTATTGATAGATACAGGTGCTTCCCACTCTTTTGTATCTGCTGCTTTTGTGGAGAGACACCGTGTGATGACCAGGGATTATAGATGTTAATCCCGGAGTGTTAATAACCCCCTAAAGTTGTTTTACGTGGCGATTTGGAGTTTAATCGCGGTGTTGGGCCTTCTGGGCTCGTTTATTTGGGTAGTTGGGATCGTTGGATCCAGAGATTGAGATTGCATTCTCATTACGGTGTAAAACCTAAGAGTTGGGTTTTTGGTGTGACTCGGGATCTGGGATGCTTTGTGTGGGCACCGGTAGGGGATTTTGAGGTTAGAGAGAGATTTTTTGAAAACAGATGATTTTTAATGAATCATGATGTATTTGTGGGGCTATTAGTATTTCGGGGTATTTTTGCTATAAATACCAGTTGAACCCGAGATTTTAATTTTAAAAAGCATTTCAGCAGCATCAACCCGTCACTCTCTCTCCCCGTCGATTTCCGCCTGCCCCAAACCCCGCGCATAAAAACGCTTCGGCCGCCGCCGTTCGGCGCGTCCGACCCACCGTTGGATTCGTCTCTCCGAGGCGCAGCTTCCCACACCGGCAATTCGAAGTTTGGTCAAGATTTGAGTTCGGATTTTTGCAGAATGCGCCGATCCCCAATTTTTAGGGTTCTTCAATTTTCGTCTGATTTCCTTCCGATCTTCGTATGGGTAACCTTCCTTACCCCTTTTTCGTCCCTCTCATGTAATTCCCTGCTAAATTTGGTGGTATTGTGTTCGAATTTAAGGATTTGTGTTCGAATTTAAGGATTGAGTTCGAATTTTGGGGGTTTTGGCAGGGGGCGATGATTCTGGTTGTTAATCGATTATTGCATGTTTTAGATGTATTATGATGCTTAATTGGGTTCGAATTGAGATGTTAGGGTTCGAAAATTATTGAAGGTGTTCTTGAGCAATTTTTTCGATATGTCGCATTCGCTTTCCCTCCCTCCATGTACCCTGCCCCGGGTTCTTTAAATGTTTAATTGTCGTGTGTTGACAATATTTTGAGGGTTATGGATGTGCTTGAGCATGGATTACATGTTCGTAAATAATTGTGAATTATTTATCGTGTTAGCACATCGTTCCTCGGGGCATGGAACTCGAGCAAGGTTTGGCTCGGACTTCGAGGATTTAAGGTACGTTTAGCGTACGAGCATAGCTTAAATGATTTTTTACAAGTATGATGCATGATTTAATATATATGAAATGTTTTACTATGATGGCACCGGGACTTGGTCACGTTATTTTGATTCGCATGGTGAAATGCTTGGTGCCGCTATGAAGCGAGCAAATGATGAGGTGTGGTTGCTACGGAGCGAACACCGATAGTATGACGCTATTATGAAGTAAGAAATGAAAATGTGGCATTTGAGTAGATATCTAGGATATCTGTATTTTATTCCCTATTGGTAATGAATAGGAACAGAGACGTAGTTAATCAGAGAAGTGATTAATCTAGTATCGGAAGTTAAGGAAATCTCAATATGATATCTGGAATTATGATAATTGCTAGATAAAGAAAGATGTTATGAAATGTTGTTAATTTGAAATTGGCAATGGTTAATCAATGTAATGATTAACTGGATATTTGAGATTTGATGAGTTTGTCTGTTTTGAGAACAGGGATATTACAGGGTAAGCCCGGATGAGGATGATGTCATCCAGGAAGTATCACATATGTTCCACAATATTTACATTTTCGTAAATTATGTATTATGTCATTATGATTATGAAATTGTGGAATTGGTATGCTCACCCCGTGTGGGGGCTGTCTCTGTTGGGACAGGTGAACAGGTACATCGATGGCCTTGGAGTTGAGCTCGAGCTGTTGATAGGACGTACTCCCAGGATCGTGGTACCAGGGCTTGATGGAGCACGGTATCGTATAGAGTACCTATATACACCTGAGGATTATATACATATTCATGATGCTCGCATGTGAGCACGATTATACTTGTATATGGATTGTATATAAAGGCATGAGCCTTTCTCTCTTTCATTTGATGTTGCATGCAATTAGAGGTAGAATTGCTAAATGATATGATAGTCATTGGTGTATTATGTGGGTGTTGAAACCCACTTTTGTCGTCATATGTGTGGTGTCTTCCCTGGCTGGGAATTTACTTGGTATTGCTGCATTCTGATGAGTATTATGTTTTCCCTGGCCGGGAATTATATTATGTGTTGTGTTTTTATTTCGGGATAGCTCTATTTATGGGGAGACTCTGCCCAAATTTTTATAAAAGTCCACAATGTAAAAAGTGCCACAAAGGGGATGGTAATGGGCGAACTTTATGAGTCTATTTGTTGTTAGGCTGATGATCTTATAACATTGAGTGTTAATGGAAATTTTGTAATTGCCATGCAATGATAAAGCATCATCTGAGCTTCCCGGTTGACTTTCTATTGAAAGCATGTGCCACACATAGTGGTTAATACGCTAATCAAGGGTTAAGGGCTTGGGGTCCTTACACACCGCTTGTGCTCGTCTCTGTTACCCACGCCTCTCATGGTCTCGACACCCATGGGGAAGCATGTGATTGCTGACCGACTGTTATCTGATTGCCTCATTTATTTTGAGGACAATGATCTGAGGGCCGATCTGATTCAGTTAGAGATGGCAGATTTTGACTGCATCGTCGGCATTGATGTGTTGAGCAGATACCGAGCTGTGGTAGATTGCCGACAGAGGATGGTACGTTTTTTGTCTGATCCGGGGTTCCAGTGGGCCTTTTATGGGGACGGCTCTCGTCCAAAGATTACAGTGATCTCAGTGGTTAAGAAGTCGCGGTTATTGGAACGTGGCCACACGGGCTACCTTATATATGCCGTGGATGCATCAGAAGAGAAGGAAGTGAGAGCCGAGGACATTCCGGTCGTAGCGGAGTTCATTGACGTATTCTCGGATGAGATTCCAGGGTTTCCGCCGATCAAAGATGTGGAGTTTGCCATTGAGCTACTACCGGGGACATCAGCCATTTCTCGTGCCCCATACAGGATGGCACCGGCAGAGCTGAGAGAGCTGAAGGTACAATTACAGGAGCTCCTCGACAAGGGATACATTCGTCCTAGTGTATCGCCTTGGGGTGCACCAGTCTTGTTCGTGAAAAAGAAGGATGGTTCAATGCGTCTGTTCATTGACTACAGGCAACTGAACAAGGCCATAGTGAAGAACAGGTATCCACTTCCGAGGATTGATGATCTGTTCGATCAGCTTCAGGGTACAGAGGTTTACTCAAAGATAGATTTGAGGTCAGGCTATCACCAGGTGCGGGTTAGAGCTGATGATGTCCAGAAGACAGCTTTTAGAACTCTGTATTGACACTATGAGTTCTTGGTGATGCCTTTCGGTGTAACGAATGCACCTGCAGTTTTTATGAGTTTGATGAACAGAGTATTTCAAGAGTACCTCGATCAGTTCGTGATCATGTTCATTGATGACATCCTTTTCTACTCAAGGAGTGAGGAGGAACATGCCGATCATTTGAGGACAGTTCTACAGATTCTCAGAGATCACCAGTTGTACGCCAAACTCAGCAAATGTGAGTTTTGGCTGAGCAGTGTATCATTCATGGGTCACATTATCTCTCAAGAGGGGATATCAGTAGATCCCAGGAAGATTGAGGCAGTTATGGATTGGTCTGCCACTACTTCAGTCAGCGAGATTCGGAGTTTTCTTGGTTTGGCTGGCTATTACCGACGTTTCGTCGAGGGTTTCTCAAAGATCGCCAAACCACTTACACAGCTAACTCAGAAGGGAGTCTCATTCTGCTGGTCAGAGGCTTGTGAGCAGAGTTTCCGGGAATTAAAGCACAGACTGACTACTGCACCAGTTTTGGTGATTCCCAGGGAGAACAAAGGATTTGTTCTTTATACTGACGCATCGCTGCAGGGCCTAGGATGCGTACTGATGCAGGACAGACATGTAGTGGCTTATGCTTCGAGACAGTTGAAGCCACACGAGACGAGGTATCCAGTCCATGATCTGGAGTTAGCAGCTATAGTGTTCGCCTTGAAGATATGGCGACACTACTTATATGGTACCTCATTTACCATCTTCACTGATCACAAGAGCCTAAAGTTCTTGTTTACACAGGCTGAGATGAATATGAGACAGAGGAGATGGATGGATCTGCTGAAGGATTATGATTGTGAAATCCTATACCATCCGGGGAAGGCAAATCTGACAGCTGACGCTTTGAGTCGGAAGGTGAGGAGCACAGCAGAGGATGCCATGTGTTTATCAGCTATGTTGGGCTCCTACTGTCAGTTGGGGTTCGATTATGATGTATCTACTTCACCAGTTCAGGTATTGACCTTGCTAGCTGAGCCTGTTATTTATGATCACATCAGGAAGGCTCAGGGGACTGACGCAGAGGTTCAGAGATGGATGTCAGTTGTTCATTCAGGTCAGCCATCAAGATTCAGAGTGGCTGAGGACGGTTCTCTGAGACTTGGCGACAGATGGGTGGTTCCAGATACACCCGAGTTGCGACAGGGTATATTACAGCGAGCTCATTGCAGCAGGATGAGTATCCACCCGGGCGGGAAGAAGATGTATAAGGATTTATGCATCCAGTTCTGGTGGAGACGAATGAACCATCGCTACGCCATGCATGCAACCGTAATGCATAACCCGTATTCCGATAAACATCGCCATGAGTGTATTTTAATGCACCTCGCTTCAAATGTGACATGCGGAATTTTACCATCGCTTCAACATTTAGCGGCAAAGCATTAAAATCATCACTCCGATATATATGCAACCGTAATGCATAATCCATGTCTCATAAGACCCTGCAACCACCATGGTTAGCAATAACATAATCCAATTATGAGCACATATCATAAACGCACATAAGCAATATAGTTTTGTCACACAACACTAACTACCATCATGCATAAGTATGTGCTTCTCATTCCCATTAACATTTTCCTAGGCCCTCAACAGCCCCAAAGAGCTAACCACTGCTCTGATACCACTAATGTAAGGACCCCGTGCCCTTAACCCGTTATTAGTGTATTAAGCCATACCATTAGTGCATATAATCATACTATCAGGGGGAAAACCATATGCAAGTGCAACACCATATGCTATCCAGAAAAATTCTTGCATTTAATCCACATAATATTCAAATTCCCCAACCAAGATTATTCATATAACATGCACCCTCATAATACACTAACGTTTCTTAGTTCATTTAGCAATTCCATATCTAATTGCGTGCAAACCATAAATGAACAGAGAAGAGCCGTAGCCCATTTATACATTCCATATACACGTACAATGTGCTCACATAAGAGCACCCGATGAATAAGCGTGTATCTAATGTATGAAACACTCTACCGGATACCGTTACGGGTGCTTCGATCCTGGAAACACCTCCCAAGCGCAACTCGATCTCAACTCTGGATCTAAGCGCCTATCCAACCAGCTCTGGTACCTCGATCCTGGAAGTACTTCCAGTCAACAGCCTGAGCTCGGCTCCAAGCCGCTGCTACACCTGTAACACCTGCCCCAACAGAGATAGCCCCCACACGGGGTGAGCATACCTATACCACCAATCCAATAATCATAATATTGCAGTTCATAATTTACAGAATGTAAATGCCATATTTTAAATGATACTCCCTGGATGGCATCATCCTCATCCGGGATCCCCTGTATTGTCCCTGTTCTCAAAATAACCAAACTCATCAAATTCCCAAAGCCAGTTAATCGTCACATAGATTAACTAATATCATTCTATTATGCCAGTTCCATAATCAATATGGTAAAATAATTATATAAAAGACCGTAGATATCACATAAATCTAATCAATGATTCCATGTTCCTATTTCATCGCTCGCTCCACAATAGCGACATTCTAAACCCCGCGCACGCTCAACAATAGCGGCGTCATAACCGATGGTCGCTCAATGGCGACAGCATACCAAATCATTGCTCGCTCAATAGCGGCACCGTATGGTTCCCATGTATAACCATTTGACGCAAATACCATTTATCATGCATATCGCTAGCCATTTATAGCAAGTGTCATGTACCATGCATTTCAACGCCTATTTGATGTAATTACCACCTACTACGTATTTCAATGTCCATGTAATGCGATTATTACGCACCATGTGTTCCAATGCCCATTTAATGCAATTATCACACACCATGTGTTCCAATGCCCATTTAAAGCAATTATCATATACCATGCATTTTACAGTTGCAACATTATAATAGGCTATGCTCGTACATCATACGTACCTTATAATTCCGTAGTTTGAGTCCCACCTTGCATGAGTCCCACGACCCGATGAATTATGTGCTAACAAATAAACAATACACAATCAAACACAAGCATGCAACCACGTGCCCAAGCACGTTCAACTCCCAAACATAACATCAGTCCATGACGATTACCAAAATAAAAGCCCCCCGGCTAAGCATGCATAATACCCAAAGTATACCGTTTAACAAGTTTAAAAGATAGCCAAAAACCCAACCAAAAATTCCTTTTAATTAATTTTGGCTCCAACAAATCCATTTTAAAAGTATAACATTCCCATTGGAATGTAGACATTGCCCCGGAAACGGCCCCTTTAAAAATCGGTTTCAAAATCCCGACATTTTCCAAAAATTTCCAAAAAAACCCAATTCCTTCGGGTGGCGATCGATCGCCACCTTTATCGCGATCGATCGCCACACTCCAGTGGCCAAACCTGTGCCTTCTCGCGATCGATCGCCAATCCTCGCGATCGATCGTCAACCCGCTCGCAATCGATCGCCGAGACCTCACGATCGATCACCAGTACTGTTCATCGTCACCCAAAATTGCAGCTGCACGTCGCGATCGATCGCCCCACCTCGGCGATCGATCGCCACCTGTGATTTTCTGAAAAATTCGAGCTTCCATGGTGTTTTTGACACCCAAACTCGAAACCAACACCCCATACACCACCAACACTTAAAATACAACATTTAAACTCCATAAAAACACTAAAATCAACATATTAGATTTTAACCCAAAACCCCCAAACACCAATCCAACCCAAAACCTCAACCATAACACACCAAACCACTATCAAAACGAAGACAAAGACGAGGGTAAGAAACTTACCAACTTATCTTCCAGAAATCCGGCTCCTAGGACGAGCCTCCATTGATTTTCTCATCAAAGGGAAAGGGGAAGGGTTTGGGGTGAGAGAGAGGCGTGAGAGGGAGAGGAGAGGAGAGAAATGGATTCCAAATGACGGAACCCCGAGTCCATCTGGTATATATAGCAAAAATGCACCAAAATACCAATACCTTCACAAATACATCATGATTCATTAAAAATAATCTGTTTTCAAAAACTCTCTCTCCGACATCAAATCCCCCTACCAGCCCCAACATAAAGCACCCCGGACAGCAAGTCCCACCAAAACCCAACTCATAGGTTTTCCACCAAATGAGAATACAATCTCAACTTTTGGATCCAACGATCCCAAATGCCCGATTTAACAACCTCGGGAGACCCAAAATCGCAATTAATTCCTAATTGCCACAATTATTAGTCCATCAAGGATTAATACCACACATTAATCCCCAGACATCACATCACTTCTGGGAAGGTCTTCAGTCAGCTCTAGGTACAGAGTTGAGGTTGAGCACAGCCTATCATCCCCAGACAAACGGACAGACCGAGTGTACGATACAGACGCTCGAAGATATGTTGAGGGCTTGTGTGCTGGAGTTCGACACTTCTTGGCAGGACTCAGTAGCCTTGGTGGAATTTTCTTATAATAACAGTTACCAGGCTAGCATACAGATGGCTCCATTTGAAGCCCTATATGGCAGGCGTTGCAGGTCGCCTTTTTGTTGGGATGATGTGGACCGTAAATTGGTCGTAGGACCAGAGTTGGTCTAGGATATGGAAGAAAAGGTAAAGGTTATCAGGAGAAAGATGAAGGCAGCTCAGGACAGACAGGCAGCGTATGCCAATCAGCGGCGAAGGCCGTTGGAGTTTCAGTTAGGCGACAGAGTCTTTCTAAAGATCTCACCTTTCAGAGGTGTGGTACGATTTGGGATGCGGGGAAAGTTATCCCCAAGATATGTAGGGTCGTATGAGATCTTGCAGCGTGTTTGTACTCTGGCGTACCGTTTGGCTTTACCGCCCTCCCTGTCTGGTATACACGATGTATTGCATGTGTCTATGCTGAGGAAGTACGAGCCAGATCCTTCGCATGTGTTGCAGCCTTCAGAGGTGCAGTTTGAGTCCGATGTTTCCTATGTGGAATGGCCTATCAGGATTTTGGATAGGGCAGACCGCAGGCTTCGGAACAAAGTTATTCCTATGGTCAAGGTTCAGTGGGATCGTAGGGGTGTCAAGGAGGCCACGTGGGAGACAGAGCAACACATGGTGCAGCACTATCCAGAACTATTTTCTGGTATGTGATTTATGTTTTGTTTTACATTGGGTAAGTGCATGCTGATTTCGAAGGCGAAATCTTATAAGTAGGGGAGTATTGTGATATCCCCGAAATGATATGTGATTTTAATCATTTATTTAAATTATGATGATTTTGGGTGTTAATTCATGGGATTGAATTAATATTATTGAGGAGACATTTCAGGGTGCATGTGATATATGTTGGGATTTTGGGGTTGTGGCATGTTTAATTGGGGTGTGTGTTATTTGTTTTGGTGAAGCGTGTTTAATGGGAATTGAAGTATTTTATTGAGAAAATACTATAAATATCATGTGAGGATATTTTAATACATCGTGCTAAATACCGGGACCAAAACATAACACATCATACCACCCAACACCCAACCACCCCCCCCCCCCCCCAACCCATACCAATCAGCTGAGTAAGGCTGACTTTCCACCCCACTTGGCACAATCATTCAACCCTTCTCCTCCATTCCAAATCTCGACCTTTCTCTCCCAAATAACCTCCAGCATCTGCTAAGCAAAATCGTGTGGAGCCCATCCATTTCCATTTCTTGGAAGCCTCTCAAAAATCGGAGCAAAGTAGGGTGAGAAACCATGCTCTGTTTTTTATTTAAGATTGATTAAGTTCTTGCTTTTAAGTAGTGTGAAAATGGCATGTTAGCTTAGGTTTCTTAAAACCTTCGATTTAAATGCTTACATGGTGTTATTATGAAGCTCTCAGTATTTTTCCTTGAGCATGTTACATGTTTTATGTGAAGGATTTAAGCATGTAAAATATGGTGTTCGAAAATCTGGGTAGAGGTATGCCCTGTTTTTTCTGGAAAATATGGGATGGGAGTGATATTGTGAAGGTGTTATCATGCATGTTAGATAGGTTTTTGGTAAACCTTTGATTTGAGTACATACATGGTATTTTTGTGAAGCCCTTGGCATTTTTGTTCTAGCATGTTTTATGTTATATGTTGTAGTTTTAATAGCATGAAATGAGGTGCTCAAGAAATCTGGAAATGAAATATGTTGCCCTGTTTCCGGAAAGGTTGGTTGAGTACTGATGTAAATGGGCAATTTTAATGCATGTGGGTTTGAGTTTGCGCTATGATCTTGTTATGAATACACTCAGGGTAGTGTATTTTAGCTGCTAGCATAATTGTTTAAGCATGTGGTGTATCCTATATGCTAGATTAAAGGGTATGGAAATAGGTGTTCGAGAATTCTGGAATTGTGTTTCTCGAACAGAGCATCTCGATCGATCAAAAATTCCATCTCGATCGATCGAGCAAGGCAGAACATTGGCTTTAAAAGAAGTCGTCTTCTCGATCGATCGAAAAGAGGGGCCTATCGATCGAGAGACCCAGAATGTTGAAAAATATAAATTGTTATATTTTGTTTAATTTTTGATATTGGATTGTAATGAGACATCTAATATTGTGTTGTACACTAGTGTAGAGCCTTCACAGACAGCTACACAGCGCAGGGGATAGAGTCCCAAAACACATTACATTTTGGAAAGGTACGTAAGCGACGTACGGGCATCCCAAGGGTAACATGTACTTTATGTTTGTCTATTTGACACATGATGAATGCAATGTGATGCATTAAGAGTATGATACATGTTATTATGCATTGTGATTGCATATTGTGATGTGGAATAAAAGAGGTGTATTCCACGAGTCAGGGATGATCACAGTGAAGATTTTAATGCTTACTCTTTACCGCTAAAAATGTGGAGCGGGAGGGGGGAGGCTCGCTTGCACATGGAGGCGGGGTATACCATACTATGCGAGGATGAGATACCGCTTTTATGAAGAAGCGAGGATGAGATACCGCTTGTTTTGAGATTATGAAGCGAAGAAGCATTAAAATAACTGATGATGACTGACTCAAGAAAAAGAGATAATATGCCATGACATTTATTTATGAAGCCATATGTTCATATAGTGTTTTGATTATGAATTATGGTACAGGGACAACCAATAGGCGTTGTAAATGCGATGGAAATACAGGAAGTGTTTTGTATTTATGATTATGCATTTACGTCTTACATTAATATTATGTTGAATATGAATTATGATATGCTGATGTGTTGGGGGTTGTCTTTGTAGGTGCTTTTGATGATTGAGAACTAGGGTCGGGGTTGAAATGCTGAGCTGTAAGGAGTGCTACAGGATTAGCATGTTAGAGAATTTTTTTTGTATAGCTTCTACAAGAAGTAGAGTAAGACTATAATGTAGTACCTTTTGTAGGAATATGTGAAATTCCTTTTAAACTTTTGGTACTGTAATCTCTTAAGCTCAGGTTAATCAACACGACTTATTACTCTGATATATACACATGAATGATTAGTTCTCTTAATTGCACCTTAGTATCTTGATTTGATAACGGGGTCTCACATAATCACTCCGGGATCAACACAATTAATTTCTTGAAATCAAACTTTTGGTAAGGAATTAATGCTTTGTAAGCTTGTAAAAGCTATGTATATGTGTAGAAGAGTTGGTTAATGATGGTAAAACAAGTTTGAATTGCCATAGAAGGAATTAAAGCGAATAAATCTGTTTTGGATGCAAGAAATGGGCATAGCATGTTGTAGTTTACCTTCGATGCATGTTTGAAGGTATGCTATGAAGCATGGAGGTAGAACCATGGGGATAAACTTGAAAATCGACATGTTCTGAAACTGTTGCTGTCTAGCGATCGATCACTATCATCGTACCGATCGATCGCTGAGACAGGAGAAAGTTTAAGGCGGTTTATGCTTGGAGCGATCGATCGCTGCATGTGACCGATCAATCGCGAGCTGTAGCGATCGATCGCTAAAAGATGACCGATCGATCGCTAGAAGGCCGTAGCATTTTATGAAAATCAGACTTTAATATCAATCGATCGCTACCAAATACCGATCGATCGCTAGGGTTCATTAGTTGGAGCGATCGATCGTTGGGATTGACCGATCGATCGCAAGACCAAGATTATGAAAATGTTGTATTTTCTTGGTAGTTGTCTAATGACATGGTTTATGACATTGTATATTGTTGATTTTCATGTAGCATCGTCACAGGGGAAAGGACAACGAGGCGGTTAAACATTGACGCCTGACTTTATATATTTTTTGTGTCGCACGACAGGTACGTGTTGATGTACGGGTATTGATGTCGTCACAGGGGAAAGGACATCCATTATGTATTATCTTAACATACATCTGTGAGTCTGAATTAAGTAATAACATACACTGATTAAGATTATCTTACTAGTTCAGTTGTGACAGGAGTTATAAAAACCTACCAACTACACATCATATGTACAACAACAACCTACTACAAGATAACTCCTAGGCAGTGGTTCAGCTCGCAGCGGAAAATGACTCACATCCCGTCTCCCCACGTCTATGAGTCCCTACAGAAACATTCACACAACATGAGTATAGATAACAACTATCTCAGTGCGATATCAAAAGAATAACAATAATGATAAAGCACAATAAAATCATCAATAGTGAATGCTCTGTATCATGCATCAACAAATGCACTATGTCATGACATGTCTCAACAATCACCCTATTATCACGAGCCCCATATGATATGCCTATTCAGCTCAATATGTCAGTGGAACTACATCACATCTTCATATTAGCAGCACATATCATAGTACCGTACTCATATGTGATAATAGCCAGAGCATATACCCAAACCAGGCGTATATCTCTCAAGCCAAAGCATATGTAGTATATCTATCGTGGCAACGATCCCAGCCAAAGCATATACCAAGACAGTCATATCTATCAAGGCAATGATCTTACCAAAGCATATACACATATCTATCAAGGCATCCATCCCAATCATATGAAATCCATGTATGTACATGCATATGATACTAACAATCATATGACACAAAACTAACAAAAATCATATGATATCAAAATCATAACATCATCATTACATAATATCTATGCTCCGTACGTCAACACGTACCTGTACTGCGACAACAAAAGCGATAAATCAGGCGTTGATGGCTAATTGCGTCTTTGCCCCGTCCCCTGTGATGATGTTACAAACACATGAACAATATACCATTTTATAAGAGGCTTCAAAAATAAATGTTACAAAAATTTAACATTTTTCCACAATCTGCCATCACCGATCGATCGCCCCAGATTCTCGATCGATCGCCGAACTATTCACTTTTCACCGATCGATCGAACGAAAGCACCGATCGATCGCCACATGTACCGATCGATCGCCTCAAAATCACCGATCGATCGCCGCATGCTCAAACCGCCTTCAAATGTTTCTGTCAGCGTCGATCGATCGGAAATCCTTACCGATCGATCGCTGCGCTTCGAACATTTCAAACCATGGCGATTTCAAGCATATCTTCATGGTATTTCTTGCACAATTCGTTTCCTCTCATTTAACCACCTTTCATGAAATCCCTAGGATCATATAAACATGTTTCTAACATCCTAGAATCCAATTCATGGCAAAGAAACAAGTTATGATTCTAACCATAAATATTTGATATTCAAATTCACATACTTCAACACCAACTACACAATTCAAGTGTAAAACCATGAATTCCTTACCAAGATGGTACAATTTCACTTTACACAACTTCCTAGCTCAATTCACAAGTGAATCCCAAGCTCAAACCAACAAGAACTTGAAAGAGATGGAGAGGAGCTTGTGTAGTGTTTTAGTAGGTGTAAAATGAGACACTATGTGATTCTCCTCCCTAAATCACTTGATATAAGGTCATTAACTCCCTAACTCACTTGAAGTTAATGACATGTTAAGTAACATGTATTTGAAGATAAAATCCAAATTCAAATGCAAATCCAATTCAAATTCAATTCACATGCATATTCAAATGCCTACTAGTTCATGTTGCTTGATATGTTATTATTAAATCATTGTACACCATGTTTCATTCCTTGCCCTTGCCATATATCATTTCATACATGTATTAATTCATTATTGGTTCCACCCGAACCCCCATTATCATACTGCATAATGATATAATTATACCACAATCATATCACACGTGTATAAAACAAATCGAGGCATTACAATTCTCCCCCACTCAATGAATTTCGTCCTCGAAATTGCATATACAAACATAATACATGCATATGAGATATACAACATAAGAAACATGTATAAATAACATATCAACATACCAGAAAACCTATCCGGATACCGTTGCATCATATGCTGCTCCGTCTCCCACGTTGCCTCTTCGACACCCCGTCTGTCCCACTGTACTTTAACCATAGGAATCATTTTATTACGCAACCTGCGTTAAGCTCGATCCAAGATCATAACCGGTCGTTCCTCATACGACACATCTGTATCCAACTGTACATTAGGTAACTGTAATACATGACTCGGATCTGGTTCATATTTCCTCAACAGTGAAACATGAAAGACATCATGAATACTACTCAAGGCCGGCGGTAGTGCCAAACGATATGCCAATGTAACAATACGTTGCAATACCTCATACGGACCAACATACCGTGGAGACAATTTTCCACGCTTACCAAACCGTACTACACCTTTAAAAGGTGAGATTTTCAAGAACACAAGGTCACCATCTTGAAATTCAAGTGGTCTCCGTCGCTTATTGGCATAAGCAGCCTGTCTGTCCTGAGCAGCTTTAAGTCTCAATCGAATTAATTTTATTTTCTCTTCCATGTCATGAATCATATCCGGTCCATGTAAGGAAGACTGATCCACATCATCTCAATACAATGGCGATCTACATCGTCGCCCATACAAAGCCTCAAATGGTGCCATCTGTATACTAGATTGATAACTGTTATTATATGAAAATTCCACTAATGGCAATGACTCTTGCCAAGAGGTATCAAACTCTAATACACAGGCACGCAACATATCCTCAAGTGTCTGTATCGTACGCTCTGTTTGTCCATCTGTCTGAGGATGATATGCTGTACTCAACCGCACTTCAGTTCCCAATGCTGTCTGTAACCCTTCCCAAAAACGAGAAGTAAATCTCGGATCCCTATCCGATACAATGAAAACTGGGATACCATGTAGTCTCACTACATGTTGAATGTACAACTGTGCCATTCTCAGATATGTAAATGTCATACAATATGGCACGAAATGAGATACTTTGGTGAGTCGGTCAACAATCACCCAAATAGCATCGCAACCAGAAGACGTCCGTGGCAAATGAGTCACAAAATCCATCGTGATATGTTCCCATTTCCACTGAGGAATTTCCAAACTGTGTAATTCACCTCCTGGTTTCTGTCTTTCCGCTTTCACTTGTTGACAGATCAAACACCGTTTCACAAAGCTCAACACATCTTGTTTCATACGTTTCCACCAAAATTGGGTACGTAAATCATGATACATTTTCTTCCCTCCAGGATGTATACTGTATCTACTACAATGAGCACGTTGTAGTAGTTCTTGGCGTAGTCCTAATATCGCAGGTACTACCCAACAAGTCCTGTATTTCAGAATTCCATCATTTTCAAGTACAAACTGTGATGTTTGTCCTTGACTTATCAGTTCTTTCCAATGTTGCATCTCATCATCCGTCATTTGTGCCTTTCTGATTTTGTCAAAAATGTCAGGTTCAACCAATAATGTTGATACCCGTACTGGCACTGTTTCCACATCAAAATCATAACCTAAAGTACAACAAAAAGTCATCAATGCTGATAAATGAATCATCTCATCAGCCGTATGATGTACTTTTCGACTCAAGGCATCTGCTGTAAGATTAGCTTTTCCTGGATGATATTCAATTTCACAATCATAATCTTTCAACAGATCCATCCATCTCCTTTGCCTCATATTCAACTCTGCTTGAGTGAATAAAAACTTTAAACTCTTATGATCTGTATATATGGTAAACGACGTACCATATAAATAATGTCGCCATATCTTCAAGGCAAAGACAATGGCAGCCAATTCCAGATCATGTACTGGATATCGCATTTCATGTGGCTTCAACTGTCGTGATGCATAAGCCACTACATGTTTGTCCTGTATCAATACACAACCCAAGCCTAGTAATGATGCATCAGTATATTGTGATATCCCCGAAATGATTATGTGGGTAATCATGCATTTAAGGGTGGTTAATTATGAACCTATATGTTTAAAGCGTTTGTATGTGGGATTAATTTATTTAATTTGATGATGTGGTTTAGGAAGCATGTTAGGTGTTTTTAATTGTTGTGTTGATGTGGTAGAATAATAAAATATCGAGGAGGGATATTTTTATACATCGTATGAAATACCGGGACACAATTAAACACCACAAACCACCCCACATGCAACCACCCAACCCCCACTTGCAGCCAAACCCACGCCCCTCCCCTGTTTTCTGGGAAAGCAGATTGACTTATAGGCATGTTTGGACTTAGATATTTTGAGTCTTGCCTCTTCCAAAAGCTTCCTTCTTTTTCCCTTCATTTCTCTGCAACTTGGTCGAGTTCCAGGAGAAAAGTGATCGGGTTTCATGCTTCCTTTCATAAAGAAAATCGAAGGGCAAAAGTGGTGAGGAGTCACATTTTTTCCCAGTTTTCAAGTTTCCTGGCATGCTTGTTCTTTGTAGCAGTCTTGGCATGATAGTTTAGGGTATGATGTTATCTTGTTATGAATACCTTTTTGGGATGTTTGTGAAGCCTTTAGCATGTTTAGTTAAGAAACTTGCATGCTTTATGTGCTATATTTATGCTAGAGAAAAGGGCTCCTCGAACACCCGAGCAGAGAAGTACTCTGTTTTCCATGTTAGGAAGGGTTTTACCATGATGTTTCGAAGCATGCTAACTTAGGTTTTGGTTGAACCTTTGATGTGTTTTTATGTATGGTAACTTGTTGAAGGTACCAGTATATTTCCTTGAGCATGTTGCATGTGTTATGTGAAAGATTTAATCATGTGAAAGGTAGTGTTCGAAAATTCTGGGCAAGGTTCAAATGCCCTGTTTTCTGGAAATATATGTGCGAAGAGTACTTTTATGAAGGTGTTATCATGCATGATAAGCTTATATATTGGAGAAACTTTGATGTAAAAACATGCTTGGTAGTTTTGTGAAACCCATGGCATGTTTAGTTGAGCAAGGTTTATGTTATATGTGTTAGTTTTAATAGCATGAAAAGAGGTGCTCAAGAATTCTGGAAATGAAAATGTGCCCTGTTTCCAGAAAAAGTTGATCCAGTACTTGTTTTAATGATCGATGTTTATGCATGTAGGTTTATGCTAAGGGTGTATATTTGGTTTGAATACACTCAGGGTAGTGTAGTTCAAATGCTAGCATGATGGTCTTGGTATGTATATTGTCCTACATGTTAGATTTAAGGGTATGATTATCGGTGTTAAGCAATTCTGGAAAATCGCCGAAGGAACAAGGTTGGCGATCGATCGCCAAGGAGGCAGGATCGATCGCGACGTTCCAGTAAGTTTTGGCGATCGATCGCCAATATAGTGGCGATCGATCGCGGATTGAATTTTTCTGGTATGCGAGGCAGTAGCATCTCGCGATCGATCGGGGCTCATGGGCGATCGATCGCGAGATGATATTAAAGGATTTGTTTGGTTTTTTTTTTTTTTTTATTTGGTTTTGCTTCCGGATTATTATGAGGTGCCTAATATTGTGTTGTGTGGCTATGTAGAACCATCCCAGGTGCCAGCACAACCGAGGAGATAAAGTCGATTGACTCCTCTATCTTTTGAAAGGTACGTAAGCGACGTACGGGCATCCCAACGGTAACATGTACTTTATGTTTGTCTTTATGACACATGATGAATGCAATGTGGTGCATTAAGATTATGATACATGTTTTTATGCATTGTTTTTGCATATGTATGTTGTGAAATATAAGAGGTGTATTTCACGAGTCAAAGTTATCTTAGTAAGGATTTTAATGGCTTACGCTAAAGTCCATTGGAAGCGATGAAGAATTCCGCTTACATGGAGTAGCAACGCTAAAGTCCATTGGAAGCGATGAAGAATTCCGCTTACATGGAGTAGCAACGCTAAAGTCCATTGGAAGCGATGAAGAATTCCGCTTACATGGAGTAGCAAGAAGCATTAAAATGTACTAATGATAAGGGCTCAGGATGAAATAAGGATTTAAGGGAAAAGGAATGTCATGACATTGCATATCCATACATTCATATAATGTGTTTCTATTATGAATTATGGTACAGGGACAACCAATGGGCGATATAAATGCTGGAAGTACGGGAAGGACTTGTGTTTAAGATTTGCATTTATGCCTTACTTTCATATTATGTTAAATATGAATTGTGTTATGCTCATGTGTTGGGGGTTGTCTTTGTAGGTGCTTTTGTTGACGAGAACCAGGGCCGGGGTTGATATGCTGAGCTGTAAGGAGTGCTACAGGATTAGCATGATAGAGTTTTAGTATAGCTTCTACTGAGTAGAGTAAGACTATGATGTAGTACCTTTGTGGGAAGTATGTCTTTCCTTTTTGGAACTTTTTGGTACTGTAATCTCTAAAGCTCAGGTTAATCAACACGGCACTTTACTCTGATATAATCACATGTATGTTTAGTTCTCTAAATTGCACCTTAATATCTTGATGTGATAACGGGGTCTCACATTTAGTGGTATCAGAGCAGTGGTTAGATAACCAGGGAAGAGTGAAGGGTAGCCTTTAGAGACAAGTTGGCTAGGTATTCATTTAGGCATGCTTATGCATGTGATGCATATGGTTGTATACGTGATATACTAACATGCTTTGAATATTTTACTCTTGTTATCTAACGGCTTATATTATGAACTGCTTTTGGTATTGTTGTTAACTATTGTGTTGCAGCATGGCGGACCTCAATGAAGAGGTAGGAGATATGGACAGTAGACATGCCAGTATTGCTCAGCCGAACCCCTTACCACCACCTGCTGTGGGCGTGGAGCCCAGTGTACAGATATTACTGCCAGGGGAGCTCAGTTTGAAGCAGTTTCTGAGTTTCCATCCGCCCATGTTTGAGGGGACTGAGTCTGGTGAAGTAGCTGAGGAATGGTTGGAACGTATAGAGCAGATACTTGTGACTGCACCTTGTGCACTCACGGCATGGCTGAGGTTAGCAGAGTTTCAGCTGGCTAAGAAGCCTGCTATGTGGTGGAAGACCACCGTGATGGAGCTGAGAGCTCTAGGTATGGCAGTTGACTGGACTGTATTCCGGACCCGGTTCCTTAACCGGTATTTCTCTGCAGCTGCCAGACAATTGAAGGAAGATGAGTTCAACAGTTTGAAGCAGGGTAGCATGTCCGTAGCAGACTACGCTATGCAGTATTCCTCACTGCTGAGGTATGTACCTCATATTGCTGTCAGCAGCCATGCCAAGATGAGGAACTTTCTGAAAGGTCTGAGGCCGGAGCTATTCGATAGGGTTATCTCTAACAACCCCAGCTCGTTTGACGACGCCCTGACACGGGCAGAGTTGGCAGAGATTGCCGTAGGCGCATACAAGGATGTTGTACCCCCCTTTTGTACCATCACAGAGGCCTACTACTGACAGTCTGAAGCCACGAGGGGATCAGTTTAAGGCTCGTGGGGCCTCATCATCTTCCAGGTTTAGTGGGAAGAAGTCTCATGGACAGAAGCAGAACACCCGGGGGCACACACAAGGAAACAGGACAGAGGTAACCAGGTGTACCAACTGCGGAGGATGGCATTTGTTACGTGACTGTCGAGGTTGCTATATTTGTGGCAAGATGGGCCACATAGCTCGGGGTTGCCCCAATCGGGCAGTTCAGACGGATTCAGGGCCGAATAGGCCAAGGTTTGATGCTGGGAGGGCACCACAGAGGCAGCAGTTTGCACCACGACCCCTGGGAGGTCAGACGACAGGACCGCCGCAGGGACAGGTGTATGCACTGACCAGGGAGCAGGCCGAGGCAGCCCCAGAGGAGGTCATTGCTGGTACGTGTCATTTACTTACGTACCCTGCACTTATATTGATAGATACAGGTGCTTCCCATTCCTTTGTATCTACTGCCTTTGTGGAAGGACACCATTTGTGCTCGTCTCTGTTACCCACGCCTCTCATGGTCTCGACACCCACGGGGAAGCATGTGATTGCGGATCGACAGTTATCAGATTGCCTCATTTATTTTGAGGGCAATGATCTGAGGGCCGATTTGATTCAGTTAGAAATGGCAGACTTTGACTGCATTATCGGCATTGATGTGTTGAGCAGATACCGAGCTATGGTAGATTGCCAAAAGAGGATGGTTCGTTTTCTGTCTGATCGGGGGTTCCAGTGGACTTTTTATGGGGACGGCTCTCGTCCAAGGATACCAGTAATCTCGGCGGTTAAGATGTCGCGGTTATTGGAACGTGGTCATACTGGGTACCTTATTTATGCTATGAATGCTTCAGAGGAGAAGGAAGTGAGAGCCGAGGACATTCCAGTTGTGGCGGAGTTCAGTGATGTGTTTCCAGATGAGATTCCGGGATTTCCGCCAGTCAGGGATGTGGAGTTTGCTATTGAGCTGCTGCCAGGGACATCAGCCATTTCTCGTGCCCCATACAGGATGGCACCGGCAGAGCTGAGGGAGCTGAAGGTACAGTTACAGGAGCTCCTCGACAAGGGATACATCCGCCCTAGTGTATCGCCTTGGGGTGCGCCAGTCTTGTTTGTGAAAAAGAAGGATGGATCAATGCGTCTGTGCATTGACTACAGGCAACTGAACAAGGCTACAGTGAAGAACAGATATCCGCTTCCGAGGATTGATGATCTGTTCGACCAGCTTCAGGGTACGGAGGTGTACTCCAAGATAGATTTGAGGTCAGGCTATCACCAGGTACGGGTTAGAGCTGGTGATGTCCAAAAGACGGCTTTTAGAACTCGGTATGGACACTATGAGTTCTTGGTGATGCCGTTCGGTGTAACAAATGCACCTGCAGTCTTTATGAGCCTGATGAACAGAGTATTTCAGGAGTACCTCGATCAGTTTGTGATCGTGTTTATTGATGACATCCTAGTCTATTCGAGGAATGAGGAGGATCATGCCGATCATCTGAGGACAGTACTCCAGATCCTCAGAGATCATCAGTTATACGCCAAACTCAGCAAGTGTGAGTTTTGGCTGAACAGTGTTGCATTTTTGGGCCATATCATATCACGAGAGGGGATATCAGTAGACCCGAGGAAGATAGAGGCAGTTATGGATTGGTCTACCCCTACTTCAGTCAGTGAGATTCGAAGTTTTCTTGGTCTGGCTGGCTATTATCGACGTTTCGTCGAGGGTTTCTCAAAGATCGCCAAGCCACTTACACAGCTGACTCAGAAGGGAGTCCCATTTTGTTGGTCAGAGGCTTGTGAGCAGAGCTTCCGGGAATTAAAGCACAGGCTGACTACTGCGCCAGTTCTAGTGATACCCAAGGAGAACAAAGGATTTGTTCTTTATACCGATGCATCTCTACAGGGATTCGGGTGCGTGCTGATGCAGGACAGACATGTAGTGGCTTACGCTTCGAGACAGTTGAAGCCACATGAGACGAGGTATCCAGTCCATGATCTGGAGTTGGCAGCTATAGTGTTCGCCTTGAAGATATGGCGACACTACTTATACGGTACCTCATTTACCATCTTCACTGATCACAAGAGCCTGAAATTCTTGTTTACACAGGCTGAGCTGAACATGAGGCAGAGGAGATGGATGGACCTGCTGAAGGACTACGATTGTGAAATCGAATATCACCCGGGAAAAGCAAATTTGACAGCCGACGCTTTGAGTCGGAAGGTGAGGAGCACAGCAGAGGATGCTATGTCTCTGTCAGCTATGTTTGGCTCCTACTGCCATTTGGGATTCGATTATGATGTATCTTCTTCACCAGTACAGGTTTTGACCTTGCTAGCTGAGCCTGTTATATTTGATCACATCAGGAAGGCTCAGGGGACCGATGTAGAGGTTCAGAGATGGATGTTAGTGGTTCATTCAGGACAGCCATCGAGATTCAGAGTGGCTGATGACGGTTCTCTGAGGCTCGGCGACAGATGGGTGGTTCCAGATACAACCGAGTTGCGCCAAGGTATATTACAGCGAGCTCATTGCAGCAGGATGAGTGTCCATCCAGGTGGGAAGAAGATGTATAAGGATCTACGCAGCCAGTTCTGGTGGAGGCGTATGAAACAGGATGTCACCTCTTTTGTCAAGCGTTGTTTGATTTGTCAGCAAGTGAAAGCTGAGAGACAAAGGCCTGGAGGTGAACTAAGAAGTTTAGAGGTACCCGAGTGGAAGTGGCAGCACGTATCTATGGATTTCGTGACCCACTTGCCGAGGACTGTTTCGGGTTTTGATGCCATCTGGGTAGTCGTGGACAGGTTGACTAAGAGTGCTCATTTCATTCCCTACTGTATGACCTTCACGCACTTAAGAATGGCGCAGTTATATGTCAAAAATGTGGTGAGACTGCACGGGATCCCTGTTTCGATTGTGTCAGATCGAGATCCGCGGTTTACATCTCACTTTTGGGAGGGTCTGCAGACAGCTCTAGGTACAGAGTTGAGGTTGAGCACAGCCTATCATCCCCAGACGGACGGACAGACCGAGCGTACGATACAGACGCTCGAAGACATGTTGAGGGCTTGTGTGCTGGAGTTTGACACTTCATGGCAGGACTCGATAGCCTTGGTGGAATTTTCTTACAACAACAGCTACCAGGCAAGTATTCAGATGGCTCCTTTCGAGGCCCTCTATGGTAGGCGTTGTAGGTCACCCTTGTGTTGGGATGACATGGACCGTAAGTCGGTTGGAGGACCTGAGTTGATTCAGGAAATGGAAGAGAAAGTTAAGGTTATCAGAACAAAGATGAAGGCAGCTCAGGATAGACAGGCAGCATATGCCAATCAGCGGCGTAGACCGTTGGAGTTTCAGTTAGGCGACAGAGTGTTTTTAAAGATCTCACCCTTCAGAGGCGTAGTACGGTTTGGGATGCGAGGGAAATTATCCCCGAGGTACGTAGGGCCGTATGAGATCTTACAGCGTATTGGTACTCTGGCATACCGGTTGGCTTTACCGCCCTCTCTGTCTGGCATACACGACGTTTTTCATGTGTCTATGCTGAGGAAGTATGAGCCAGATCCCTCACATGTGTTGCAGCCTTCAGAGGTTCAGATTGAGTCCGATGTTTCTTATGTGGAGCGGCCTATCAGGATTTTGGATAGAGCAGACCGCAGACTTCGGAACAAGGTTATTCCTATGATCAAGGTACAGTGGGATCGTAGGGGTGTCGAGGAGGCCACGTGGGAGACAGAGCGACACATGGTGCAGTACTATCCAGAACTGTTTTCTGGTATGCGTTTATGTACTGTTTTATTTCTAGTTAGCAGCATGTTTGATTTCGGGACGAAATCTTATAAGTAGGGGAGTATTGTGATATCCCCGAAATGATTATGTGGGTAATCATGCATTTAAGGGTGGTTAATTATGAACCTATATGTTTAAAGCGTTTGTATGTGGGATTAATTTATTTAATTTGATGATGTGGTTTAGGAAGCATGTTAGGTGTTTTTAATTGTTGTGTTGATGTGGTAGAATAATAAAATATCGAGGAGGGATATTTTTATACATCGTATGAAATACCGGGACACAATTAAACACCACAAACCACCCCACATGCAACCACCCAACCCCCACTTGCAGCCAAACCCACGCCCCTCCCCTGTTTTCTGGGAAAGCAGATTGACTTATAGGCATGTTTGGACTTAGATATTTTGAGTCTTGCCTCTTCCAAAAGCTTCCTTCTTTTTCCCTTCATTTCTCTGCAACTTGGTCGAGTTCCAGGAGAAAAGTGATCGGGTTTCATGCTTCCTTTCATAAAGAAAATCGAAGGGCAAAAGTGGTGAGGAGTCACATTTTTTCCCAGTTTTCAAGTTTCCTGGCATGCTTGTTCTTTGTAGCAGTCTTGGCATGATAGTTTAGGGTATGATGTTATCTTGTTATGAATACCTTTTTGGGATGTTTGTGAAGCCTTTAGCATGTTTAGTTAAGAAACTTGCATGCTTTATGTGCTATATTTATGCTAGAGAAAAGGGCTCCTCGAACACCCGAGCAGAGAAGTACTCTGTTTTCCATGTTAGGAAGGGTTTTACCATGATGTTTCGAAGCATGCTAACTTAGGTTTTGGTTGAACCTTTGATGTGTTTTTATGTATGGTAACTTGTTGAAGGTACCAGTATATTTCCTTGAGCATGTTGCATGTGTTATGTGAAAGATTTAATCATGTGAAAGGTAGTGTTCGAAAATTCTGGGCAAGGTTCAAATGCCCTGTTTTCTGGAAATATATGTGCGAAGAGTACTTTTATGAAGGTGTTATCATGCATGATAAGCTTATATATTGGAGAAACTTTGATGTAAAAACATGCTTGGTAGTTTTGTGAAACCCATGGCATGTTTAGTTGAGCAAGGTTTATGTTATATGTGTTAGTTTTAATAGCATGAAAAGAGGTGCTCAAGAATTCTGGAAATGAAAATGTGCCCTGTTTCCAGAAAAAGTTGATCCAGTACTTGTTTTAATGATCGATGTTTATGCATGTAGGTTTATGCTAAGGGTGTATATTTGGTTTGAATACACTCAGGGTAGTGTAGTTCAAATGCTAGCATGATGGTCTTGGTATGTATATTGTCCTACATGTTAGATTTAAGGGTATGATTATCGGTGTTAAGCAATTCTGGAAAATCGCCGAAGGAACAAGGTTGGCGATCGATCGCCAAGGAGGCAGGATCGATCGCGACGTTCCAGTAAGTTTTGGCGATCGATCGCCAATATAGTGGCGATCGATCGCGGATTGAATTTTTCTGGTATGCGAGGCAGTAGCATCTCGCGATCGATCGGGGCTCATGGGCGATCGATCGCGAGATGATATTAAAGGATTTGTTTGGTTTTTTTTTTTTTTTTATTTGGTTTTGCTTCCGGATTATTATGAGGTGCCTAATATTGTGTTGTGTGGCTATGTAGAACCATCCCAGGTGCCAGCACAACCGAGGAGATAAAGTCGATTGACTCCTCTATCTTTTGAAAGGTACGTAAGCGACGTACGGGCATCCCAACGGTAACATGTACTTTATGTTTGTCTTTATGACACATGATGAATGCAATGTGGTGCATTAAGATTATGATACATGTTTTTATGCATTGTTTTTGCATATGTATGTTGTGAAATATAAGAGGTGTATTTCACGAGTCAAAGTTATCTTAGTAAGGATTTTAATGGCTTACGCTAAAGTCCATTGGAAGCGATGAAGAATTCCGCTTACATGGAGTAGCAACGCTAAAGTCCATTGGAAGCGATGAAGAATTCCGCTTACATGGAGTAGCAACGCTAAAGTCCATTGGAAGCGATGAAGAATTCCGCTTACATGGAGTAGCAAGAAGCATTAAAATGTACTAATGATAAGGGCTCAGGATGAAATAAGGATTTAAGGGAAAAGGAATGTCATGACATTGCATATCCATACATTCATATAATGTGTTTCTATTATGAATTATGGTACAGGGACAACCAATGGGCGATATAAATGCTGGAAGTACGGGAAGGACTTGTGTTTAAGATTTGCATTTATGCCTTACTTTCATATTATGTTAAATATGAATTGTGTTATGCTCATGTGTTGGGGGTTGTCTTTGTAGGTGCTTTTGTTGACGAGAACCAGGGCCGGGGTTGATATGCTGAGCTGTAAGGAGTGCTACAGGATTAGCATGATAGAGTTTTAGTATAGCTTCTACTGAGTAGAGTAAGACTATGATGTAGTACCTTTGTGGGAAGTATGTCTTTCCTTTTTGGAACTTTTTGGTACTGTAATCTCTAAAGCTCAGGTTAATCAACACGGCACTTTACTCTGATATAATCACATGTATGTTTAGTTCTCTAAATTGCACCTTAATATCTTGATGTGATAACGGGGTCTCACATATATAAGGCAAACCTGTCATGTTCCGAAGGAATGATCAACACTGGAGGAGTAGTTAACCGATGTTTCAGTTCCTGAAAACTACGCTCACAAGCGTCTGACCATTGAAATGGTACTCCTTTCTGTGTCAATTGTGTCAATGGTTTGGCAATCGCTGAAAATCCTTCAACAAACCGTCTATAATATCCAGCCAAACCCAAGAAACTACGAATCTCTGGTACAGAAGTAGGTGCTGACCAATTCAACACTGCTTCGACTTTCTTCGGATCAACTGATATATCTTCTTCTGAAATTACATGCCCTAAAAAGCCGACACTAGTCAACCAAAACTCACACTTACTGAGTTGGCATATAACTGATGTGTCCTCAACAATTGCAATACCATATGCAAATGTTGAACATGTTCTGCATCACTCTACGAATAGATCAGTATATCATCGATAAAGACAATGACAAAACGATCAAGGTATTCCTGGAACACACGATTCATTAAACTCATAAAGACAGCGGGAGCATTAGTCACTCCAAATGGCATCACCAGAAACTCATAATGTCCATAACGAGTTCTGAATGCTGTCTTCTGTATATCTCCTTCCCTCACACGTATTTGATGATATCCTGACCTCAAATCAATCTTAAAATAAATCCTTGATCCCTGCAACTGATCAAACAAATCATCAATACGAGGAAGAGGATATTTATTCTTTATTGTTACCTTGTTCAATTGTCGATAGTCAATACACAGTCGCATTGTCCCATCCTTCTTCTTAACAAATAAAATCGGAGCACCCCAAGGCGATACTAGGACGTATGTACCCCTTGTCCAATAAATCTTGCAATTGAGTTTTCAATTCTTTCAATTCAGTTGGTGCCATCCGATAGGGAGCTCGTGAAATTGCAGAAGTACCAGGTATCAAATCAATACCAAATTCCACTTCTCGACTCGGTGGAAATTCAGGTATCTCATCTGGAAACACATCCACATATTCTGCAACCACTGGTATCTCCTCCACTTTCCTTTCTCTTTTCTGTTCAGTTACATCAAGGGCATAAATCAAATAACCAGCATGTCCACGTTCTAACAAACGCGACATTCGGATTGCTGATATCAAAGGAATCTTTGCCCTCGATCCCTGGCCATAGAAGAACCATTGATTTCCAGTATCAGACTGAAATCTCACTATCTTCTGACAACAATCCACAACATACTGATATTTACTCAATACATCGATTCCAAGGATGCAATCAAAATCTATCATGTCTAATACAATCAAATCAGCCTGTAGTCTATCCTCAGTCTCAAACTGAATATCACAATCAGATACACTCTGACAAGTCATCACAGTAGTTCCCATGGGTGTCGAGACATAAAGAGGCATCAACAGTGGAGACGAGCATATATGATACTGATCAATAAAGGCTTGTGCAATAAAAGAATGTGATGCACCAGTATCAATTAAAAGTAAAGCAGGATAAGTAAACAAAGTACACTTACCCGCTATCACAGTATCAAGAGCTGCCTCTACTTCCTCCCTGTTCAGTGCATACACCTGAGCCTGAGGTGGTCCTGTCCTCTGTCCTCCACCAGACTGTGGTACACCCTGTGGTCTCTGCTGCACTGTATTTTCTGACACTGGTCCTCTCCTCTGTTGTCCACCCACTTGAGGACAATCACGGATCACATGTCCTGGCTTCCCACAACGGAAACAAACCACTGTATCAAACTGTGGACAATTTCTTTGAAAATGTGGCCCTCCACATTTAAAACATTGTAGTCCTCGTCCACTACTACTACTACTCCCTTGAGACTGTCCCTTAGCTTTTCGGTCATCCCCTTTCCGTGGTCCAAAACGTTTCCCACTAAAGCGAGATGAAGATGCACCACCTCGTGGTGATTTAAATGATTCTCCTTTAGGTCTCATACTCTCAGATGTAGGTGGTTGGGCTTGTCCAACATCTTTGTATACTCCTACAGCAATCTCAGCCATCTCGGCTCTAGTCAATGCTTCTTCATATGATGTAGGGTTATTGGACATGACCCTATCAAACAATTCAGGTCTCAAACCTTTCACAAATTGTCTGATCTTTGCCTTTGTGTTTACAGCAATATGTGGCACATACCGTAGTAAAGAAGAATAGTGTACCGCATAGTCCGATACTGTCATTGCTCCCTGTCTCAAGTTTGTAAATTCATCCTCTTTCCTCTGCCTTGCAGCAACAGAGAAATAATGCTCAAGGAACTTCGTTCTAAACACATCCCAGTTAACTGTCTGTCCTTGCGCTCTCAACTCAAGCACTGTGGATTTCCACCACATCATAGCTTTCTTAGCTAACTGGAATTCAGCTAAGCGTAACCAAGCAGTCTTGGCACACGGTGCTGATACAAATATCTGTTCCACACGTTCCAGCCATTCCTCCGCCAGTTCCCCTGATTCAGTCCCCTCAAACCTGGGTGGCTGATAACTCAGAAACTGCGTCAACGTCAATTCCCCAGGCAACAATACCTGTTCCACTGGCCCTTGCTCAATCGGTGGTGGTGGCACATGCGCCATTCTTACACTAGCATTACCACTCATGGCATCCCCAACATCCTCATGATACCCTCTGTCTGTCAAAGCTGTAGATCAAGGGTTAACAATAACATTCACAAGTATATAACATGTTAGAATAACTGATGTGACTAGAAATAGACACATCTTTAGTGCTTAATTGTCTACGATTTGGTAGGTTTTGATGGATAAATTGATACGTATGCTACCTAATCGTATATTAGTGTAATTGTAGGTACAATCGAAGAAAACGAGCTAAAAACGATGTGTAAAGACCAAGGAGAGACATGGACATGACAAGGACTCAAAGTTGATCAAGAAAAGGGCAAAAATGTAATTTTGGAGGTGGCAATCGATCGCCCGGAAGAGGAAATCGATCGCCTATGGATAGAAACTTTTGCATCAAAATTTACGGGTCCGCGATCGATCGCGAAGAAGTGGCGATCGATCGCCAAAGTCTACTGGAGCTCGGCGATCGATCGCCACTTTATAGCGATCGATCGCCTCAAGGGTTTTTTTGAAAAAAAATAATGCAGCGATCGATCGCCACATTCAAGGCGATCGATCGCCGAAGTGTCCGGAAATTTGGAAATTGAGTCTTTTACCATGTTTAAAAGATTGTATCCCATATTTATCACTTCCACACCCTAAAACTCGAGACTAAGCCTCATTAGCAGTAGTTTTTTGATAGTTTTTCATACTCTTAGAATATTTAGAGATTTTAGATTAATTTGTTTTCAAGTTTTCTTCAAGAACAACGAAGAACGGAACCGGAATCGACAAGCCGGAATCGTGATTTATATTAGTAATTTCTTTTCCTTTATTCATTTAATGTTTTCCATCGAATTTTTATTGTTTTTAGATTTAATTATGCTAGGCTAAAACCCTTCGATTCTTGGTTGAAGGGATACCTGCTTTTGGAATTGAACCTTTTATGAGAATTTGGTTTGATTGTTGAATTAGATTTCGATTTCAATTTGTTTCTCAAATTTCGAATTCCATGATTGTTGTGTTTGTGTATTAGACCGATCACCTAATATTCAATTACATAATCGATAGTTTGTTAAGAAACAACTAAGATCAATAATTAACCGATTGTAGGTGTTATTGAATTTTTAGGAGAAACGGTTGAGTAATCAATTTTAACGGCTGTAGTTTTCATTGATTAGATTTATCGAACTCATTAGTTTTGAAAACTATCATTGATTTAATCATTAACGGCTGTAGTGGTGATTAGAGATTTGGTAAGGGTTGAATTGAATGCTGTTTTCTCTTTGATTACGATAAAGATGAGTAGGAATTGAATTTCCAATCGATAGATAATTGAAAGAATTCGAATGTTTTGATTTGATGACTAAAAGATAATTTTCCAAATGTACGGTTACCTGGAAACCAAGAATCGCTTCGCTCTCATAAGTTTAAATCATCTTAGTTAATCTCGTTAATTAGTTTAATTTTAGAATTTGCTTAGTAGTAATAATTCA
This sequence comes from Haberlea rhodopensis, assembly GCA_907163345.1. Lineage (NCBI taxonomy): Eukaryota > Viridiplantae > Streptophyta > Magnoliopsida > Lamiales > Gesneriaceae > Haberlea > Haberlea rhodopensis. The sequence continues at coordinate 6,021,049 of CAJQUN010000031.1, read as the reverse complement.
TCCTAAAACCCCCTTTGTTACTATTCGTTTTTGGCACGAAATAAATTTACCTTCCCTGTAAGATCGATCCCTACTTCCACTACTACATATTTTTGTCATTAACTGAAGAAGGGTTAATTTGGGCGTACACGATAAACGCTACCAAATTTTGGCGCCGTTGCCGGGGAAGGCAATATTATTTTGTGTCGATTTTTTTTTATCCAGCATTACTACTTTGGTTTGTTAACGAGTACAGGTGGATCGTTCAATCACGAAGATAACTTTCACTACGATCCTGAGATTGAGAGGACGCTACATCAGAGGAGACGAGACGCACGAAGAATTTTAGAACAAGAAGAGGAAGAAAGGAACAACATGGCTGCAAATCAAAGCTTGAGGCAGCTCGCAAATCCTAACTTGGATCAACAACCGCTCTGCATCAGTTTCCCTGCTCTGGCCAATAACGTAAATTTCAAACTCAAATCTGGTTTAATTCACTTATTGCCAGCTTTTCATGGTCTTGCAGGTGAAAATCGGCATAAGCATCTAATGGAGTTCCACGTGGTGTGCACTACCATGAAGCCAACCGGAATCACCGAGGATCAAATAAAGTTAAGAGCTTTCCCGTTTTCTCTAAAGGACACTGCAAAAGACTGGCTCTTCTACTTACCATCCGGATCGATCACTACGTGGACTGACTTACAAAGAGTATTCCTAGAAAAGTACTTCCCAGCTTCAAGGGCAACGAACTTGAGGAAAGAGATATATGGTGTGAAGCAGCTCTACGTGGAATCACTACACGAGTACTGGGAGAGATTCAAGAAGTTGTGCGCAAGTTGTCCACAACACCAGATAAGTGAACACCTTCTCATCCAATACTTTTATGAAGGTTTACTTTCTTCTGACAGAAACTTAGTGGATGCGGCAAGCGGAGGAGCATTTATAGATAAAACAGCGGAGGAAGGTAGAAGGTTGATAGCTAACATGGCGGCCAACTCCCAACAATTCGGATCTGTGCGCCATGGACAACCGCAAAGAAAAGAGGTAAACGTATCAAACTTAGAACAACAACTGATAGACCTCACTTTTCTTGTGCGTGGTATGGCAGGTGGAAATGTAGGAAAGACAAAGCCGTGTGGAATCTGTCTGGCTGCGAACCATTCCACAGACGCATGCCCCTCACTACAAGAGACAACCACGGAGAACGTAAATGCTGCAGGAGGATTCCCAGGCCCCCCACAAAGGAATTATGACCATCCACCAAACAACTACAATCAAGGGTGGAGGGACCATCCGAACCAAGGCTATGGGAACCCGCAGATGCACCAACCTCAACCCTACAGACCGCCATACCAGAGGCCTCCACCACCGCCAGTGCACCCTCCTTCTGACAGGTTAGAACATAGCATTAAAATTATTACTGAAAATAGCTTACAATTTCAACAGGAGACGAGGACAAGCATCCAGATCTTGACGACGCAGATGGGACAATTGGCAACTTCAATCAGCAAGATCGAAGCAAGGATTTCAAATGGACTGCCATCACAACCAGAGATGAACCCCCGGGAAAATGTGAGTGCTATCACAGTGAATGTGAATGAAGATGCAACTGAAGAGAAGGTGGTACTGATGCCACTTCAGAAAGAAGAGATGACGGAGACAGAGACAGACGTCGAAGAGCCAATGCAAGGGGAGGAACCGCGAGGTAAGTACCCCAAACTTTCTGAATATAGAGAACCACCCCCTTTCCCGCAAGCATTGAAGGACAATAGGAAAGGTGCCGGACTCAAAGGCCTCTACAAGATGAATCCACGCTGCAAAGAGCAAGCCCCATTGCATGAAACCATGAAAGAGGATCAAAGAACGGAACACAAAGGGCAGCCCAAGATCGAGCTCAATGACAATGTTTCGGCGGATAACCAAAGAAGCATCCCCATTAAATGCAAGGACCCAGGTATGTTCTTTATCCCATGTGAGATTAGAGGTATTAGGATTGAGAAGGCTATGCTCGATTTAGGATCGTCCATAAATGTCATACCTTACTCAATGTACTCTCAACTGAAAATGGGACCTTTAAAAAGAAATAGAGCAGTTATTCACTTAGCTGATAAATCCACGGTCAAACCCAAGGGGATAGTAGAGGACGTAGTTGTGCATGTAAAGAACTTGGTCTTCACAGCCGATTTCTATGTCTTAGACATGAGAAATGATGATCCTTCCGGTCTAATTATTTTAGGGAGACCATTCTTGAAAACATCAAAATCAGTATTCAATATGAATAGCGGTATGATCACATTGGAGTCAAATGGTGAATTTGAAAAATTCAACATGTATGAAACCATTAAACTTCTTGAGCATTCTAGTTACGCTATTGATGTACATGATGATTATGATTCTGATTTTGATAATGATGAGTTGTGGGAAATGGGAAAGGCTACTGATGGCCTTGACGAGAAGAGAGGTATGGGTCCTCCTCCTGTGCATACTGTTCATACTATTGCTGCTTTATCTACTCATGATACTGCTGACCCTCTTATTTCTCAATTGCAGGATCGTACCATTGGAAAGAAGCACCCTCCGGATCGACCAAAGCAAGCAACAAATGCTGGCGGAGTAACAAAGACTGGGGACGACCACTCAAAGAGCAACAAGCCGAGATACTACGAAGTGAAGAAGATATTGAGGTGGTTAAGGAAGGATAGAGCAACACTGCATCAACCACCTTGATAGAGGACTGACGTCGGGCCACCGACGTTAAACAGAGGCGCTGCTTGGGAGGCAACCCAAGGGGAGTTAGTTTCTTTTCTCCCTTTTATTTTTATTGCTTTCATAGTTGAACTTTTCTTTTCTCTTGTCTTTTTGCCTTACATTGGGGACAATGTAAGATTTAAGTATGGGGGAGGGATTAGTAGTGTGTTATTGTTTTTTTTTATTGCAAAAATCCAAAAAATCGAAAAATTTGAAAATTTTGAGCTCATAGTTAGTAATGAACACATGCTTAGAATCACTATCCCATGATGAAACCTAATTGATATCATGCATGCTTTTGAACATAGGTGAATTGTTAACCTTGGAACACTTTGAACTCTAATGCAAAGTGTACTTTAACTAGTAAGTTGAATATTTTGAGCACATTATTGTCATGACTTGTGAAGTGTGCATAACTTAGTGAAGATTGTGTGAACTTTGTGATAGTCTTAAGAAGTCTCTAATACATGCTAGAACTTAACTACATGCTCTTTGAGGCGTATGTCTAGACTACTTGCAAACTTGAAAGTGACATAGGCAATCTTTGATGCGTTTGAGCCTTTCAAGCCTACCATGTAAACAAAATCATTCTCTAGTACCTATTTTGAGCCTTAAATGTAAAAGAATGGTAGTATGTTAAGCATACTAAAGACCCCCATTCAACATTTCTTGACTAGCTTATCATCCTACCCTTTAAGCCTAAATGTGATTTTGATCCATACCTTTTATGGGAGTATGATGTATTTCATTCAAATGCACGTGAGAATCATTGAAGTATTTTTGTGAACTTGATTGTCAAAAGAATGAAATACATGAAAGAAAAGGAATGCCTTGAAAAAAATAGATGAAAATATGACTCCAAGGGGAGCCAAGGCACAAAAGAAGCAAAGTGTTGAAATAAACCTTGTGAAAAAGAACGAAGTTGAAAAATTCATACAAGAAAAGAAGCTTTTAGTGTGCATTTCATCATACTCTCTTGTTTGAATATCCTTACCCTTTCCTTCATAAGCCAATACCTAGGCCAAGCTACAAGTTAATAAAGACCTACTTGATTTATGTTTGCAAAGTAGCTAAGATAGTGGAGAAGAGTGTGCAAGTGAGCTTATACTTGTGTCAGTGTATGACTTGAACTATTATAGCTTTGCATATTTTGGATCTATAATTTGTACACAACACTTGTTTATGACCACACACACACGTTCACTACTTCGTTGGGTACGAAATGTTTAGGGATTGAACTTGTTCCACTGTTAACTTTTCACCGCCGTTCATTATTATGCATGTTAAAATTGTTGAGGCATTAAAGTGAGGACAAGTGGCTTTGTTATGAACCTATGAGCCAAACAAAAATATTGTAGTTTTATTTGTTTACTCGAGGTCGAGTAAAGAGTAAGTATGTGGGAGTTTGATGTGACTAGAAATAGACACATCTTTAGTGCTTAATTGTCTACGATTTGGTAGGTTTTGATGGATAAATTGATATGTATGCTACCTAATCGTATATTTGTGTAATTGTAGGTACAATCGAAGAAAACGAGCTAAAACCGATGTGTAAAGACCAAGGAGAGACATGGACATGACAAGGACTCAAAGTTGATCAAGAAAAGGGCAAAAATGTAATTTTGGAGGTGGCAATCGATCGCCTGGAAGAGGAAATCGATCGCCTATGGACAGAAACTTTTGCATCAAAATTTACGGGTCAGCGATCGATCGCGAAGAAGTGGCGATCGATCGCCAAAGTCTACTGGAGCTCGGCGATCGATCGCCACTTTATAGCGATCGATCGCCTCAAGGGTTTTTCCGAAAAAAAATAATGCAGCGATCGATCGCCACATTCAAGGCGATCGATCGCCAAAGAGTCCGGAAATTTGGAAATTGAGTCTTTTACCATGTTTAAAAGATTGTATCCCATATTTATCACTTCCACACCCTAAAACTCGAGACTAAGCCTCATTAGCAGCAGTTTTTTGATAGTTTTTCATACTCTTAGAATATTTAGAGATTTTAGATTAATTTGTTTTCATGTTTTCTTCAAGAACAACGAAACGGAACCAGAATCGACAAGCCGGAATCGTGATTTATATTAGTAATTTCTTTTCCTTTATTCATTTAATGTTTTCCATCGAATTTTATTGTTTTTAGATTTAATTATGCTAGGCTAAAACCCTTCGATTCTTGGTTGAAGGGATACCTGCTTTTGGAATTGAACCTTTTATGAGAATTTGGTTTGATTGTTGAATTAGATTTCGATTTCAATTTGTTTCTCAAATTTCAAATTCCATGATTGTTGTGTTTGTGTATTAGACCGATCACCTAATATTCAATTACATAATCGATAGTTTGTTAAGAAACAACTAAGATCAATAATTAACCGGCTGTAGGTGTTATTGAATTCTTAGGAGAAACGGTTGAGTAATCAATTTTAACGGCTGTAGTTTTCATTTATTAGAAAACTATCATTGATTTAATCATTAACGGCTGTAGTGGTGATTAGAGATTTGGTAAGGGTTGAATTGAATGTTGTTTTCTCTTTGATTACGAATAATATGAGTAGGAATTGAATTTCCAATCGATAGATAATTGAAAGAATTCGAATGTTTTGATTTGATGACTAAAAGATAATTTTCCAAAACGGTTACCTGGAAACTAAGAATCGCTTCGCTCTCATAAGTTTAAATCATCTTAGTTAATCTCGTTAATTAGTTTAATTTTAGAATTTGCTTAGTAGTAATAATTCATCCTAAAACCCCCTTTGTTACTATTCGTTTTTGGCACGAAATAAATTTACCTTCCCTGTGAGATCGATCTCTACTTCCACTACTACATATTTTTGTCATTAACTGAAGAAGGGTTAATTTGGGCGTACACGATAAACGCTACCAATAACATCATATTCCAAATCCTAACATGCTATTACCATTCTCAACATGTTTTCAAGTGTTTAGGTAACTCCTGAATACACTTCCTCTACCCATGTTCACCCCGTTCTTGAACCACTGCTCTGATACCACTAATGTGGGGTCCTCGTTACTTAATCCATTATGTATTATCTTAACATACATCTGTGAGTCTGAATTAAGTAATAACATACACTGATTAAGATTATCTTACTAGTTCACTTGTGATAGGAGTTATAAAAACCTACCAACTACACATCATATGTACAACAACAACCTACTACAAGATAACTCCTAGGCAGTGGTTCAGCTCGCAGCGGAAAATGACTCACATCCCGTCTCCCCACGTCTATGAGTCCCTACAGAAACATTCACACAACATTATTATAGATAACAACTATCTCAGTGCGATATCAAAAGAATAACAATAATGATAAAGCACAATAAAATCAACAATAGTGAATGCTCTGTATCATGCATCAACAAATGAACTATGTCATGGCATGTCTCAACAATCACCCTATTATCACGAGCCCCATATGATATTGTGATGACCAGGGATTATAGGTGTTAATCCCGTAGTGTTAATAATCCCTAAAGTGGTTTTACGTGGCGATTTGGAATTTAATCGAGGTGTTGGGCCTTCTGGGCTCGTTTATTTGGGCAGTTGGGATCGTTGGATCCAGAGGTTGAGATTGTATTCACATTACGGTGTAAAACCTAAGAGTTGGGTTTTTGATGTGTCTCGGAGTCTCGGGTGCTATGTGAGCACCGGTAGAGGGTTTTGGAGTTAGAGAGAGAGTTTTTGAAAACAGATGATTTTTAAGGAATCACGATGTATTTGTGGGGTTATTAGTTTTTCGGGGTATTTTGCTATAAATACCAGTTGAACCCGAGATATTTCATTAAAATTCCATTTCAGCCCTCCAATCTCTCTCTCTCTCTCTCCCCCGCCGAACCCGTCTGCCTCCCCTGCCCCCGCCGCTTCAAACGCTTCGCCCGCCGCCGTCCCGCCGCCGTTCGGCGCGTGCGACCTATCACCGGCTTCGTCTCGTCCAGGCGCTCATTTCCCCTCCGTCAATTTGAAGTTTCATCGCGATTTGAAGTCGAATTTTACAGAAGTGCGCCGATCCCCAAATTCTAGGGTTTATCGATTTTGGTCGATTTTCCTTCCGATTTTCGATTGGGTAACGTTCTTTACCTCTTTTTCGTCCCTCTCATGTTATTCCCTGCTAAATTCGGAAGTATTGTGTTCGAATTTAAGGGTTGAGTTCGAATTTGAGGATGTTGTTTCGAATTTCTTGATGTGTGGGGGGGTTTGTGTTCGATTTTGGGGGATTGTTGGCATGAGGATGATGATTCTTGTTAGGATTCGATTTATTCGTGTTTAAATGAATTATGAAGCTTACTTGGGATCGAATTAAGATGTTATGGTTCGAATTTGCCCTAATTTGGTGAGGGTTTGATTTCGAATTTTGGGGATTTTGGCTATGGGTTGATGATTCATGTTAGGGATCATTTATTACATGTTTTAGATGATTATTCATGCTATGGATTGATTAATTGACATTTTAGATGAATTATGGTATTTTATTGGGTTCGAAATTGTGAGATTAAGGTTCGATTTTTGTAGGGCATTCTTGAACAAATTTCGATTGTCTCATTTATTTCCTTCCCTGCATGTACCCTGCCCCGGGTCTTTTAAGAGGATAATTGTCGTGTGTTGACAATATTTTGAGGGATATGGGTGTGCTTGAGCATAGGTTACATGTTCGTAAATAATTGTGAATTATTTATCGTGTTAGCACATCATTCCTCGGGGCATGGAACTCGAGCAAGGTTTGGCTCGGACTTCGGAGATTTAAGGTACGTGCGACGTACGAGCATTACTATATATATGTGAAATGCATAAGGTGTTTTTGATTGCATTGAATGTTTTGCGTATGGTTATACATATATGTTGATATAGCCAAGGAATGACCCAAATCTTGATATCGCCGCTTGTAGCGTGCGTGACACTAGAGTAGGATGACTCTTGCATGATATATGGGGTACTGGGTTTATATGACTATATTATGAGACATTTGAGATGTCTAGGTTTGTAAAATCATGTATTCTTCGTAAGACATTTGAGATGTCTAAGTTCGTAGAATCGTGTATTCATTATAAGACATTTGAGATGTCTAGGTTTGTAGACTCATGTATTCATTATAAGACACTTGAGATGTCTAAGTATAATGAAGGATTGGTAAAATAAATGCTAAGGCATTTGAGCTATCTGTGATTGATAGCAAGGTTGTGAAATCAGTATTAGATATTGTGATATCTGTAATTGCATGTTTAATGAATTTGTAATCACTATATGTTGATATTCGAGGATCAGGCATGCGATGTGTAAATCAATGTGTTGATTTACTGATTTATGAGATTTGATGAGTTTGATGTTGTGAGAACAGGGACAGTACACGGAATCCCGGATGAGGATGTTGCCATCCAGGGAGTATCATTTAAATTCATTAGCATTTACCTTTGTTGTAAATTATGAATTTCATTATTATGATTATGGGATTTTGTGTATTGGTATGCTCACCCCGTTGGGGGCTGTCTCTGTTGGGACAGGTGGACAGGTACATCGATGGCTATGGAGCTGAGCTCGAGCTGTTGATTTGAGGTACTCCCAGGATCGTGGTACCAGGGCTTGATGGAGCACGGTATCGTATAGAGTACCTATATATACACCTGAGGATTTATACATATTCATATTCATGATGCTCGCATGTGAGCACGATTATACTTGTATATGGATTGTATATAAAGGCATGAGCCTTTCTCTCTTTCATTTAAGGTTGCATGCAATTAGGTTGAATTGCTAGAATGATATGAGAGTCATTGGTGTATTATGTGGGTGTTGGAACCCACTTTTGTTGACGTATGTGTGGTGTCTTCCCTGGCTGGGAATCTACTTGTATTACTGCTTTCTGTTGAGTATTATGTGTTCCCTGGCCGGGAATTTTGTTATGTGTTGTACTCTGTTTTGGGATAGCTCTATTTATGGGGAGACTCTGCCCAAATTTTTGTAAAAGTTTACAATGTGAAAAGTGGCACCAAGGGGTTGGTAAAGGGCAAACATATGAGTCTTTTATTGACAGGCAATGATTAAGTATCATCAAAGCTTCCCGATTGACATTTTATAGAAAGCATGTACCACACATAGTGGTTAATACACTAATCAAGGTTTTAAGGGCTTGGGGTCCTTACATTAGTGGTATCAGAGCCAGGTTGCTCATTGGGGCTGTTAAGGGCCTAGGAAGTTATTGATAGCACATATTTATGCATGATGGCATTAATGTTGTATGACATAACACATTGTTTATGTGCTCTTATGATATGAAAAAGTGGTATTGCTAACCATTGTGGTTGCAGGAATCGTGTGGAACACGATAGGATGACATTTATGGGGATGTCTGGCACTCCGTGTGTTATGTGCCAAGGAAGCTGGTTTTAAGAAAATCAGATAAAGGGATATTTCCGAGGTAACATGTATTTTACGTTGTCTTGTTGACACATGATGAATGCAAAGTGGTGCATTGAGGTTATGATATATGTTATTGTGCATTGTTTTTGCATATGCATGTCTTGAGTCAAAGTTATCTTAGTAAGGATTTTAATGGCTTATGCTAAAGTCCATATGAAGCGATGAAGAGTCCCGCTTATATGGAGTAGCAACGCTAAAGTCCATTGGAAGCGATGAAGAGTTCCGCTTACATGGAGTAGCAACGCTAAAGTCCAGTGGAAGCGAGGAAGAATTCCGCTTTCCTGGAGTAGCAAGAAGCATTAAAATGTACTAATGATAAGGGCTCAGGATGAAATAAGGATTTAAAGAAGGATATCATGACATTTATTTGTGAACCATACATTCTCATAATGTGTTTTTATTATGAATTGAATGTGGATGCATAGCGTATATGGCTATTGTTGTTAACCCTGATGGTTGCAGGTTACAGGAAATATGGAGTATAAAAAAGGAATGATGATTATACATTCCAGGAGTCCTGCTTATGACAGTGAGAATTTTTATACTTATGCTTGACCGCTAAAAATGTGGAGCGGGCGGGGATGCTCGCTTGCACATGGAGGCGGGGTATTCCATACGAAGCGAGGATGATATACCGCTTGTATGAAGAAGCTTATGCTTGTACCGCTAAAAATGTGGAGCGGGCAGGGATGCTCGCTTGCACATGGAGGCGGGGTATGCCATACGAAGCGAGGATGAGATACCGCTTGTATGAAGAAGCGAGGATGAGATGCCGCTTGTTAGGATGATGATTCATTCCTTTGTGATGACACGGATGATAGCGGTGATGTGTCCCGCTGTGTCGATTTATATTCATTTCTCTATGAGGACACGGTTTATAGCGACGGTTCATTCCGCTATATTTATTGGCGATGGTTCATTCCGCCAGGCGTATTTATAGCGATGGTTCATTCCGCTATATCTATTGGCGATGGTTCATTCCGCCAGGTGTATTGATAGCGATGGTTCATTCCGCTATATCTATTGGCGATGGTTCATTCCGCCAGGTGTATTGATAGCGATGGTTCATTCCGCTATATCTATTGGCGATGGTTCATTCCGCCAGGCGTATTGATAGCGATGCCTCTTTCCGCTACTATGTGGACGATGATTCATACTCAGGTATATAGCGAGGTTTCATGCCACTTATTATATGACGAGGTGTCATGCCGTCGATTCTATAGCGAGGGATTTTGCCGCTATGTACTCAGCACAGGATTTTGCCGCCTTCGAGCGATGGGTGCTGATTACGCACTATTATTGAGCGACGGAGACAGGTATGACGCTATATCACTAGCGATGAGGTATGAGATATTGCTATTTTATTAGCTTTATTGTAGCTGGCATGCATTGATATACATGTTTTATTATGCCTATTTTACTAGCATGTTAGTGGATGACATACGCTGATGTACATGTATCGTCACTAGTGGGCAATGTTTTAGATGCCATGAGTTGGCATGTGTCGTCACGGGATGACGATGACGATGGTGTAGGAGATGTCTTATTAGACATGCATCATCGTTACGATGATCGATGCGTTGAGTATACGTATTCAGTGGTATGCCTTGGGTGCCAGTACCGAGCACAAGGTGGTGTGTGCGACACCGATGGACGTGACCCTTATACCGAGCGGGTTGCTCGAGGAATGGATGGATGCGCTGTACATGGGATTGTACCGCAGCTTACGATTGAGGCGATCATATTACGAGTGGTGATACCCTTGAGGTATGCTCGTTGGAATGGCTTTTGGCCATGTGTTTTGACGACAGGAGTAATCATGGAGGAAAGTACTCGCTTTCTGTCGATGTGACATGTGGTGGACATGGTCACACCACCCTTGAGGGTGTAGGATGGGTCCTAAGGGAGTAGGATCAGGTTATGTTAAGTACATAGGGACATTGGGTTGTCCAGGGTGTATCGGCATTGAGGAATGTTGGATAAAGACCCACTACTCTATTGAGTTTTCTCCCATAGTATGTTATACCATGTGGAAACGTCCGTCTTATTGGTAGGTTTGAGGTAAACCTAAAGAGGCAGAGACTAGGTTGTCTGCCGCGTGTGTGTAGCACCATGATGGGCTTGCTAGAGCCGTTACACTGCTCGTTGGAACCAAGTTTGGCAAATCGTAAGGTGATACGATGTGGATTGTGGTGGACTCTAGTAGTCACCATGTCATTGAGGTTAAGGTTGTTCATGCCTCACTGAAACGTGTATACGTTTATGTTTAATCTTGGAGACTTGTCTGGGACAGCTCAGGATGTTGGAGTACCAACAAGAGAGTCATCAGGTTGTTATTGACTCAATCTAAAGGAACCCGTGTATTGGGATACAATGGGTGTTATTGTATCCAGTTTTTCCGAACGATGGTTCGAGACTTGTGGATCTCGAGTTCGATGGCATTTCCCTTGCGAGGAAGGAGGTGGTATTATACCTATTTGGGAATCTTGAAAGATTCGGTAAGTTGGTGCAAGTGGTGTTGATCTTGGGAATCACACCGTGTATTGTTAATCGTCGATTTTCATCCTCCACTGAGTAAGGAATGACTCAGAATTGACGGTTGTGTTTGGGGCTTAGGGATATGTGGTAGATACCCGAGCCGAGTGCATTGAGTATGCATGCGACATCAGTGCTTAGGCAGGTATACCGGTGAGTATACGGATGCCAGTTATTGATTTCCTCTCTGTTAAGCATAGAGTTATGCTATTTTTGGGATGGTTAAATCTCTAATGAGAGATATGGAACACCTTGAGATTGGGAATCTCCATGGCACGATGATTATGAGGAATGATCGTGAAGTTAGTTGACTCCCTTGAGGAGGGATTTTCTTGTGAGGGTTAAGGTATTTCCCTTGTTGGTGTTTTCCTTCGAGTTATGCGACAGCCTTCCCAAGTTTGGATTGTTAAATCCGAGGATTTTCAAGGGATGGCAGGATTTCGGATTGGTTGAGTGTCGCTGACGACACAAGCGTTGAGGATGCAATGGGTTTATTGCATGCCCCTTAAGAAATTTAAACTCTGCGGAGTCTCGGTTGTTATTTATGATCAGGACGTGATTCTTGGAACATCCGGAGGTGGACATCTTGTGAGATGTCTTTTGTTTGAATTTGTGGCCGTGAGTTGCCCAAATTAAGTTGCAATGAGGCGACTACTCCTTCGATGGAGGAAGTTTGAAAGTGGAAACCAGGTTTGGTATGTGTACACCGTGGTTGTACTAGTGTTTCCCTCGTAACGATGTATGTTAGACATCGTGAGTCTTGGTAAAGATGTCATTGGATGATATCTACGATAGAATCAGGAGCGATTCGAATCCTTACAGTTTCAGTTGACTAACTGCTTTTGGATTATTAGCGTTGAGTTGTACTGACGCTCTTTGACGTTATGATGGATTTGGAAGTCTACTCCACTCCAGAGTTTGACACGAGGTCAACGTTCTTACGGTTGAGGTGTCATTCAGGACGTGTTCGTACTGTAGTATTAGATCGAAGGATGACTGTCCGATCTACAGTCGTATGTATTGGTTGTTTTGCAGTCATGAGGCTGACTTTTGGGATGACTTGCATCGAGGTACGTTTTGCCTCTTGGGTGATAGGTTGGTTTTGGTAAGTCGCTCTGTTTCAGAGTTTGATGAGAGGTAAGTATCCTCGCGTTTATTAATACGATTCTGATATGGTCAGGAATCGAGGTTATGGCTTCATGTTGTTGTGTAGCCTGGGTGTTACGTGATACACCAGTGCTAATTTCGAGGACGAAATTCTTTTAGTGGGGGATATTGTGATGACCAGGGATTATAGGTGTTAATCCCGTAGTGTTAATAATCCCTAAAGTGGTTTTACGTGGCGATTTGGAATTTAATCGAGGTGTTGGGCCTTCTGGGCTCGTTTATTTGGGCAGTTGGGATCGTTGGATCCAGAGGTTGAGATTGTATTCACATTACGGTGTAAAACCTAAGAGTTGGGTTTTTGATGTGTCTCGGAGTCTCGGGTGCTATGTGAGCACCGGTAGAGGGTTTTGGAGTTAGAGAGAGAGTTTTGAAAACAGATGATTTTTAAGGAATCACGATGTATTTGTGGGGTTATTAGTTTTTCGGGGTATTTTGCTATAAATACCAGTTGAACCCGAGATATTTCATTAAAATTCCATTTCAGCCCTCCAATCTCTCTCTCTCTCTCTCCCCCGCCGAACCCGTCTGCCTCCCCTGCCCCCGCCGCTTCAAACGCTTCGCCCGCCGCCGTCCCGCCGCCGTTCGGCGCGTGCGACCTATCACCGGCTTCGTCTCGTCCAGGCGCTCATTTCCCCTCCGTCAATTTGAAGTTTCATCGCGATTTGAAGTCGAATTTTACAGAAGTGCGCCGATCCCCAAATTCTAGGGTTTATCGATTTTGGTCGATTTTCCTTCCGATTTTCGATTGGGTAACGTTCTTTACCTCTTTTTCGTCCCTCTCATGTTATTCCCTGCTAAATTCGGAAGTATTGTGTTCGAATTTAAGGGTTGAGTTCGAATTTGAGGATGTTGTTTCGAATTTCTTGATGTGTGGGGGGGTTTGTGTTCGATTTTGGGGGATTGTTGGCATGAGGATGATGATTCTTGTTAGGATTCGATTTATTCGTGTTTAAATGAATTATGAAGCTTACTTGGGATCGAATTAAGATGTTATGGTTCGAATTTGCCCTAATTTGGTGAGGGTTTGATTTCGAATTTTGGGGATTTTGGCTATGGGTTGATGATTCATGTTAGGGATCATTTATTACATGTTTTAGATGATTATTCATGCTATGGATTGATTAATTGACATTTTAGATGAATTATGGTATTTTATTGGGTTCGAAATTGTGAGATTAAGGTTCGATTTTTGTAGGGCATTCTTGAACAAATTTCGATTGTCTCATTTATTTCCTTCCCTGCATGTACCCTGCCCCGGGTCTTTTAAGAGGATAATTGTCGTGTGTTGACAATATTTTGAGGGATATGGGTGTGCTTGAGCATAGGTTACATGTTCGTAAATAATTGTGAATTATTTATCGTGTTAGCACATCATTCCTCGGGGCATGGAACTCGAGCAAGGTTTGGCTCGGACTTCGGAGATTTAAGGTACGTGCGACGTACGAGCATTACTATATATATGTGAAATGCATAAGGTGTTTTTGATTGCATTGAATGTTTTGCGTATGGTTATACATATATGTTGATATAGCCAAGGAATGACCCAAATCTTGATATCGCCGCTTGTAGCGTGCGTGACACTAGAGTAGGATGACTCTTGCATGATATATGGGGTACTGGGTTTATATGACTATATTATGAGACATTTGAGATGTCTAGGTTTGTAAAATCATGTATTCTTCGTAAGACATTTGAGATGTCTAAGTTCGTAGAATCGTGTATTCATTATAAGACATTTGAGATGTCTAGGTTTGTAGACTCATGTATTCATTATAAGACACTTGAGATGTCTAAGTATAATGAAGGATTGGTAAAATAAATGCTAAGGCATTTGAGCTATCTGTGATTGATAGCAAGGTTGTGAAATCAGTATTAGATATTGTGATATCTGTAATTGCATGTTTAATGAATTTGTAATCACTATATGTTGATATTCGAGGATCAGGCATGCGATGTGTAAATCAATGTGTTGATTTACTGATTTATGAGATTTGATGAGTTTGATGTTGTGAGAACAGGGACAGTACACGGAATCCCGGATGAGGATGTTGCCATCCAGGGAGTATCATTTAAATTCATTAGCATTTACCTTTGTTGTAAATTATGAATTTCATTATTATGATTATGGGATTTTGTGTATTGGTATGCTCACCCCGTTGGGGGCTGTCTCTGTTGGGACAGGTGGACAGGTACATCGATGGCTATGGAGCTGAGCTCGAGCTGTTGATTTGAGGTACTCCCAGGATCGTGGTACCAGGGCTTGATGGAGCACGGTATCGTATAGAGTACCTATATATACACCTGAGGATTTATACATATTCATATTCATGATGCTCGCATGTGAGCACGATTATACTTGTATATGGATTGTATATAAAGGCATGAGCCTTTCTCTCTTTCATTTAAGGTTGCATGCAATTAGGTTGAATTGCTAGAATGATATGAGAGTCATTGGTGTATTATGTGGGTGTTGGAACCCACTTTTGTTGACGTATGTGTGGTGTCTTCCCTGGCTGGGAATCTACTTGTATTACTGCTTTCTGTTGAGTATTATGTGTTCCCTGGCCGGGAATTTTGTTATGTGTTGTACTCTGTTTTGGGATAGCTCTATTTATGGGGAGACTCTGCCCAAATTTTTGTAAAAGTTTACAATGTGAAAAGTGGCACCAAGGGGTTGGTAAAGGGCAAACATATGAGTCTTTTATTGACAGGCAATGATTAAGTATCATCAAAGCTTCCCGATTGACATTTTATAGAAAGCATGTACCACACATAGTGGTTAATACACTAATCAAGGTTTTAAGGGCTTGGGGTCCTTACAGATATGCCTATTCAGCTCAATATGTCAGTGGAACTACATCACATCTTCATATTAGCAGCACATATCATAGTACCGTACTCATATGTGATAATTGCCAGAGCATATACCCAAACCAGTCGTATATCTCTCAAGCCAAAGCATATGTAGTATATCTATCGTGGCAACGATCTCAGCCAAAGCATATACCAAACCGGGCATATCTATCAAGGCAATGATCTTACCAAAGCATATACACATATCTATCAAGGCATCCATCTCAATCATATGAAATCCATGTATGTACATGCATATGATACTACCAATCATATGACACAAAACTAACATAAATCATATGATATCAAAATCATAAAATCATCATCACATAATATCTATACTCCGTACGTCAACACGTACCTGTACTGCGACAACAAAAGCGATAAATCAGGCTTTGATGGCTAATTGCCTCTTTGCCCCATCCCCTGTGATGATGCTACAAACACATGAACAATATACCATGTTATAAGAGGCTTCAAAAATAAATGTTACAAAAATTTAACATTTTTCCACAATATGCCATCACCGATCGATCGCCCCAGATTCTCGATCGGTCGCCGAACTATTCACTTTTCACCGATCGATCAAACAAAAGCACCGATCGATCGCCACATGTACCGATCGATCGCCTCAAAATCACCGATCGATCGCCGCATGCTCAAACCGCCTTCAAATGTTTCTGTCAGCGTCGATGGATCGGAAATCCTTACCGATCGATCGCTGCGCTTCGAACATTTCCATGGCGATTTCAAGCATATCTTCATGGTATTTCTTGCACAATTCATTTCCTCTCATTTAACCACCTTTCATGAAATCCCTAGGATCATATAAACATGTTCCTAACATCCTAGAATCCAATTCATGGCAAAGAAACAAGTTATGATTCTAAGCATAAATATTTGATATTCAAATTCACATACTTCAACACCAACTACACAATTCAAGTGTAAAACCATGAATTCCTTACCAAGATGGTACAATTTCACTTTACACAACTTCCTAGCTCAATTCACAAGTGAATCCCAAGCTCAAACCAACAAGAACTTGAAAGAGATGGAGATGAGCTTGTGTAGTGTTTTAGTAGGTGTAAAATGAGACACTATGTGATTCTCCTCCCTAAATCACTTGATATAAGGTCATTAACTCCCTAACTCACTTGAAGTTAATGGCATGTTAAGTAACATGTATTTGAAGATAAAATCCAAATTCAAATGCAACTCCAATTCAAATTCAACTCACATGCATATTCAAATGCCTACTAGTTCATGTTGCTTGATATGTTATTATTAAATCATTGTACACCATGTTTCATTCCTTGCCCTTGCCATATATCATTTCATACATGTATTAATTCATTATTGGTTCCACCCGAACCCCCATTATCATACTGCCAATTGATATAATTATACCACAATCATATCATACGTGTATAAAACAAATCGAGGCATTACACGATCGGTCATCGAAGGCAGATTTTCTCCGACAGAATTTTCTTCTCGTACTAGCTCGTTTTGCTCGTTTTCACATTTTAATCTTTAATTGACATCTTTCATCATTTCCTTTCACATTCACCTAGATTCTGTAATATACAGAACCAACAATCAAAAGCATAAATATATTCAGGAATCAACATAAAAGCAATGAGAAAACATGACAATATAAGTGCAAAAACCGCACTTATCACCAACATTCCATAACTAGAATGGTGTCCTAAAGACTGCCTTGGTTGGAACTTTGTCTAATATATACGTTTTCATTTTAAGATCTTCAGTTCAAAATGACTTAGGAAAGTTTAGAACTACTAAATATGTCTTGCACCATGTCTATTAATGTCCAGTTTATTCTTTCTGTCACAACATTTTGGTTTGGAGAACCGGACATGGTGTATTGGGCAATAATCTCATGGTCGTGATGGAACTTAGCAAACGGACCAGGTGCTTGTCCATTCTCAGTGTATCTCACGATATTAATTTTCTTACTGCATTGTTTCTATACTTCAATCTTATATGGTTTAAAAGTGTACAACGCTCCATACTTATTATGAAACAAGTAGAGATACATATCTCGTGAATAATCATGAAAAAAGTGATGAAATATATCTGGCCATTTGAATCCATGTCAGACTACAAATATCCGTATGTATGATCTCCAATATCTCAGGAGTCCTATTATCATCTTTCTTTGATATGTTGGTCTGCAAGCCTCACAAGTACAAATCAGTAAAATAAAAAGCACTTAGTACTTCATCATTCCCCAATCTCTTAATTCTATCAGTGATGATATATTTTAATATACGGTACCACAATATAAAGGAATTCTCATTCTCATCACATTTTTTAATACCATTATTTTGTTGAACATATATTATAGAATTAGTGGTATCATTTTTGAAAATATAATCAAAAAGCCATCAGACGAAGTACCATTTCCAATAAAATCATTTTTATATAACAAACTGATTCATAAATCTGAAAAATTAAATGAAAATCCAACAGATAGTCTTGCAATTGCATGACTTTGTTTGATGACGAAGAACTTTACAAAGTATGTTTGACTAGTTAATTTTACTATTCGATTGTATTGGTTTTGCATAAGAATTGTAATTTGAACTATTTTGTTTAACTTTTGTTGAACTATTTTGTTTAATTTTTATTATAAACTTATGAGCTAAAAGTTAGAAATATAAAAAAATAGAAATTATTTGATGGCTATAACGAGTCTAACACGTTAACTTCATGTACAGATCGGGTTGGAATGTTTTAGATTTAACAGGTCATGGCAGGTATATGTCTTTCGAAATGTAAACAGATCGGGTCTTGGGTCCTAACAAACTCGACACATACCCGACTCATTGTCATCCATAATCTCACTTAATATCCACTTAATCCCCTGTTTTAAAACACCAGTCCAAACCACAAAATACTTTTCTTGTGAAACAAGAATTATTGTAAAGTACCTGGCTGATACATTTATTCATCATTACAAACTATAATTCTTCAGATTTTCAATCAATCTCCATTTCTAAGACGACAAAACATGAAGCTGATCAATACTAATCTTGTTTCTCCTCATTCATAAGACTTTTCTGCCATAATTTGTTGGACTGCCTCTTTCGTTGGCAAGGCGGGAATCGAGCCGTTATCTGTCACCGTGAGGGCACCACATACATTCGCAAAGAAGAGAGCCTCTCTTAGCTTATCTTCATCCTGTTTGGACAGTTTGCACAGGAGAAACTTGTAAAATATATCGAGCATAAACCGAATGATGCAAAAGATAATAGATTCAGCTTTTAAACAAATGATGCTACCTCATAAAGATTCGAGTATTTAGATAAACAAAATAGTATTGCACCCATGAATGCATCACCAGCACCGGTTGTGTCAACGGGCTTGACTTTCACACTGAGAACTCTTCCCTTGAATTTCTGCACAATTAATGATTTTTCGTAAACTAGTTGCGAAAATGTAACAATGCATAGCCGCAGCTGTCATTAGTTATTATGGGTAACAATGCATAGCCGCAGCTGTCATTAGTTATTATGGTCCATTTTCAGCTATCTTGTTTTGAACGACTGACAAGTTAAGTGAATAACTTTTATTGATTTCTTGAAACTAAGAAGCCTACCTTAGTGTAGTATCTGCATCCACCTTTTCCTTCACTTACAAGTAAAAGATGTAGATTCGGATGAAAAAGCTTTGTTAACACCACATTATCATCATTAGGGTCATCGCCTTCGGTCAGGAATGAGATCTCTTCAGCGCTTATCTGTGATATCCATGAGCATGCAAATTAAGCATCTTACGGCCAATTGCTACAAAATCTTCGAATTCAGATGCCCTCTTGTAGATTATACGTACCTTGATAATGTCCGCTCGATCCCAAACGCTCATTATGCCCTTTCTAGCAGCCTCTTTCGAAGGCCATAAAGGCAATCTCAGATTCGGATCATAGGAAAGTAAGCTACCAGATTTCTTGGC
This sequence comes from Haberlea rhodopensis, assembly GCA_907163345.1. NCBI lineage: Eukaryota > Viridiplantae > Streptophyta > Magnoliopsida > Lamiales > Gesneriaceae > Haberlea > Haberlea rhodopensis. The sequence continues at coordinate 6,001,357 of CAJQUN010000031.1, read as the reverse complement.
AATTTCAATAGCAGCAAGTTGTGTTGACCTACATGGTTCTTCGATCAAACTGATTGAACCATAGTGAAAGATGGTTGCCTGTATTCAATAAATATAACTCACTGAACTAGAAAAATAAGCATGTTCAATAGCCAGAATATGCAATGCTAGGGGTAGATCTGGTTGGAGGAAATAGGTAACTAGAAAAGAATTTGAATTCTAACGCATAATTTTTTAAAAAATCTAAATTTTGTTGTCAAATATATTGAAAACAAGGATTCTCTGGCAATGCCCATTATTATAACCTAAAAGGAAAAATAACACCTTCTCAACAAGATTCACATCAAGTTCAGATTCGCGCAGGAGCATATCAGCACTCGGATTACGATAGAACATGAATTCCCTCTCACCATCATCTCTGAGAGTGACAAATGCTAGTGCAGTCCTTGCAGAGGGATCAAACCGCACACCAGAATTGTCTACGTTGTTGTCTTTCAAAATGTCTGCAAGCATTCTCCCGAACTCATCTTCACCTACCTGAAGCAAACGATACATATTTTCAGAGCCAAATATGATCAAGTCAGACAGCTCATTCGATGTCATTCATCTCAGATACATAAGATATAATTTATAGTTTCATAGCTAATAAAATATATAATAATGTTGCACATCAAGGCACAAATACATTCGATTAATTTACACTTCTAGAATTCCTATACCCAAAGAGATAAGTACAAAAAACGAGCCGAGCTACATAAAAGTTACGAACCTTTCCAATAAAAGCTGATGAACCTCCCAACTTAGCTATGCAAACAGCGACGTTAGCAGGAGCACCACCTGCAGCCTTTTTGAAGGCAGGAGCATCAGCCAGTGAAACTCCACCAACCGTAGGAACAAAATCAATCAACATTTCCCCAAAGCAAATAACTAGAGAGCCTTTATTGACCGAATCTCGATTTTCAATCAAGGAGAGATTGTTTAAATCATCTGCAATACCCATATAATCCAAAAGAAATATGTGATGTCACAACTAAGAAATAAATGCATCGACAGATCAATAGAATCCTAGTATAAAAGGAAACTGGTATATATGACAATGAGTAAAATCCTAACCACCACTCAAATTGGAAAACAAAACACTTTATAATCGTTTCCTCGACCATCCATATGCCACACCTGGTGATACACTCACAGTGCGCCACAATTAAATCATGCGCCACCATCACAGAAGCCTGCTGTGCCCCTCATGATTTAATCTTGCGCGTGGCATATATCAAGGAGCCATAAACAAGCCCGAAATACGATCAACATGAAGAACAGATAGAAATGCCCAATCCCTTGATTATGCTTCTGAACATCAGACTAGAAAATCATATTTCAATCGGCAAACAACACAATAAGAAATGAAACCAAAAGAAAGGATTTGACATTCACCAAATTATCAAAAAATACGAAAACAATGATACATGATTGCAAAATAAGACCATAAAAAATATTCAAGACAGCTGCCATTCAAAAATTCAAGAAACAGAAACTCAACTCAAACAAGAGACAACCCATTCATCCTACGCCATCAACAATCAAGAAAACGAAAACGAAAAAAAAAAAAAAATTATCACAGAAAAATACATATTAAATCTTGATTCATCGGTTTACCCAAATGAACCAAACTTTCCAATAAACAAAACATGACACAATTCCATCAAATAGTTGCACAAACAGTAATCAATAGAAAATATGGACCTGAAATGGGATTCTTAGCCATGTTGCACCAGTATATCAACAGGAATTCAAGAATATACACAAAAGAGAGAGAATATAGAGAGATTGGGGCGGGTCAACTAGTGGGCTCTGTTAAATAAAGAATATATAAGTGAAAATTCTGGCTGTGGATGCGCAAAAATGAAATCTTGGAAGCTCATCCACAAAAATGAAATCTTGGAAGCAGGGGAGCAGGATATAACTGGTTTCCTGAAGTCGAGAAGCATCGAAAGTCGAGCAGTGTATATGCGATGGATCGAAAGTCTTCGCCATATAAATTTTCTTTTTTGAGCAACTACTACTGCCGGTGTTAAAAAAATCGATAAGATCGGTTCAATCGATTTAATTGATGACTAGTACTTGATCTAGTTTGATTGACCTTTAAAAACACTCTGTTAAAAAAAGCAAGAATCGGATTAAACCGGTTCAATCAGTGATCAGTCGACAATTCAACCGGCATTTCCTTTATTTTTCATTATTTTTTAAAATTTTAATTTTTTGTATTTTTAAAATTATAAACTCAAAATTTTAGAATAAAAACATATTATATCTAATTTATTATTATTAAAATAATTTAAAAATATTTTTACGTGTATCTTTATGAAAAAAATGCATAAAATTTCAAAAATATATATTTTAGATTATTATAAATATGTTTAGTTTCTAATAAATTATAAAATATGTTATTTATTTCGTAATTTTTTAAATATTTCTTATAACTTTGTGGCATTGTTATTTTTGGGCATTACTTGTTGATTTTGAGATCTTTCAGTTTACTTTTTTATGTTAGATATTTGGTTTTATCTGATTTTTGAAGTTTGATATGTTATGTTGGTGTAATAATATTTTTTTTATTGTGAACAACTTGAAACTATATCAAATACATGATATATATATTTTACAAAACTTAAGATAGATAATACATAATGTTGACGTCATTATCGGTCGAATCGATCTAATATGTAACCAGTAAGGTCACCGGTTTCATATCTGGTCTGACTTTGAAAACACCGTTACGACTATTACGGGGATAGAGATACAAACACGAGATTTTCGATTTGTAATTACTTTTGGTGCCAGATAGATAGGATACCGACTATTACAAGCCATCGGCTAGCCACATAATATTTTGAAGTTGAGAAGCTTAGATTGTGTTACCTTGTTTTTTGGTTCGCCTTTGTAACAATAAATTTATGTTGGGAAAAATGGATGGGCTATTTCGCAAAACCAAAGGTTATACCGGAGATCGAGAAGAGCTTACCGGTCAAGAATCCTTCCGGTGATCAAATTGGTGCTGAGACGAAGACTAATCAGTTTTTTGCTTTTTTTTTTCGCCCTCTTACTCTTGCTAGCAATCCTGATCTTTATAGGGGAAGGGAGGAGCCAGTGGTCCCGTCTTGCCTGGGGTTGTGGAGACAATGTCTGATGCCTTGGGGAGAACCACAGACTGGGGGCCACCTACAACTGTTACCTACTTCGTACGACTTTCCCTACTTTTACGATTCTATCTGCATCCGGGGATATGCTTTTCGTACTCAAGGTACTTGACCATCTTTTTATTGGTTAGTGGGCCTAGCCTTTGCTTTAATAGGTGTCCGACTCTCGTAACTCCAGTCCTGGTACACGGGACCGCCATAAGTGTGTCTGCGACCACTTCGGCCTCAGCTCGGCTGTCCTGGCCAGCTGTTCTCCACCCCGGCCTTTTGAGGTTCACCTGGGTCCCAGCTCGTTGGGCGCCTCGAGGACTCATGACTTCATGGAGCCCGAGTAATAGGGCTCTCTTTGAGCGAAAAGGCCACGACAGATGGCCAGAGGTGATAGTGCACAGCGTCAACTCAGAGCGGAGGACGGGTTTGTAGAACACAGCCCGGCATCCGTCCCGACAACTTCTTATGTTAGACTATTAACTGGGCCTCCAGTTGACCGGGCCCAAATAAAGTTCATGTCCAAAAACCTACTGGGCTCCCAGTGCTAGGGATATCATCAGTATCTCCCCTAGTCGAGCTAGAGTAGCGCTGTCTCGACTGATGGGTTTATGACGAACCTTATTCACTCCTGACACCTTGGTCTTTTGATTGGACAATTCATGGCCCCAGGGTCATAGCTGTCTTGCGCCAAACCCTAGGACGAGCTGTCTGGTCACGTGCCCTTATCTGGTGCTCAGCCCGTTCAGATTCCTTAATCCGCACCGTTGGTCTGGGCCCGGATTTCTCGGCCCACCCACCTTATCCCTTATAAATAGAGGCTCCTTGTCACTTTCATTTACTCGTGCTCTAGGTCGGATCGATCGTCTCTCCCAAATCCTGTAAGTCATCTCTGCCTTTTTCTGTTCCTTTTTAATGTCAAACTCCACATCCTCTACCTCTGGTGCTCTCTTTCGTGGGGAGGACGAGGACACCGAGGTGTCTGAGCTGCCCATCCCATCGAGTCGGAGGTCGGATGCTGCCGAGGGAAACATTCCCGAGGTGGCACCCCTCCGACAATTCCCTCCTAGAATATTTGATCCCTCTCTCCCCACGTTTGAGGTTATCGACCCGAGGAGTCTGGCCCAGGTTGGACTTTCTTGGTACGAGATTCTTGACTCGGGGGTTTCTCCCGATGCCGAGCACCTTCTCTGTACGTGGTTCATCCCGCCGAACCACGACGTCCGGGTTCCTAGGGCTGGTGAGCGTTCGCATCTCCCCCCGCCCGGGTACTTTCCCTTCTTCATTGAGCAGCTTAAGAGCGGGCTCCGCTTTCCCATCCCCTTTCTTACCAAGAGTTCTCCCATTTCCACTGCGTCTCTCTGAGCCAACTTACTCCTAACTCTTATCAGAGCCTAGTCTCTGCCACCGCCCTCTTTCGATCCCTGGAGCTCCCATTCTCCCCTACACTTCTTCATTACTTTTTCCAGGTCAAGAAAACCCAGTCTCCCGTGGTGTTTTACTTTAGTGCCCGGACCTTTTATAAGTTCTTAAATAACATCCCTAGCTCCCGCAAACAATGGAGACAGACCTACTTTTTTTGTTTAACCACCTCGGCGATGGGCCTGTCCGATGGCCTGGCGGGATTCCTTACCAACCCCCCGATCCTTACCCAGGAAATATAAAGAAGAGTGTTCTTACAAACGGTTATTTTGACCATTGGGGCTCGGCGTTTCGATTCGGCTGCCCTGATCAGGGAGGACGCACTCAGGCGTTTTGGGCTGAGCTCCTATCCAGATGTCCCTGGTGGTACGTTCTTCCTATCTGGCCCCTTACCCATATTTTTAGATTTATTGTTTCATATGTCTGATCTGAGCTCTTTCGTTCACAGATAACATGTCTCTTCAGCAGCTGTTATCCGCCATGGCGTCCCAGAAGAAAGCGAGTAAGGGGACGGCTGGGGCAGGCCCTTAGGGCCAGTCCCCTCCTGCCCCAGTCATCATTCCACCCCAGCCCTCCCCGGGGGCCATCCCACCCCGTGCTGAAAGGAGTAGGGAGGAAACCGGCATGCGAAAGAGGAAAAGGGGAAAGAGCGTAGCGGGGATCTTGATCTGGGAAGAAGTGGCTACTTCCCTGTCATTCATGAGATCGATACCCCACCCGCTTCCCCCCCGAGCCATCAGTCCGCTGCTCCCACTGACCTTGGTTCGCCCGGTGTGCCAGTGGGTTATACTCGCGAGGTCAGCCTGATCAACTTTGCCCCTTCGGGTCTCCCTGCTCAAATCGTGGAGTGTTTGACCTTCGCCGTCGATCAGCAAGTTCTAGCAGAGCTGGGGTGGAAACCCCTGGCTGAGGAAGGGGTATCTCGGGCCTTATCAGTGAGTATTTTTAAGGTTGCCAGGATTTGCCTTGGTAGATATTGAGAACTGAATCCTCTTGTTTTTTTTTCCACGGTCTGGTGATGATGAGTGAGAGCATTCGCCGGGGTGCAAGCTACGGCCAGTCAGCCAGAGATGCCAAGAAGGCTGTGCGGGAAGTCAAATCAGAGGCTGAGAATGCTATGGCTAAGTCCGAGGCGGATGCTGCGGAACTGGAATATCACCGGGCTTCGGTGACTCGACTCCGGGCTGATATCGAACAGCTCCGGGGTGCCCTGGTTGGAAAGGAGCAGGACCTGTCAGACGCCTTGGCCGAGTTGGGGAGGGTCAAGTCTGAGTTGGCCTCCTGTGGCGGGCGACGCGTGAGGCCTTCATCAAGTCCGAAGAATTCATGCGTATGCTGGCCTCCAAGGCTTTCAAGTTTGTGGACCTTGGATTATGTAAGGACCCCCGTGCCCTTAACCCACAATTAGTGCATTAAGCCATGCATTTGGTGCATTCAATCACGTGTAAAGGGAAACTACAGGTAGACGTGGCACACAATACCACCTATAAAATTTTCTTGCTTCATCTATTCCATTCCATGCAATATCCAATTTCCCAAATTAAGACCATTTAACACATCATGCACCTATGTAATACACTAATCACAATCTCAATTCATCTAGCAATTCCGTAGTTGATTGCTCACACATATAATGAAAAGAGAAAGGCCCATGCCTCTTTATACAACACATATACACATAATTATTGCTCACACACGAGCATCGAATAAACCTATGTGTACATAAGGTATAAAAAGGGCATACACAATATCCAGCTCCACATGAGCTCCGGTGTCTCGATCCTGGAATCACCTCCAATTCATAGCTCGATCACAGCTCCAGAGCTACCATTGTACCTGTTTCACCTGCCCCAACAGAGACAGCCCCCACACAGGGTGAGCATACCAATACCACCAAACCAATAATCATTCGTAAATTACAACAATGTAATTGCCAAGAATTTAAATGATACTCCCTGGATGGTATCATCCTCATCCGGGATCCCACTGTATTGTCCCTGTTCTCAAAACAACCAAAATCATCAAATTCCAAATATCCAGTCAATCATTACACTGATTAAATATATCCCTAGTCCAATTCAATATCAATAGGGGAATAAATATAGATATCCTAGATATATCACGATGAGGTATATGCTTTAGCATTAAAGGTATACGCCTGGTTTGGGTATATGCTCGGGTATGCTACATATACGTTAGCATTAGAGGTATACGCCTGGTTTGGGTATATACTCTGACTATTATCACATATGAGTACGGTACTATGATATGTGCTGCTAATATGAAGATGTGATGTGGTTCCACTGACATATTGAGCTGAGATTGACATATCATATTGGTCTCGTGATAATATGGTGATAGTTGAGACATGTCGACATGGTGCATTGGTTGATGCATGATACAGAGCATTCACATTGGATATTATGTTTATTGTGCTTTATCATTGATATTGTGTTTTGATATTGCACTAAGATAGTGATTTATCTATACTCACGTTGTGTGAATGTTTCTGTAGGATTTCATAGACGTGGGAATCGTGAGTCTTATTCCGCGGCGAGGTGAACCACTGCATAGGAGTTGTACTGGCTTAGGTTGTTATTTATACATGTGATGTATATGTGAATAGGGTTTTTGTACTTGTGGTTTTGTACATCTGTAACAACCTATTAGTAAGAAACTTTTAAAGAGTGTATGAATTACTTAATTCTGACTCACATATGTTGCGATTGAATACATAATGGATTCAGTAACGAGGACCCCACAATAATTAAATCTAAAACTAACAAAAATTGTATTAAAAACATTAAACAATCAATAGAAAAGAAAGTTACTACAGTGAAGCACGATTCCGGCTTGTTGAATCCGTCTTCGTTCTTCGAGCGTCTTGTGTATCAAGATCTGTTCTAAGCTCTCAATTATTCTAAAAATTGAAAAATCCGTTCTAAGCTCTCAATTATCTCCTAACAAGGCTAATTTTCGTGTATCAAGAGGTCTTGCGGCTGATGGGTTAGGTTAAAGCTTATGTAGAAAGGAAAGAAATCAAGTTCCCAATATTTCCAAAATACCGCTGGCGATCGATCGCCATAAGGTGGGGATCGATCACTAGCTCTTTTTTTTCGGCGAAATTACTTAGGCGATCGATTGCCACCTTTCTCGATCGATCGCCTGGCTCCAGTGGACTTTGGCGATCGATCGCCTAAACCTCGCGATCGATCGCTGCTTCGTGAATTTTGTTGCTCAAATTTCTGTCCATAGGCGATCGACTGCCTCCTCCATGCGGTCGATCGCCTCTGCTAAAATTACATTTTTAGCCTTTTTCTTGATCTACATTGAGTCCTTATTGGTTCCAAAGCTTTTCTTGATCTTTATTCGCCTTAGTTAGCTCGATTTCTTCTATTCCATCTACAATTACACAAATATACGATTAGGTAGCATATGTGTCAAATTATCCATCAAAACATACCAAATCGTAAACAATTAAACGCAATAGATGTGTCTATTTCTAGTCACATCACAACCACGTGCCCAAGCACGTTCATAACCCCCAAACATATCGTCAATCCATGACGATTACCAAAATAAAAGCCCCCTGGCTAAGCATGCATAATACCCAAAATATTCCATTTTATATGTTTAAAAGATTGCCAAAAACTCCCGAGAATTTCGTTTTATAAAACTTTGGCTCCAACCAATCCATTTAAAAGGTATAACATTCCTATTGGAATGTAGACATTGCCCCGGGAATGGGCTAATTAAACCTCGATTCCAAAATCCCGATATTTTTCCAAAATTTTAAAAAAACAAAACACTTTGGGCCGCGATCGATCGCCGCATCTGTCACAATTGATCACGCGCACCCGCTGCCAAACAGAAGCCTTCCGCGATCGATTCTCCGCGATCGATCGCCAATCGCCTCGCGATCGATCGCTGAGACTTGGCGATCGATCGCCAGCACTGTACATCTTCAACAATTTACAGCTGCTCGTCGCGATCGATCGGCGCTCATCTGCGATCGATCGCGACCTGCGATTTTCCAAAAAACTCGAGCTTTAATGGTGTTTTTCACACCCAAAGTCAAAACCAATACCCCATACACCTCCAACACCTTAAATACACCATTTATAACCAATAAAAACTCCAAAAACTCAACATTGGATTTTACCAAAAAAATCAAAACCCATAACCAACTCAAAGCTCTACCAAACTCAACAATACCACTACCAAAACGAAGACAAAGGTGAGGGGAAGATGAATACCTGATTATCTTCGAGAAATCCGTCTCCCGAGTCAAGCCACCAACGATTTCTCCTCCAATGGAGAAAAGTGGGAAATGGGGGTGAAGGGGTTGGCGTTGAGGAGGGGAGAGAAGGAGTGGAATGAATTGTATTATCCCGTAACACCAAGTCCACTTGGTATATATAGCTCTAAAGCTCCAAAATACAGACTCCTCCACAAATACATCATGATTCATAAAATATCATCTGTTTTCAAAAAACATCTCTCCAACTCTAATTCCATTACCAGCCCCAGTACAAAGTACTCCGGACCCCAAATCCCACCAAAGACCAAATTCCAAGGTTAACACCACGACGAGAATACAATCTCATCCCTCAGATCCAATGACTCCAAATACCGGATTTAAAATCCCCGGGAGTCCCAAAACCACAATTAATACACAATCGCCACAAATAAAACTCATTAATGATTATCACGACACCGGGATTAACACCAGTAATTCCGGACATCACAATTATCCCCCACTAATGAAATTTCGTCCCCGAAATTTGCACAGGCGCACTCCACAAACGCCGAGACCACGCAAACCAAACGGATTAACATCGCTGAATCATGAACACATCATGAACGACATCCAACCGCGAGGATACCGACCTCGCACCAAAATCTGGACTGGAGTAAACCTCACAAACCATCGTAAACTCAAAGAAAGACGTCAGCATTCCCGATGCAAAACATCCCAAAGGCAGCTAGCCAACCATAACTGCAAAACAATGAATCATTCGTGATTCTAAAATAGATATCGCCTCGAGGATATCTCTACGATCTAGCCCACGATGTTAAACATACCTCATTGCCAAGGGAACCACCAGTACACAATAGTGCACCTAACCATAACCGACTTCCGTTTCCAAACCCGTCTCCATCAAAGGAGTAGTTGCACCAAGGAGTAGTTGCACCACATTGCAACCCGGATCGGGCAATTCATTGCTACCGATCAACACCAAACACACCTCTAAAGATGTTCACATCCGGGTGTTCCAAGAAGATCACATCTTGGTTAAAACGCACAATCGAGACTCCACAAGGTCTCAAGTCCTCGAAAGGACATGCAAGAACAATCAATTGCATTCCCGCCATACGTGTCAACCATGACACTAAACAAATCCGAATCCTGGCCATCCCTCGTTTATCCTGGGATTCAACAATCCTAAAACAGGGAGGCTATCGAATTAACCAGCAAGGATTACCATGGTCCCAAAACACGACAACCCCTTCTCAGGGGACGTCAACAGGACCTCACGATTATTCCTCAGAATACATCGTGCCATCGAGATTACCAGTCTCAAGGTGCCACAATCTCACCGGAGGCCCATTCATCAAAGCATATAAATTCGATGCTCGACGAGTACCGAAACACGGGCCTTCGTATACACATACATGCCCAAGTACCAACACAACATGCATACTCAATGCAATAAACTCAGGTATCTCCAATCATACCCAAAGACCCAAAACCAACTGTCAATCCCTAGCTATTCTCATCTCGCAGAGAATAATGATCGACAGACAAACGATCAATGGCGTGATTCCAACATCAACACCTCAAAAACCGACTTATTGAATCTCCCAAAGATTCCCAATCGGTAGGTATATCAATACCGCCTTCCTCACAAGGAAAGTGTCATGAATCCATGACCCTACACCTCAAACCACCGTTCGGAAGACCTGGATATATTTATACCAAAATATATCCCGGAACCCAGACATACACAACTGGTTAGAATAGTGCATCAATGCCACTATTACCCAATCAAAACCCGCATACGCCATGTATACACATCCCAACGATGCTCTGTACCAATGCCATAGTACTCCACAATCGAGCATCTCCCCGGAGACGTCTCCTCCAACGTCTCACCGAGGTAAGAAATCCATTACTCGGTCCAACACCAGTAATGCTTACCATGGCTGATTTACAATCAATCCACGATCGACGCAAGCTATCTCCAAGACAGTACAATCCAAATCTCTCCAAGAGACAAAATCAACATAGTAGTGTTACCCCACTAACTACATCCCACAATTCCAATTGTGACTCCCGTTGCATTCCACATGCAAGGATGCTCAGCCCGAGCTAATAACGACTTGTTTACACTCACGTTAGTATTCCCAACAAAATTGAGCTGTCCCAGGACAAGTCCCTTAACATTGACGCATAAACGTCCCTGTGAGGCATTCCCTGCCTCAAACCTCATACGACATAGAGACTAAAAGAGTCTATCATCAACCCTCGTCGTATCACCGAACGATACACCAAATTCAGTTCCAGCGAGCAGTGTAATGGCTACAACAAGCATACTATATCACTGCAACAATACCTGGCTAGCAATGTGCTGCCCCCATGGGCTTACACCGAGCCTACCAACGTATCATACGTTCCATCCGGTATGCCATACCGTACAAACCATTAGAGTAGTGGGCCATCACCCAATATTCCTCTAGAACACCAAAGCATAATGGACATCCCGGTGTCCTTGCTCAACCATAGTGCAATCCTAACCCAATAGTACTTATTCCACACCCTCAGGGTGGTGTGACCAAGTCTACCACACATCACAACCACGAGCGAGTAGTTTCCTCAATGACTACTCTTACCACTAATCACTTGGCCTTAGCCATCCCAGCGAGTATATCCAAAGGTATCACTACTCGACAAATATTTACCTCTATTACATGATGCGGTACACTCACCGGTACAATGCATCCAATAATCCATCGAGCAATCTGCTCGGCATAACGGTCTCGTCAACTAGTGACCCAGACACCATCTTGTGCTCGCCATCAGCACTCAAACCATATGGCTAAATACGTACACTCAGACGTATTATTCATCAAAACGACACTACATGTCTACATAGAATATCCACTATGTCATCGTCATCCCGTGACGGTATAGGCAACACATGACATCCAAAATCCCATCGTCAACTCGTGACGGTACATGTCGATACACGACATCCATATTCTCATCGTCAAACATATGACATTATATAACCATGTATGGTATTCACAATAATGCTAACAAAGCAGTAATATAACATACCTCATCGCTATCAAGATAGCGGTATACCTGTATCCCTCGTCCACCAGCGGAACACCAGCAGCACCCGTCGCTCGCAGGCGGCATAATCCAGTGCTACGCACATAGCGGTATAACCCATCGCTATTGAATCAGCGACATGATCCCTCGCCATAGAGTCAGCGGCATAAAACATCGCTATAGATATCCGGCGGCATGAACCATCGTCAATAGAATGCCTGGCAGCATGAACCATCGCCAATAGAATGCCCGACAGCATGAACCATCGCCAATAGAATGCCCGGCGGCATGAACCATCGCCAATAGCATACCCGGCGGCATGAACCATCGCAAATAGAATACCCGGCGGCATGAATCATCATCAATAGAATGCCCGACGGCAGGAATCATCGCCAATAGAATGCCCGGCGGCATGAACCATCGCCAATAGAATGCCCGGCAGCATGAACCTGCTGGGATATGCCCTAAGACAAGTCATTAGATGTTTGTTTATGACATACAATGTATTATGATTTATGAATGGCAAATCATTATTATATATTATTCGAATATCTGTGCAATATGAATTGATATATAAGTTAATGCCCTTAGAATAATATTGTATTATTCTTAAAGATTGTCCGTAGTCAAGTATTATCATAAATTAGGATAATGATAATACATTGAGACCAGTATGATTTGATTGATGAATTGTTCATAGATATGAGATATCAAATCAACACATGGGTACATGTTAGAGAACGATGTACTGGACAGACCCACCATGAGAATGCTACATGGATAGTTATATGAGTGTCATAAGCAATTCTCATAGTGATAATAATGTATGTAATCCTTACAACTTGAGATCATTAGAGATCCCAACATAAGGAGTTATGTATCTTGATATTGTCAAACGTTACCTGTAACAGGGTAAACTATAAAGGCAACTATTGGATACACTACGAATTATGTAGAGGGATGTTGATTGATCAAGATACGATTTGTCGCTCCTATATAACAGGAGAAGTGTTTGGGCCCTTGATCAAGTAAGACTAAAATGCATGGCCATGCTCGAATGAGTCGATATGTGATATCGAGCTTATTCGTTTATTCTAGATCTACTTGGGGATCAAGAAATAGAGAGTGAATATACGAGTGTGACTATTCCATGACTCGTGTTCAATCTAAACACATGGACAAAGGGATTAAGTTCCATGGTTAATATTATCACAAGTTCTAAGGTTATGTCGAGTCAATGACATTCTTGTAATTTCGGTAGCCTTGATGTGTTGCTAGTTACCGCTAATTGCTTGTGACATAAAATGAGATTTTATGTCACTTCCAACATTGCATGATCCTATCGCGTCGCACAAAAGATTAAATCGATAAAGGGAATTAAATTCATTGGATGAATTAATTAATTAAGAAGAGTCTTAATTACATGATTATAAGGATTTAATTAAATCATGGGTTTGGGCCCATGAGGCTTTGTGAAATCCTTTAATTAAATCATATATAATTTGATAACAAGGTGATTAATAAGATTAACACTACAATTCATAAAACCTAAACATAAGCTCTCGGCCGCCTATTACACTATTCCTCACGGCCACCGCCACCGTCTATAGTGGTTTTATCGGCCGTCGTTGACCGGTTTTGAACCGAGAGTTCGGTTTTGGTTCAAGAATAATTCTAGCAACTTGTTCTTGAACGTCCCTTTCGATTTGATCGTGTGGATACCGTAGAGGCAAGATCTTGGAGGTGTTGCTCGTGACTCGGAATTTGTTGGACGTGGTGCTTCGTTGATTCTGCTCAAACACGCTACAAGGGTGAGACTCTTATGATCCTTTATCTGATATGACCACTTTGTATAGATCCACGGTTCTAGTAATCCAAAATTTTAAATTCCGCTGCGTTGTATGCTTGTTGGATTACTTACAGTGGTATCAGAGCCAGGTTTAAAGCTCATATCGGATTTATATGGTTAATTGTTTAATCATATTTAGATTTGTATTGCATGCTAATAAAACTGTATATAATCATATATGATATGAGTAAATCGAGTTTGTGTAATTATCGTAAAATTATATTTGATATAATTAAAGTCTATTGTATACGATACATGAAGGCGCAAAACCGAGCCCAAAGCATGAGATGGTTCGACCACCACCATCACAAATGACACACAGCTGCCACATGAGGGATAGGGTTTTCGAACCCTTGGCTCGAGATGGTTTGGCCGTTGTGGCTAATAATTGTGCATGGAAGTGTCGAAACATGGCTTGAGTTTGGAATTCTTTTGGCTCGATAAGTTTTAATGCCATGCAAGATGGTTCGATCATGGTCCACAGAAATATGAGGGTTGACGGCTACTTCCACGTGAGAGCTAGGGTTTTTTGAACCCATTGGCTCTAGATGGTCAAGCCGCCACCATCATAATCCGTGCATGGTTGGACCGTGGCTCGTGGCTAAGAACTTCGAACCATGTGGCTCGAAGAACATGAAAACCACACGGCGGCGGCTAGGGTTTGGAACCCTAGCGGCGTCGCACGTGCTCGGACCGTGGCTTGGGCTAGGGTTTCGAACCCTAGGCCCATGCATGGTCCAGCCGTGTGGTTAGATGGGTCGGACCCATTTGGTTCATGGTTTGAGTCGCATTAAGTTCGCGGCATGTGATGTCCTGAGCGTACGATAATTTTCAAAATTTTATTTTACAGTTTTAATTAGAATTAAATTTTAAAATGTTTAGAATTTAATTAATTAAATTGTGATAGCATGTTTTATGTGTTGTTTGAGCTTGGTGCGTGGTTATAGCCCTTTGACCTATTAGATAGGATTTGTGAATGTTTATAATTATAATACGACCTGCGAGCCGTGCCTTCTCTATTTTTCTCAAAATGTTATCCCTCCCCTATGTTCCCCTCGAATGTGAATCGAGGAATTCTCTATATTTGTAATGTTATATAGTATAGTTTATTTATTGATGGTGATCAATGAAGATGGAGCATGGTGCCGGGATGAGGAGGCCATTCACAATTTGGAGCCAAAGGAAGGTGCTTATGAAGTTACCTTAGGTTGACTCTTAGGATTTTCTCATTGGCTTGAGAAAATCACTAGTAGGGGCTATAACCATGTCAAGTTTAATTTATGTATGTGATGCATGATTTATCTTATGTTTTAGATTGATAATTTTATATGTGTAGATATGTATATGCGTATATGTAGTGGACATATTTTAAATTATCACTAATAAAATCATGAGATCAATAAATCCCTCTAAAGTATTAAGTTTTAGATGCCTTCCAAAATTAAAAGTACTCGTCAAGACTTCGATTGAACATGTGTGGGTTTGCCAAAGCAAAGCACCATGGCAATCTTGGTAAGGCGCGAAAGGATAATAGTGATATCCGTTTTACTTTAAATTGGGTACGACTTAACTTGGTTATCTCAATAGGATTGGGAACCTAGAGGCATGACGTTGGATAATAATTCATTTGATGAATTTGAACAAAGAGTTGTTCGTCCAACTATCCAAGAATTACATGTGATGTAATTGACAAAGTGTTGTCTACCTAAATAACCGAGTCTTGGGCGATTAGCCAAAGCTAACTCAAGATTAGGTGAAATATGGATCTTGGCTCACTAAAGGTTTCGAAGGTTGATAATTTTAAACAAAATAGTGGGAGTGTCATTTAATATAAGACCATATTAAATGATTAAATCATAAACTTATTTTGCATATTTATATTGTAGATATCCATGGCAACTAACAACGTAACAAGCACATTATCACTGCGATCGGTCCTTGAGAAGGGCAAATTAAATGGGACAAATTTCCTAGACTGGTATAGGAACTTGAGGATAGTCCTCAAACAAGAAAAGAAGCAATATGTCCTAGAGGAACCCTTACCTGCTGAGGAACCTCCCTTGACGGCTACTAGAACCGATAAAGATGCTTACAAGAAGCATCAAAATGACGCACTTGATGTTGGGTGCCTTATGCTTGCCACCATGAACTCTGAGCTTCAGAAGCAACATGAGGAAATGGAGGCGTTCGATATGATCGAGCATCTTAAGCAACTGTACCAACAACAATCAAGACAAGAGAGGTATGGCGTCTCTAAAGCATTGTTCCAGTGTAGAATGGTAGAAGGAAGTATGGTTGGAACTCATGTACTCAAGATGATTGGGTATATTGAGAATCTGGAGAAGCTATGTTTTCCTTTGGACCAAGAGTTGGCCACTGACGTGATCTTGCAATCGTTGCCTGAAAGCTTCAGTCAATTTGTCTTGAATTACAATATGATTGAAATTGAAAAGACTCTACCACAGTTACTTGGCATGCTTAGAACTTTTGAAGCAAATAGCAAGAAGTCTAAGCCTACAAATGTTCTTATTGTGAATAAGAGCAAGGAAAGACTAAAGCTAAGAGCTTCAAGAAGAACATGAAGGTCTTTGTTAAATCTAAGCCAAAAGCTTCTGCACTTAAGCCAAAGGGAGGGATAGCAAAAGAAGGGAACTGTTTCCATTGCGGTGAGACCGGTCATTGGAAAAGAAATTGCAAAGTTTATCTGGAGGATCTCAAGAAAGGGAAGTGTGACTTCCACTTCAGGTATTTTTGTTATAGAAGTCAATTTATCTACTTCTTCATCATGGGTATTAGATACTGGATGTGGATCTCACATTTGTGTAAATGTGCAGGATCTCAAAAGGAGTAGGACGTTGGCGAAAGGTGAAGTTGATCTCCGAGTTGGAAATGGAGCAAGAGTTGCGGCATTAGCTATAGGAGATTACTGTTTAGCTTTACCTTCTGGTTTATCGTTGATTTTGAAAGACTGTTATTTTGTGCCATTTATTACTAAAAACATTATTTCTATTTCTTGTTTGGACAAGTGTGGATTTTCATTGATAATGGACAACTGTTGTTCTATTTATTTAAATGATATGTTTTATGCTAGTGCACAAATGATTAATGGTCTTTATGTATTAAATCTTGATATGCCTATCTATAACATAAATACTAAAAGGATTAAGAATAATGATTCTAATCCAACTTATCTCTGGCATTGTCGCTTGGGCCACATAAATGAGAAACGCATATCAAAACTTCATAAGGATGGAGTTTTGGATTCATTTGATTTTGAATCATATGAAACATGTGAATCTTGTTTAATGGGCAAGATGACTAAGGGACATGTTGAAAGGGCAAATGTTTTATTGGGACTAATACATAGTGATGTATGTGGGCCAATAAGTACACAAGCTAGAGGTGGTTTTCAATACTTCGTTACATTTACCGATGACCTCAGTAGATATGGGTATGTGTACCTAATGAAGCATAAGCATGAAACCTTTGAAAAGTTCAAAGATTTCAAGAATGAAGTACAAAACCAACTTGGCAAAAGTATCAAAATCCTTCGATCAGATCGAGGACGTGAATACTTAAGCCAAGAGTTTCATGACTATCTAAAGGAGTGTGGGATAGTCCCACAACTCACTCCTCTGTATACTCCACAATGGAATGGTGTATCCGAGAGGAGAAATCGAACCTTGTTGGACATGGTTAGATCAATGATGAGTCATGCAGATCTTCCGATATCCTTTTGGGGACATGCTTTAGAAACAGCAATATTCATACTGAACCGTGTTCCATCTAAATCAGTGGAAAAGACACCATATGAGATATGGACTGGGAAGCGTCCTAGTATGTCTTTTATGAAGATTTGGGGTTGTGAGGCTTTCGTTAGACGTCACGCCACTAACAAACTTGGACCCAAATATGATAAGTGTTTATTTGTGGGGTATCCTAAGGAAACAAAAGGATACTATTTCTATTATCCCACCAAGAACAAAGTAGTTGTTGGTCGGACTGGTGTCTTTCTTGAAAGAGAATTTATTTCTAGAAAAACCAGTGGGAGACAAATAGAACTTAGTGAAGTTCAACCACAAGAAAACATTGAACATGATATTGAGATGGAGACAGAGCAGACACCACAAGATGTTGTGGATAAAGTGCCTGCTCAAGAGACACAAGCCCAGTGTAGGTCTGTAAGAGAACACCGGGAGCCACAGAGATATGGATTTCTTGTGACTCAACAAGGTGACTTACTACTTATTGATGAGGATGAGCCGTCATCTTATCAACAAGCTATAATGGGCACTGATTCTGAGAAATGGCAAGAGGCCATGAAATCTGAGATGGAATCCATGTATGCAAACCAAGTATGGACTTTGGTTGACCCACCTGAAGGGGTACGACCCATAGGGTGCAAATGGATTTTCAAGAAAAAGACCGACATGGATGGTAATGTACAAACCAATAAAGGTCGACTGGTTGCAAAAGGTTTCAAACAAATTCATGGTATTGACTATGATGAAACTTTTTCACCAGTTGCCATGGTTAAATCCATTAGGATCTTACTTGCAATAGCTGCATTTCATGATTATGAAATCTGGCAGATGGATGCCAAAACAGCTTTCCTTAATGGAAATCTGCTTGAGGATGTGTACATGACACAGCCCGAGGGTTTTGTCGATCCAAAGGATGCTGGAAAGATATGCAAGCTACAACGATCCATTTATGGATTGAAGCAAGCTTCTCGGAGTTGGAATCTTCGTTTTGATGATGCAGTCAAAGAGTTTGGTTTCATCAAAAACGTAGATGAACCTTGTGTCTACAAGAAGGTCAGTGGGAGCATAATTATCTTCCTAATATTGTATGTAGATGACATACTTCTCATTGGGAATGATATCCCTGCCTTACAATCTGTAAAGATTTGGCTAGGGAATTGCTTTTCGATGAAAGACTTGGGAGAAGCCACCTATGTATTAGGAATCAAGATCTATAGAGATAGATCAAGAAGGCTTCTTGGCCTAAGTCAAAGTACATACATAGACAAAGTGCTTAAAAGGTTTAGCATGCAAGAATCAAAGAAAGGATTCGTCCCTATGACACATGGAATTTATCTCTCGAAGGAACAGTGTCCTTCAACACCAGATGAGAGACAACGCATGAGTAAGATTCCATATGCGTCAGCTATTGGATCATCATGTATGCCATGATATGTACTCATCCCGATGTATCGTATGCTTCGAGCATGATGAGCAGGTATCAAGTTGATCCAGGTGAAGGTCACTGGATTGCAGTCAAGAATATCCTGAAGTACTTGAGAAGAACTAAGGATACATTCTTGATTTATGGAGGTGAGGAAGAGCTCAATGTAATGGGTTACACTGATGCAAGCTTCCAAACCGACAAAGATGATTTTCGATCACAATCTGGATATGTGTATTGCCTAAATGCAGGTGCTGTGAGCTGGAAGAGTTCAAAGCAAGAGACAGTAGCCGATTCTACAACGGAAGCTGAGTACATTGCTGCCTCTGATGCAGCAAAAGAAGCTGTTTGGATTAGGAAGTTCATTTCTGAACTTGGAGTGGTGCCTAGCATTAAGGATCTGATAGAACTCTATTGTGACAACAATGGAGCGATCGCATTGGCTAAGGAACCCAGATCTCACCAAAGATCCAAGCACATACTTCGGCGATTTCATTTCATTCGAGAAATCGTTGAAAGGGGGGATGTTAAAATATGCAAAGTACCAACAGATGATAATGTATCTGACCCATTGATGAAGCCACTGTCACAGCAGAAGCATGATCGTCATACTAGATCTCTAGGCATTAGGTATATGTCTGATTGGTCTTAGTGCAAGTGGGAGATTTGTTGGGATATGCCCTAAGACAAGTCATTAGATGTTTGTTTATGACATACAATGTATTATGATTTTTTGAATGGCAAATCATTATTATATATTATTCGAATATCAGTGCAATATGAATTGATATATAAGTTAATGTCCTTAGAATAATATTGTATTATTCTTAAAGATTGTCCCTAGTCAAGTATTATCATAAATTAGGATAATGATAATACATTGAGACTAGTATGTTTTG
Source organism: Haberlea rhodopensis (assembly GCA_907163345.1). Lineage (NCBI taxonomy): Eukaryota > Viridiplantae > Streptophyta > Magnoliopsida > Lamiales > Gesneriaceae > Haberlea > Haberlea rhodopensis. The sequence continues at coordinate 5,981,497 of CAJQUN010000031.1, read as the reverse complement.
ATTGATGAATTGTTCATAGATATGAGAATCAAATCAACACATGGGTACATGTTAGAGAACGATGTACTGGACAGACCCACCATGAGAATGCTACATGGATAGTTATATGAGTGTCATAAGCAATTCTCATAGTGATAATAATGTATGTAATCCTTACAACTTGAGATCATCAGAGATCCCAACATAAGGAGTTATGTATCTTGATATTGTCAAACGTTACCTGTAACAGGGTAAACTATAAAGGCAACTATTGGATACACTACGAATTATGTAGAGGGATGTTGATTGATCAAGATAGGATTTGTCCCTCCTATATAACAGGAGAAGTGTTTGGGCCCTTGATCAAGTAAGACTAAAATGCATGGTCGTGCTCGAATGAGTCGATATGTGATATCGAGCTTATTCGTTTATTCTAGTTCTACTTGGGGATCAAGAAATAGAGATTGAATATACGAGTGTGACTATTTCATGACTCGTGTTCAATCTAAACACATGGACAAAGGGATTAAGTTACATGGTTAATATTATCACAAGTTCTAAGGTTATGTCGAGTCAATGACATTCTTGTAATTTGGGTAGCCTTGATGTGTTGCTAGATACCGCTCATTGCTTGTGACATATTAAATTCATTGGATGAATTAATTAATTAAGAAGAGTCTTAATTACATGATTATAAGGATTTAATTAAATCATCGGTTTGGGCGCATGAGACTTTGTGAAAGCCTTTAATTAAATCATATATAATTTGATAACAAGGTGATTAATAAGATTAACACTACAATTCATAAAACCTAAACACAAGCTCTCGGCCGCCTATTACACTATTCCTCACGGCCACCGCCGCCGTCTATAGTGGTTTTATCGGCCGTCGTTGATCGGTTTTGAACCGAGAGTTCGGTTTTGGTTCAAGAATAAGTCTAGCAACTTGTTCTTGAATGTCCCTTTCGATTTGATCGTGTGGATACCGTAGAGGCAAGATCTTGGAGGTGTTGCTCGTGACTCGGAATTCGTTGGACGTGGTGCTTCGTTGATTCTGCTCAAACACGATACAAGGGTGAGACTCTTATGATCCTTTATCCGATATGACCACTTTGTATAGATCCGCGGTTATAGTAATCCAAAATTTTAAATTCCGCTGCGTTGTATGCTTGTTGGATTACTTACAGTGGTATCAGAGCCAGGTTTAAAGCTCATATCGGATTTATATGGTTAATTGTTTAATCATATTTACATTTGTATTGCATGCTAATAAAACTGTATATAATCATATATGATATGAGTAAATCGAGTTTGTGTAATTATCGTAAAATTATATTTGATATAATTAAAGTCTATTGTATACGATACATGAAGGCGCAAAACCGAGCCCAAAGCATGCGATGGTTCGACCACCACCATCACAAATGACACACAGCTGCCAAGAATGTAAATGATACTCCCTGGATGGTATCATCCTCATCCGGGATCCCATTGTATTGTCCCTGTTCTAAAAACAACCAAAAATCATCAAATTCCAAATATCCAGTCAATCATTACACTGATTAACTATATCCCTAGTCCAATTCAATATCAATAGGGGAATAAATACAGATATCCTAGATATCTAGTCAAAAGCCACATTTCCTAGCTCACTCAAAAGTAGCGGCATCACTTACCGATGTTCGCTCCATAGCGACCACATCACGACAATTGCTCGCTCCAAAGCGGCACCATACATTACGTAAGACAGATCAACACAACACAACCCAGTCCCGTTTCCATTAACCAATTTGCAAGACACAATATACTAAGCATCGGCTAACAACCCTTACCATTCATCTATCTCATGCACAATAATTGCAATAATATAATTAAGGTCATGCTCGTACGTTACACGTACCTATAATTCCGTAGTTCAAGTCCGACTTCACCTAAGTCCCACGACCCGCTGAATTATGTGCTAACACATAAATAGTTCACAATTAAACACAAGCATGCAACCACGTGCCCAAGCACGTTCATAACCCCCAAACATATCGTCAATCCATGACGATTACCAAAATAAAAGCCCCCTGGCTAAGCATGCATAATACCCAAAATATTCCATTTTATATGTTTAAAATATTGCCAAAAACTCAACCGAGAATTTCGTTTTATAAAACTTTGGCTCCAACCAATCCATTTAAAAAGTATAGCATTCCTATTGGAATGTAGACATTGCCCCGCGAATGGGCTAACTAAACCTCGATTCCAAAATCCCGACATTTTTCCAAAATTTGAAAAAAACAAAACACTTCGGGCCGCGATCGATCGCCGCATCTGTCGCGATCGATCGCGCGCACCCGCTGCCAAACAGAAGCCTTCCGCGATCGATCACGTGTCTCCGCGATCGATCGCCAATCGCCTCACGATCGATCGCCGAGACTTGGCGATAGATCGCCAGCACTGTACATCTTCAACAATTTACAGCTACTCGTCGCGATCGATCGGCGCTCCTCTGCGATCGATCGCGACCTGCGATTTTCCGAAAAACTCGAGCTTTAATGGTGTTTTTCACACCCAAACTCAAAACCAACACCCCATACACCTCCAACACCTCAAATACAGCACTTATAACCAATAAAAACTCCAAAAACTCAACATTGGATTTTTACCAAAAAACCCCAAAACCCATAACCAACTCAAAGCTCTACCAAACTCAACAATACCACTACCAAAACGAAGACAAAGGTGAGGGGAAGATGAATACCTGATTATCTTCGAGAAATCCGGCTCCCGAGTCAAGCCACCAACGATTTCTCCTCCAATGGAGAAAAGAGGGAAATGGGGGTGAAGGGGTTGGCGTTGAGGAGGGGAGAGAAGGAGTGGAATGAATTGTGTTATCACGTAACACCGAGTCCACTTGGTATATATAGCTCTAAAGCTCCAAAATACCGACTCCTCCACAAATACATCATGATTCATAAAATATCACGTGTTTTCAAAAAATATCTCTCCAACTCTAATTCCATTACCAGCCCCAGTACAAAGTACTCCGGACCCCAAATCCCACCAAAGACCAAATTCCAAGGTTAACACCACGACGAGAATACAATCTCATTCCTTGGATCCAATGACTCCAAATACCGGATTTAAAATCCCCGGGAGTTCCAAAACCACAATTAATACACAATCGCCACAAATAAAACTCATTAAGGATTATCACTACACCGGGATTAACACCAGTAATTCCCGGACATCACAATTATCCCCCACTAATAAAATTTCGTCCCGAAATTTGCACAGGCGCACTCCACAAGCGCCGAGACCACGCAAACCAAACGGATTAACATCACTGAATCATGAACACATCATGAACGACATCCAACCGCGAGGATACCGATCTCGCACCAAAATCTGGACTGGAGTAAACCTCCCAAACCATCGTAAACTCAAAGAAAGACGTCAGCATTCCCGATGCTAAACATCCCAAAAGCAGCTAGCCAACCCTAACTACAAAACAATGAATCATTCGTGATTCTAAAATAGATATCGCCTCGATGATATCTCTACGATCTACATACCTCATTGCCAAGGGAACCACCAGTACACAACAGTGCACCTAACCATAATCGACTTCCGTTTCCAAACCCGTCTCCATCAAAGGAGTAGTTGCACCACATTGCAACCCGGATCGAGCAATTCATTGCTACCGATCAACACCAAACACACCTCTAAAGATGTTCACATCCGGGTGTTCCAAGAAGATCACATCTTGGTTAAAACACACAATCGAGACTCCATAAGGTCTCAAGTCCTCGAAAGGACATGCAAGAACAATCAATTGCATTCCCGCCATACGTGTCAACCATGATACTAAACAAATCCAAATCCTGGCCATCCCTCGTTTATCCTGGGATTCAACAATCCTAAAACAGGGAGGCTATCGAATTATCCAGCAAGAATTACCATGGTCCCAATACACGACAATCCCTTCTCAGGGGAAGTCAACATGACCTCACTATTATTCCTCAGAATACATCGTGCCATCGAGATTACCAGTCTCAAGGTGCCACAATCTCACCGGAGGCCCATTCATCAAAGCATATAAATTCGATGCTCGACGAGTACCAAAACACGGGCATTCGTATACACATACATGCCCAAATACCTGTAAGTAATCCAACAAGCATGGTACGCAGCGGAATAAAATTTTTATGGATTATAAGACACCGGATATATACATAGGTTATCATATCGGATTAGGGATTACAAAAGTCTCACCCTTGTAGCGTGTTTGAGCAGATTCCACAAAGCAGCACCACGTCCAACGCCTCCTTCAAGTCACTAGCAAAACTTATCAAGTTTTGCCACAACGGTATCCACACGATCAAATCAGGTGAAGGGATAGTCTAAGAACAAGTTGCTAGACTCGTTTTTAAACCGGGACAAGAAGCACACTCGATTCTAAATTGAAAGGATGGCCAGAATCAAAAATTCTCTCTTCGGCTATCAAGAAAAACCGAGAGCTCTTTGTGATCGGCGGCCGTGTGCTTTGTTGCTAGGTTGGAATGAATTGTGTTGTGTTAATCCCATTAATCACATTGTAATCAAATTATATATGATTTATTAAAGGCTTTCACAAAGCCTCATGGGCCCAAACCCATGATTTAATTAAATCTTTATATTCATTTAATTAAGACTCTTCTTAATTAATTAATTCATCCAATGAATTTAATTCCCTTTATCGATTTAATCTTTTGTGCGACCCGATAGGATCTTGTAATGTTGGCAGTGACATAAAATCTCAATTTACGTTACAAGCAAAGAGCGGTGTCTAGCAACACATCAAAGCTACCCAAATTACAAGAATGTCAATGACTCGACATAACCTTTAGAACTTGTGATAATATTAACCATGTAACTTAATCCCTTTGTCCTTTGTGTTTAGATTGAACACGAGTCATGGAATAGTCATACTCGTATATTCAATCTTTATTTCTTGATCCCAAGTTCAACTAGAATAAACGAATAAGCTCGATATCACATATCGACTCATTCGAGCATGGCCATGCATTTTAGTCTCACTTGATCAAGGGCCAAACACTTCTCTTGTTATATAAGAGGGACAAATCCTATTTTGATCAATCAACATCCCTCTACATAATTCGTAGTGTATCCAATAGTTGTCTTTATAGTTTACCCTGTTACGGGTAACGTTTGACAATATCAAGATACATAACTCCTTATGTTGGGATCTCTGATGATCACAAGTCGTAAGGATTACATACATTATTATCACTATGAGAATTGCATATGACAATCAATAACTATCCATGTTGCATTCTCATGGTGGGTCTGTCCAGTATATCGTTCTCTAACATGTACCCATGTGTTGATTTGATATCTCATATCAATGAACAATTCATCAATCAACACATACTAGTCTCTATGTATTATCATTATCCCAATCCATGATAATACTTGACTAGGGACAATGTTTAAGAATAATACAAAATTATTCTAAGGACATTAACATATATATTAATTTACATTGCACAGTTAAACGAATAATATATAATAATGAATTGTCATTCATAAAATCATAAACATTGTATGTCAAAACAATCATCCAATGACATGTCTTAGGGAATATCCCAACAAATCTCCCACTTGCACTAAGACCACTCAGACATATACCTAATGCCTAGAGATCTAGTATGACAATCATGCTTTTGCTGTGACAGTGGCTTCGTCAATGGGTCAGATACGTTATCATCTGTTGGTACTTTGCATATTTTAACATCTCCCCTTTCAACGATTTCTCGAATGAAATGAAAGCGCCGAAGTATGTGCTTGGATCTTTGGTGAGATCTAGGTTCCTTAGCCAATGCGATCGCTCCATTGTTATCACAATAGAGTTCTATCGGATCTTTAATGCTAGGAACCACTCCAAGTTCAGAAATGAACTTCCTGATCCAAACAGCTCCTTTGCTGCATCCGAGGCAGCAATATATCAGCTTCCGTTGTAGAATCGGCTACTGTCTCTTGCTTTGAACTCTTCCAGCTCACAGCACCTCCATTTAGGCAATACACATATCCAGATTGCGATCGATAATCATCTTTGTCGGTTTGGAAGCTTGCATCAGTGTAACCCATTACATTGAGCTCTTCCTCACCTCCATAAATCAAGAATGTATCCTTAGTTCTTCTCAAGTACTTCAGGATATTCTTGACAGCAATCCAGTGACCTTCACCTGGATCAACTTGATATCTGCTCGTCATGCTCAAAGCATACGATACTTCGGGACGAGTACATATCATGGCATACATGATAGATCCAATAGCTGATGCATATGGGATCTTACTCATGCGTTGTCTCTCATCTGGTGTTGAAGGACACTGTTCCTTCGAGAGATATACACCATGTGTCATTGGCACGAAGCCTTTCTTTGATTCTTGCATGCTAAACCTTTTAAGCACTTTGTCTATGTATGTACTTTGACTTAGGCCAAGAAGCCTTCTTGATCTATCTCTATAGATCTTGATTCCTAATACATAGGTGGCTTCTCCCAAGTCTTTCATCGAAAAGCAATTCCCTATCCAAATCTTTACAGATTGTAAGGCAGGGATATCATTCCCAATGAGAATTTGTCATCTACATACAATATTAGGAAGATAATTATGCTCCCACTGACCTTCTTGTAGACACAAGGTTCATCTACGTTTTTGATGAAACCAAACTCTTTGACTGCATCATCAAAACGAAGATTCCAACTCCGAGAAGCTTGCTTCAATCCATAAATGGATCGTTGTAGCTTGCATACCTTTCCAGCATCCTTTGGATCGACAAAACCCTCGGGCTGTGTCATGTACACATCCTCGAGCAGATTTCCATTAAGGAAAGCTGTTTTGACATCCATCTGCCAGATTTCATAATCATGAAATGCAGCTATTGCAAGTAAGATCCTAATGGATTTAACCATGGTAACTGGTGAAAATGTTTCATCATAGTCAATACAATGAATTTGTTTGAAACCTTTTGCAACCAGTTGTGATGCCCCGAAATTAATTAATTGCAAGTAAGGCACTAATTATGTTTATATGATGAATCATGTGTTAATGAATTTATGTGTTGGGTATTAAGATATTAACATGATTTAATTGTGTTAATTATTAAATATGAGGAAGATGTGCTTTTAGATGAAGTTTAGAGCATTGTTGTAAAATGCTTTTAAAACACCAAGTAGAGTATTTTATACATCATGTTAAGTTTGGGGTGCATTTTTTTAAATTAAGTTAAGACAACCCCTTTTAATCTTTTACCCACCACTTTAACCCCTCTACACCTTTCACTTTATTAAAAATCCCCAAAATCACTTCCCAACCCAAACCCTCCCATTTTCGAGTTCCACCAAAAGAGGAGAAGAAAAGTTCCACAAAAACTTTGTTTGTGTGATCTTTGCTAGGATTTGGAGCCTACAAGAGGTATGGAACCATTCCTATAAGTTTTATAATGTTTGGTGTTGAAATGGGTTAAGTTTTTGATGTTTTATGTGGGTTTGTTTGAGTATGTGTTGTTTATGGTTGGGGTATGATTTTTGAAGTGTTCTAAGTGGGTTTTAGTGGGTTATGATGTTATTGTTATTGTTGGAAAGTTTGGTGTTGAAAGGTTTGAAGTTGAGCTAGCAAAATGCACATGAAAATGGAGAGATCGCGGCCACTGTAAGTGGCGATCGATCGCTACAAAAGCAGCGATCGATCGCCGAGAGGCAGTACACGAAGATGAGCTCAGGCGATCGATCGCCTCAAATGGCGCGATCGATCGCCAACGTCCAGTAGCCAAATAAGCATCAAGGCGATCGATCGCCTCATTTTAAGCGATCGATCGCCGCTAAGTGAAAAATCAGGCGATCGATCGCCTCATTTTGAGCGATCGATCGCCACTGTTCAAAAAATGAAAAATGTTGATTTTTGTTGTATTTTTGGTATTGGGCTATTGTTTAGCTTCTAATATCAATTTGTATGGTTATGTAGAACCGTCCCAGGTACCCACGACTTCAAGGAGATAAAGTCTACGATTTCTCCTTCTTTTGGAATTAAGGTACGTAAGAGACGTACGAGCATCGGACGGTAAACCATACCCTTATTATGATGATGTTTACGATGATGATGTTTATGATGATGTTTATGATGAAGATGTTTATGATGATGTTTACGATGATGATGGTTATGATGATATTTATGATGATGTTACTATGATGATGTTTATGATGATGTTTATGATGACGTTATGATGAAGATGTTTATGATGATGGTTACGATGATGATGTTTATGATGATGTTATGATGATGATGTTTATGATGACGTTTATGATGATGAAGTTTATGATAAGGTCATACGACGTGTATGATTGGGTAAGACGCCCGCGTGGTAAGATGCCACCCAAAGTATGTGAGTGGGTAAGATGCCCCCGTGGTAAGATGCCACGCAATGTTTATGATATGGTAAGACGCCATATGATTGGGTAAGATGCCCACGTGGTAAGATGCCACACGAAGGTTATATCATGGTAAGATGCCATGCAATGGGGTAAGATACCCTTATATATGAATAAGAGTCAGGGATAACAAAGGAAGTTGAAGAACGACCAATAACTTTTACTTAACTAAGATGTTATGCATTAGTGTATGCCTTTTTATATAAAGTGTTGAGCCTTAAACGCATGGTTGCGTTTAATGCGGTAAATTATCCCCGGTCAATCTTTGAGTTTTGATGATCAACAAAACTTGTGTTTGTTATACTAATGCATCTACTTAGTGTGCAGATTAAGTGATGAAAAGTAGATTGGAATGAAGGATTTCAAGTGTGCACAATCTGGCCAGGATCGCCCCAGGCGATGGTGATCATCGCCCCAGGCGATGGGTGCCAGGAGGGGCATCGCCACGCACATCGACAGAGGCGATGGCTAAGCGAGCATGCGAGGCAGATCGCCCCAGGCGATGGTGATCAATGCCTGAGGCGATGGCAGCCACAAGACACTTCGCCCCGCACATCGACTGAAACAACGCCGAGGCTTGGCGCGGGCATGCGCGCGGGGAGTTCGCCCGAGGCGATGGCACGAACGCCTGAGGCGATGGGCTGGAACGCCTGAGGCGATGTGTAGATCGTTTGAGGCGATGCATGATTTCAGGCTGCTGAAGCTACGGCATTGGGATTTGACTTGGATCGCCTGAGGCGATCCGTGATTTTTGCTGACCGTTGGGGCGCGGCGATGGTGATCGCCCGAGGCGACGTCCGAGGCGATCTTGGAGTGATTCAAGCCTTATTTGAAGCAACGGCTAGTAGGAGCCTAGGAGGCCTTCTACACTATAAATATGGATGCTTTGGAGCATTTTGAAGCTAAGGGAACAAGTCTACAACTCATACAAAGTGTTGATCAATTGTTGGTTCAAATTATATCATAATCTCCATACATTGTTGTTGTATTGGAGCTTGTGATTTTCCTCTTTTGTTGAGTCTTGTGTTTCTTCGTGTGAGTACACCGTGAAGGTGTTTGTTGGTTTAATTCATTGTAAAGGTCCTCCAACACCAAAGCAAGTTGGAAAATTGTAAAGTCGCCATCAAGTGAAGGTGGTGCAATTGTGTGGCTATCCTTGGAGCCCTTAAGGCCAAGAAGACTCGTGAAGAGTGTTGGTAGCTCGGGAAGAGCTTTGTATACTCGGGAAGAGTATTGTGCTCGGGAAGAGCTTGTGTACTCGGGAAGAGTAGTGTGCTCGGGAAGAGCGTTGTAACTCGGGAAGAGTTGTGTTGTGGCTAACTTGGAGCCCTCAAGGCCAAGATCAATTATTCTAGTGGAACCTCGGTTGGAGGTTATCTAACCGGGAAGAGGAGACGTAGGCGATTCATCGCCGAACTTCTATAACAAATCCTTTTGTTATTTACCACATTATTCCCTTTACGCATTTATTTATTTTATTGCTTATTTATCGATTGACTAAAGGCTTCCGCAAAGCGCAAAATATTTTATTTTTACAAACTCATTTTAAAAAGCTAAAGTAGCCAAGGAATCTCATTCACCCCCCCTCTTCGATTCCAACAAGTGGTATCAGAGCCATTTGATTTTTGTTTTAAATCAAAAATTTTATATGGCTAATCTAGCAAATGAGTTTGCTCAAGGTCAATCGATAAATAGACCTCCGCTCTTCACGGGTGATAACTACGGGTATTGGAAAAATAGAATTTCTCTATATGTTCAATCTGTAGATTATGACCTTTGGAAGATCATAGTGAAAGGTCCACATATTCCTTTAATGGAAGTTGGGGGAATAAGTACTCCCAAAGAAATGGACGATTTCACTAGAGCGGATATGATTTTAATTTCTCAAAATGCTAAAGCGATTAAATATTTTACATTGTGCTTTAGATATGAAGGAGTACAACCGGATCTCGATGTGCTCAACGGCAAAGGAGATATGGGACAAATTACAAATTTGTCATGAAGGAACTAATCAAGTGAAGGAGACCAAGATAGATTTCCTACAACTCAAATATGAGACATTTGAGATGGAGTCCGGAGAAGAAGTTGACTCAATGTTTAGGAGGCTCACCCAAATTATCAACGAGCTTGCTCAACTTGGAGAGAAGTACCCTCCAAAGCAAATATGGAGGAGAGCCTTAAGAGCCTTACCAAAGGAATGGGATGCCAAGAGGACGGCCATCATAGAGTCCAACAAAGGGGAGAAAGCTTCATATGATCTTGATGAGCTTCATGGCACCTTAGTGACCCATGAGCTTGAAGTTGCCACAAGGAAAGAAGTGAAGGAGGAGGATAGATCCAAAAGAAATGGGATCGCCTTGGTAGGAAGGAAAGATCACTCCGACGATGATGAAGATGATGATGATGAAGAGATGAGGCTATTCACAAAGAAGTTCAAGAAGCTCTTCACCAAACATGGCAAGTCAAAGACCTCCAATGCTACCAAACAAGATTCCAAAAATGAGGTAACTTGTTATAATTGTCAAGAAATAGGCCATTATGCTAACAAGTGTCCTAGGAAGAAGAATGAGGACAAAGGCAAGAAGAAGGCGTTCATAGCAACATGGAGTGATAGCGACTCCGATGAAGAAGAAGCCAAAAATCTATGTCTAATGGCTCTTGGAGATGAAGATGAAGAGGAGGATGATGAGGTACCTTCTTATGATGATTTATTAGATGCTTATAATGATATCATTGATTGTCTTGGTAAAACCAAAAAGAGCAACAAATACTTAAGCTAGACTTGGCTAAGAAAGAAGAAGAAAATACTATTTTGAAAAATCAAGTGCTTGATTTAAAGACTTCTCTTGCCAACTTTAGTGATAGTAGTTTAAAGATGAATGAATTGCTTGGCTTACAACGTTGTAGCTTTGACAAAGCCGGGTTAGGCTATTCAAGCAAATCAAAATCCTTTTCTAGCTTGTTGGCCAAAGCAAAGCATGACTCTACTACTTGTCACTATTGTTGCAAAAATGGTCATACCAAGAACAAATGTAGGTATGCTAGAATCCAATACCAACCTAACAAAAGGTGGAAATGGATCCCAAAAGTGCCTAATGTAGCTAACCATCAAGGACCCAAAAATCAAATGGGTACCAAAGATCCTCCTATTATTAATTTGTCTTGTAGGAACAAAAATGGAATGGAGGATGAAGGGCCAAGCAACTCAAAGGAGGAGTTTGTTTTGTTCACAACCATAGAAGAAGCAAGAGGCATTGGACCAATGACAAGAACTAACTCTTGTCATAAAGGGTAAAATTTATTTGTTACATTTTAATAGAGCAATTCAAAAATTCATTGGCACAAATTAATTGTGTTCAATAAATTATTGAAGCTCAATATTCAATGGAGTAAAATGCATATCCCCTTAGCATATTTGTTAAGTGCATGATGTATGATTATCTTTTTATAGTAAGTAGCTTGATATGCTTTGTATTCAAATTTGAATATGCTATATGAAAACATGCAATTATATGATGTGCTTTAATGCCTTGATATCTTTATTATTGTTTTGGGCATGAATGCATGAACATATGCACACATTACAACTTTTAGAATTAATTGTTGAGTGCCTTAAACTCATGGTTGTGATTCATCTCTATGATTTAATCTTAGGCTTGTTATGCCTATTATATGCTTGATGATGGACATGTGAAAGTTGTTAGAATTATGCCATGTTTATTTGATTTTTATACTTTTTGATTATCACAAAAAGGGGGAGAATTTTGTGATAAACTTGAACCTTAATAGATGCATAGTTTAAGGGGGAGAGCTTATGTATGCATGGTTTGAGGGGGAGAGTTATTTGTTTATTGTTTTACTTGATAACTTGTATGTGTTATGCAATTGTTAAGGGGGAGTTATTTTTACTCACATTTCATGCATATTACTTATTCAAGTTTATCAAGTTTTGTGATCATCAAAAAGGGGGAGATTGTTGAGCCTTAAACGCATGGTTGCGTTTAATGCGGTAAATTATCCCCGGTCAATCTTTGAGTTTTGATGATCAACAAAACTTGTGTTTGTTATACTAATGCATCTACTTAGTGTGCAGATTAAGTGATGAAAAGTAGATTGGAATGAAGGATTTCAAGTGTGCACAATCTGGCCAGGATCGCCCCAGGCGATGGTGATCATCGCCCCAGGCGATGGGTGCCAGGAGGGGCATCGCCACGCACATCGACAGAGGCGATGGCTAGGCGAGCATGCGAGGCAGATCGCCCCAGGCGATGGTGATCAACGCCTGAGGCGATGGCAGCCACAAGACACTTCGCCCCGCACATCGACTGAAGCGACGCCGAGGCTTGGCGCGGGCATGCGCGCGGGGAGTTCGCCCGAGGCGATGGCACGAACGCCTGAGGCGATGGGCTGGAACGCCTGAGGCGATGTATAGATCATTTGAGGCGATGCATGATTTCAGGCTGCTGAAGCTACGGCATTGGGATTTGACTTGGATCGCCTGAGGCGATCCAGCGATCGCCTGAGGCGATCCGTGATTTTTGCTGACCGTTGGGGCGCGGCGATGGTGATCGCCCGAGGCGATCTTGGAGTGATTCAAGCCTTATTTGAAGCAACGGCTAGTAGGAGCCTAGGAGGCCTTCTACACTATAAATATGGATGCTTTGGAGCATTTTGAAGCTAAGGGAACAAGTCTACAACTCATACAAAGTGTTGATCAATTGTTGGTTCAAATTATATCATAATCTCCATACATCGTTGTTGTATTGGAGCTTGTGATTTTCCTCTTTTGTTGAGTCTTGTGTTTCTTCGTGTGAGTACACCGTGAAGGTGTTTGTTGGTTTAATTCATTGTAAAGGTCCTCCAACACCAAAGCAAGTTGGAAAATTGTAAAGTCGCCATCAAGTGAAGATGGTGCAATTGTGTGTCTATCCTTGGAGCCCTTAAGGCCAAGAAGACTCGTGAAGAGTGTTGGTAGCTCGGGAAGAGCTTTGTATACTCGGGAAGAGTATTGTGCTCGGGAAGAGCTTGTGTACTCGGGAAGAGTAGTGTGCTCGGGAAGAGCGTTGTAACTCGGGAAGAGTTGTGTTGTGGCTAACTTGGAGCCCTCAAGGCCAAGATCAATTATTCTAGTGGAACCTCGGTTGGAGGTTATCTAACCGGGAAGAGGAGACGTAGGCGATTCATCGCCGAACTTCTATAACAAATCCTTTTGTTATTTACCGCATTATTCCCTTTACGCATTTATTTATTTTATTGTTTATTTATCGATTGACTAAAGGCTTCCGCAAAGCGCAAAATATTTTATTTTTACAAACTCATTTTAAAAAGCTAAAGTAGCCAAGGAATCTCATTCACCCCCCTCTTCGATTCCAACATAAAGTTAAGTAAATATGTATATGCTCACGATGTGTTATCCCTGTAGGTACACTTTTGGACCGAAGGGCCTAGGGTCGGGTTGAGGCGGTGAGCTAAAAGGGAACAAGATGATTTTAGATTACAGGATTTTGATAGTCTCTACTCTAGGAGTAGAGTAAACCTATAACTTTAACATTCATTGTTGAGAATGTAATTAAGTAGCTTTTGGAAATTTTATTTTGGCCTGTAATCTTATTAGCTCAAGTTACAACCGGAACCTTAAGAGGTTATAAATGCATGTTCTATCCAATATATGTGTACTATACGTGGTTAAGGTAGGAAGACCCTACATTAGTGGTATCAGAGCAGTGGTTAGATAACCCGGGAATGAGTGAAGGGTAGCCTTAGCAATAAGTTAGCTAGGTGCTTACTTTCGAACATGTTTTGTGCATAAGTTGCATATGAAGTATATGATGTTGTGCTAACATGTTTTGTTTATCTAACGAAGTCTTATACGAACTGCTTTTGGATCTTGTTGTTAACCCTTGTGTTGTAGTATGACAGCAAATGTGGAGGTAGGTGACGCAGTGAGCGTCAATGCAAGTGCGGGGCGTACGAATCCCCTACCCCCGCCAGCTTTTGATGATGAACCGGCCGAACAACAGTTGTTGCCAGGGGAGCTAAGCTTAACTCAGTTTCTTGCTTACCGACCCCCAACCTTTGAAGGAACCGAAACTGGGGAACGAGCTGAGGAATGGTTAGAAAGAATAGAGCAGATCTTTGTGGCAGCCCCATGTGCGAAGACAGCATGGATACGGTTAGCAGAGTTCCAATTGGCCAAGAAGGCGCTAATGTGGTGGAAGACCACTGTGGTAGAGCAAGAGGCTCAAGGTCATGAAGTTAACTGGAAAATGTTTCGAACTCGCTTTCTGAACCGTTATTTCTCGGCTGCAGCACGACAGGCTAAGGAAGATGAATTCACTCACCTCAAGCAAGGTAATATGTCAGTGTCAGATTATGCTCTTCAGTTTTGCTCCTTGCTCAGATATGTGCCTCACATTGCCACGAGCACGCAAGCAAAGATGAGGAATTTCATGAAAGGTTTGAGGCCGGAGCTGTCGATAGGGTGATCACTTATGGCCCTACTTGTTTTGACGATGCACTCTCACGGGCCGAGCTGGCCGAACTAGGAGTGGGTGCATACCCTGATGTTGTACCACCGTCGGCACCCTCTCAGAAATCCACTCCGGATAATTTGAAGCCAAGGAGTGATCAGTTCAAGTCAAGGGGGAACTCATCGGCGTCAAGGTTCAGTGGTAAGAGGCCCGACAATAGATGGAAAGGAAACCGTAGGGGTGATGCCCCATCTGGAAGGGGGCAGTCTCAGGGAGACAGATCCGGGAAGATCCAATGCACTCTTTGTGGGCAACCACATCTGACGAAAGAATGTGTAGGGTGCTATGTTTGTGGCGACAAGGGCCACTTTGCTAGACAGTGTCCCAACAGGGGAAGTCAACAGGGTCCTGCGGGGAGGCCTGCGGATAGGACAGCACAGCACATACCCCCATTTGTGCCGCGTCAGCATGGAGGTCAGCCCATGGGGCCACCTCAAGGACAAGTATATGCATTGACAAGGGAGCAGGCTTCAGCGGCTCCGGAGGAGGTTATAGCGGGTACGTGTCTTTTATTTACGCACCCTGCTTTTATATTGATCGACACAGGTGCGTCACACTCTTTTGTGTCAACAAGTTTTGTGGAAAGACACCACATATGCACTTCTCCGTCGCCCACGCCTCTTATAGTCTCGACCCCCGCTGGAAGAAGTATGATTACTGATCGGATCGTCTACAATGGCCTCATTTATTTTGAGGATAAAGAACTAAGGTCAGATTTGATTGTTCTGGGAATGTCAGATTTTGACTGCATTCTGGGCATCGACGTTCTGAACAGGTATCAGGCAGTTGTGAACTGCAGGCAGAGGACGGTACGGTTCAAATCTGATATGGGAATTCCATGGACGTTCTATGGGGATGGTTCTCGCTCAAAGATTCCATTGATATCTGCTGTCAAGATGGCACAGTTATTGGAACGAGGCCATACAAGATATCTCATATATGCCGTTGATGTTACGGGAAAGAAAGAAGAAGTAAAAGTTGAGGATGTGCCCGTAGTGGCGGAGTTCCCTGATGTCTTCCCGGAGGAGATTCCCGGATTCCCACAGACGAGAGAGGTCGAGTTTGGGATTGAATTATTACCGGGGATGTCGGCCATTTCTCGTGCCCCTTATAGGATGGCACCAGCGGAGCTAAGGGAATTAAAGATTCAGTTGCAAGAGCTCCTAGATAAAGGCTATATACGCCCTAGCGTGTCGCCCTGGGGAGCGCCAGTTTTATTTGTGAAGAAGAAAGATGGTTCGATGCGCTTGTGCGTCGATTACAGACAACTGAACAAAGCTACGGTGAAGAATAAGTACCCACTTCCGAGGATCGATGACTTGTTTGATCAGTTGCAGGGTACGAGGCTCTACAGTAAGATCGATCTGAGGTCGGGGTACCATCACATTCGAGTAAAGGAAGATGATGTCCAGAAGACAGCCTTCAGGACTAGGTATGGACACTATGAATTCCTGGTCATGCCTTTTGGGGTGACAAATGCCCCGGCTGTTTTCATGAGTTTGATGAACAAGGTGTTCCAGCCATATTTGGATCAATTCGTCATAGTTTTCATTGACGATATACTCATCTACTCCCGGACCGAAGAAGATCATGTACGGCACTTGAGGACAGTACTTCAGATCCTCAGGGATCATCTGTTGTATGCAAAGCTTAGCAAGTGCGAGTTCTGGTTGGACAGCGTGGTATTCCTAGGCCATGTCATATCTAGCCAAGGGATATCTGTGGATCCCAGGAAGATTGAAGCTGTGATGGAGTGGGCAGCACCCACTTCTGTACCCGAGATACGGAGTTTCCTTGGTTTAGCAGGTTATTACCGACGTTTTGTCGAGGGATTTTCTAAGATCGCTAAGCCATTGACACAGCTGACTCAGAAAGGAGTCCCATTCTTTTGGTCCGAAGCTTGTGAGGAAAGCTTCCAAGAATTGAAGCGTCGTTTGACGACAGCCCCAGTGTTGGTGATCCCGTCTGAGGATAAGAGGTTTGCCTTGTACACAGACGCATCATTGCAGGGTTTGGGCTGTGTATTGATGCAAGACTGACAAGTGGTAGCCTATGCTTCGAGACAGTTGAAGCCTGATGAGACCAGATACCCAATCCATGATCTGGAACTGGCAGCTATCATTTTCGCCTTGAAGATTTGGCGTCATTATCTTTATGGTACTACGTTTACCATTTTTACGGACCATAAGAGCCTAAAGTTTCTATTCACTCAGGCTGAACTGAATATGCATCAAAGAAGATGGATGGATTTGCTCAAGGATTATGACTTTGAAATTGAGTACCATCCTGGTAAAGCAAATTTGATAGCAGACGCCTTAAGTCGGAAGGTGAAGAATACTGCTGAGGACGTTATGTGTTTATCAGCGATGATGACCTCTTACTGCCACCTGGGCTATGACTTTGATGTGGACACGTCGCCGGTGCGAGTGTCGACCTTATTGGCCGAGCCAGACATATTTGAGGCTATCAGGAAAGCCCAGAGGTCAGATGATGAAGTTCAGAGATGGTCATCGATAGTACTTCGAGGTCAGCCAACAAAGTTTAGAGTGGCTGAAGATGATTCATTAAGACTGGGCAACCGATGGGTAGTCCCAGATACACCAGAGTTACGTAAAGGAATATTGGAGCGAGCTCACAGTAGTCAGTTCAGTATTCACCCAGGAGGAAGAAAGATGTAGAAGGACCTGAGTGGTCAATTCTGGTGGAGACGCATGAAGCGTGATGTGATCAGTTTTGTTAAGAGATGTTTAATCTACCAACAAGTAAAGGCGGAAAGGCAGAGGCCTGGCGGCGAGCTGAAGAGCTTGGAGGTACCTAAGTGGAAGTGGGAGCATATATCTATGGACTTCGTGACCCACTTGCCAAGGTCGGCCTCTGGATTTGATGCGATCTGGGTGATCGTGGATAGGCTGACGAAGGTGGCTCATTTCATCCCTTACAGTATGACTTTCACGTATCTAAAGATGGCCCAATTATATGTACGGGATGTAGTGAGGTTGCATGGGATTCCAGTCTCGATCGTGTCTGACAGAGACCCAAGGTTGTGAGACCCCGTTATCACATCAAGATATAAAGGTGCAATATAGAGAACTAATCATACATGTGATTATATCAGAGTAATGTGCCGTGTTGATTAACCTGAGCTTTAGAGATTACAGTACCAAAATGTTCCAAAAGGAAAGACATACTTCCTATAGAGGTACTACTTCATAGTCTTACTCTACTCAGAAGAAGCTATACAAAAACTCTAACGTGCTAATCCTGTAGCACTCCTTACAGCTTAGCATATCAACCCCGGCCCTGGTTCTCGTCAATAAAAGCACCTACAAAGACAACCCCCAACACATGAGCATAACACAATTCATATTTAACATAATATGAAAGTAAGGCATAAATGCAAATCTTAAACACAAGCCCTTCCTGTATTTTCAGCATTTATATCGCCCATTGGTTGTCCCTGTACCATAATTCATAATAGAAACACATTATATGAATGTATGGATATGCAATGTCATGACATTCCTTTTCCCTTAAATCCTTATTTCATCCTGAGCCCTTATCATTAGTACATTTTAATGCTTCTTGCTACTCCATGTAAACGGAATTCTTCATCGCTTCCAATGGACTTTAGCGTTGCTACTCCATGTAAGCGGAATTCTTCATCGCTTCCAATGGACTTTAGCGTAAGCCATTAAAATCCTTACTAAGATAACTTTGACTCGTGAAATACACCTCTTATATTTCACAACATACATATGCAAAAACAATGCATAAAAACATGTATCATAACCATAATGCACCACGTTGCATTCATCATGTGTCATAAAGACAAACATAAAGTACATGTTACCGTTGGGATGCCCGTACGTCGCTTACGTACCTTTCAAAAAAGTGGTGTGTTGCAGGACTCTATCCCCTGCGTTGTGTAGCTACCTGTGAAGGCTCTACACCAGTGTATAACACAATATTAGATGTCTCATTACAATCCAATAACAAAACTTTAACAAAATATAACAAATTACATTTTTCAACATTCTGGGTCTCTCGATCGATCGGCCCCTCTTCCCGATCGATCGAGAAGACGCCTAAATCAAAACCAAGATTCTGCCTCGCTCGATCGATCGGGATGAAATGTCGATCGATCGAGACGCTCTGTTCGAGAAATACCAGTCCAGAATTCTCGAACACCTGAAATCACATCCTTAAATCTAACATGTAAAAACATACAACATGCCAAAACCAACATGCTAGCAGTTACAACACACTCCCCTGAGTGTATTCATACCAAAATTACACCCCAAACATAAGCCCTCATGCTTAAACGTCGACCACTTATTCAAGCACCGGATCAACTTTTTCTGGAAACAGGGCACATTTTCATTTCCAGAATTCGTGAGCACCACTTTTCAAGCTATTAAAACTAACACATATAACATAAATCGTGCTCAACTAAACATTCCAAGGGCTTCCAAAAAACTACCATGCATATTTTTACATCAGAGGTTCTCCAAAATATAAGCTTATCATGCATGATAACACCTCCTCAAAAACACTCCCAACCCACGTTTTCCAGAAAAACAGAGGAAATCTCTACCCAGATTTTTGAGCACTACGTTTCACAAGCTTAAATCTTCCACATAAAACATGCATCATGCTTAAGGAAAATTACAGAGAGACTCATAAAAACACCATGTAAGCATTTAAATCACAGGTTTCAAGAAACATATGCTAACATGCCGTTTTTCACCATGCTCAAAAGTAGAACCAAACCAGTTTTCCAGAAAGAAACAGGGTAGGTTTCTCACCCTACTTTGCCCCGATTTTTGAAGGATTTCCAGGCGATGGAAATGGAAGGGCTCCTCCTAAAATTGCTTAGCAGCTGCTGGATGGTATTTTGGAAGAGGAGGTTCGAAATTTGGAGTGCTGGAAAGGTGTTAAATTATTGAGCCAAGTGGAAGCATGGCCAGCTCATGCTGAGTCAAAGTATGGGTTGGGGGGGGGGGTGGTTAAGTGTTGGGTGGTTTGATGTGTTATGTTTTGGTCCCGAATTAGCACGATGTATTTAAAATATCCCCACATGATATTTATAGTATTTTCTCAACAAAATACTTCAATTACCCTTTTGCATGCTTTACCAAAACAAACAATACACACCCCAAAAACCCAATACATGTTACATGCACCCTGAAGTAAATCTCCCCAATAAAATTATCCAATCCCATGAATTAACACCTTAACATCACAATATAATTTAAATGATTAAAATCACATAATCATTTCGGGGATATCACAATACTCCCCTACTTATAGGATTTCGTCCCGAAATCAAACATGCTACTAACCAGAAATAAAACAGTATATAAACGCATACCAGAAAATAACTCTGGATAGTGCTGCACCATGTGTCGCTCTGTCTCCCACGTGGCCTCCTCGACACCCCTACGATCCCACTGTACCTTGATCATAGGAATAACCTTGTTACGAAGTCTGCGGTCTGCTCTATCCAAAATCCTGATAGGCCGCTCCACATAAGAAACATCGGACTCAATCTGCACCTCAGAAGGCTGCAACACATGTGAAGGATCTGGCTCATACTTCCTTAGCATAGACACATGAAAAACGTCGTGTATGCCAGACAGAGAGGGCGGTAAAGCCAACCGGTATGCCAGAGTACCAATACGCTGTAAGATCTCATACGGCCCTACATACCTCGGGGATAACTTCCCTCGCATCCCAAACCGTACTACTCCTCTGAAGGGTGAGATCTTTAGAAACACTCTGTCGCCTAACTGAAACTCCAACGGTCTACGCCGCTGATTGGCATATGCTGCCTGTCTATCCTGAGCTGCCTTCATCTTTGTTCTGATAACCTTAACTTTCTCTTCCATTTCCTGAACCAACTCAGGTCCTCCAACCGACTTACGGTCCATGTCATCCCAACACAAGGGTGACCTACAACGCCTACCATAGAGGGCCTCGAAAGGAGCCATCTGAATACTTGCCTGGTAGCTGTTGTTGTAAGAAAATTCCACCAAGGCTATCGAGTCCCGCCATGAAGTGTCGAACTCCAGCACACAAGCCCTCAACATATCTTCGAGCGTCTGTATCGTACGCTCGGTCTGTCCGTCCGTCTGGGGATGATAGGCTGTGCTCAACCTCAACTCTGTACCTAGAGCTGTCTGCAGACCCTCCCAAAAGTGAGATGTAAACCGCGGATCTCGATCTGACACAATCGAAACAGGGATCCCGTGCAGTCTCACCACATCTCTGACATATAACTGCGCCATTCTTAAGTGCGTGAAGGTCATACAGTAGGGAATGAAATGAGCACTCTTAGTCAATCTGTCCACGACTACCCAGATGGCATCAAAACCCGAAACAGTCTTCGGCAAGTGGGTCACGAAATCCATAGATACGTGCTGCCACTTCCACTCGGGTTCCTCTAAACTTCTTAGTTCACCTCCAGGCCTTTGTCTCTCAGCTTTCACTTGCTGACAAATCAAACAACGCTTGACAAAAGAGGTGACATCCTGTTTCATACGCCTCCACCAGAACTGGCTGCGTAGATCCTTATACATCTTCTTCCCACCTGGATGGATACTCATCCTGCTGCAATGAGCTCGCTGTAATATACCTTGGCGCAACTCGGGTGTATCTGGAACCACCCATCTGTCGCCGAGCCTCAGAGAGCCGTCCTCAGCCACTCTGAATCTCGATGGCTGACTTGAATGAACCACTAACATCCATCTTTGAACCTCTGCATCGGTCCCCTGAGCCTTCCTGATGTGATCAAATATGACAGGCTCAGCTAGCAAGGTCAAAACCTGTACTGGTGAAGAAGATACATCATAATCGAATCCCAAATGGCAGTTGGAGCCAAACATAGCTGATAGAGACATAGTATCCTCTGCTGTGCTCCTCACCTTCCGACTCAAAGCGTCGGCTGTCAAATTTGCTTTTCCCGGGTGGTATTCGATTTCACAATCGTAGTCCTTCAGCAGGTCCATCCATCTCCTCTGCCTCATGTTCAGCTCAGCCTGTGTAAACAAGAACTTCAGGCTCTTGTGATCAGTGAAGATGGTGAATGAGGTACCGTATAAGTAGTGTCGCCATATCTTCAAGGCGAACACTATAGCTGCCAACTCTAGATCATGGACTGGATACCTCGTCTCATGTGGCTTCAACTGTCTCGAAGCGTAAGCCACTACATGTCTGTCCTGCATCTGTACGCACCCTAAGCCCTGTAGTGATGCGTCTGTATAAAGAACAAATCATTTGTTCTCCTTGGGAATCACTAGAACCGGTGCAGTAGTCAGTCTGTGCTTCAATTCCCTGAAACTCTGCTCACAAGCCTCTGACCAACAAAATGAGACTCCCTTTTGAGTCAGCTGTGTAAGTGGCTTGGCGATCTTTGAGAAACCCTCGACGAAACGTCGATAATAGCCAGCCAGACCAAGAAAACTTCGAATCTCACTGACTGAAGTAGGGGTAGACCAATCCATAACTGCCTCTATCTTCCTCGGGTCTACTGATATCCCCTCTCGTGATATGATATGGCCCAAGAATGCTACACTGTTTAGCCAAAACTCACACTTACTGAGTTTGGCATACAACTGATGATCTCTGAGGATCTGGAGTACTATCCTCAGATGATCGGCATGATCTTCCTCATTCCTTGAATAGACCAGGATGTCATCAATGAACACGATTACAAACTGATCGAGGTACTCTTGAAATACTCTATTCATCAGGCTCATAAAGACTGCAGGTGCATTTGTCACACCGAACGGCATCACCAAGAACTCATAGTGCCCATACCGAGTTCTAAAAGCCGTCTTTTGGACATCACCAGCTCTAACCCGCACTTGATGATAGCCTGACCTCAAGTCTATCTTGGAGTACACCTCTGTACCCTGAAGCTGGTCGAACAGATCATCAATCCTCGGAAGCGGATATCTGTTCTTCACTGTAGCCTTGTTTAGTTGCCTGTAGTCAATGCACAGACGCATTGATCCATCCTTCTTTTTCACGAACAAGACTGGCGCACCCCAAGGCGATACACTAGGACGGATGTATCCCTTGTCGAGGAGCTCCTGTAACTGTACCTTCAGTTCCCTCAGCTCTGCCGGTGCCATCCTGTATGGGGCACGAGAAATGGCTGATGTCCCTGGCAGCAGCTCAATAGCAAACTCAACATCCCTGACAGGCGGAAATCCCGGAATCTCATCTGGAAACACATCACTGAACTCCGCCACAACTGGAATGTCCTCGGCTCTCACTTCCTTCTCCTCTGAAGTATCCATGGCATAAATAAGGTACCCAGTGTGGCCACGTTCCAATAACCGCGACATCTTAATCGCCGAGATTACTGGTATCCTTGGACGAGAGCCGTCCCCATAAAAAGTCCACTGGAACCCCTGATCAGACAGAAAACGAACCATCCTCTTTTGGCAATCTACCATAGCTCGGTATCTGCTCAACACGTCAATGCCGATAATGCAGTCAAAGTCTGCCATCTCTAACTGAATCAAATCGGTCCTCAGATCATTGCCCTCAAAATAAATGAGGCAATCAGATAACTGTCGATCCGCAATCACATGCTTCCCCGTGGGTGTCGAGACCATGAGAGGCGTGGTAACAGAGACGAGCACAAATGGTGTCCTTCCACAAAGGCAGTAGATACAAAGGAATGGGAAGCACCTGTATCTATCAATATAAGTGCAGGGTACGTAAGTAAATGGCACGTACCAGCAATGACCTCCTCTGGGGCTGCCTCGGCCTGCTCCCTGGTCAGTGCATACACCTGTCCCTGCGGCGGTCCTGCCGTCTGACCTCCCAGTGGTCGTGGTGCAAACTGCTGCCTCTGTGGTGCCCTCCCAGCATCAAGCCTTGGCCTATTCGGCCCTGAATCTGTCTGAACTGCCCGATTGGGGCAACCCCGAGCTATGTGGCCCATCTTGCCACAAATATAGCAACCCCGACAGTCACGTAACAAATGCCATCCTCCACAGTTGGTACACCTGGTTACCTCTGTCCTGCTTCCCTGTGTGTGCCCCCGGGTGTTCTGCTTCTGTCCATGAGACTTCTTCCCACTAAACCTGGAAGATGATGAGGCCCCACGAGCCTTAAACTGATCCCCTCGTGGCCTCAGACTATCAGTAGTAGGCCTCTGTGATGGTACAAAAGGGGGTACAACATCCTTGTATGCGCCTACGGCAATCTCTGCTAACTCTGCCCGTGTCAGGGCGTCGTCAAACGAGCAGGGGTTGTTAGAGATAACCCTATCGAATAGCTCCGGCCTCAGACCTTTCAGAAAGTTCCTCATCTTGGCATGGCTGTTGACAGCAATATGAGGTACATACCTCAGCAGTGAGGAATACTGCATAGCGTAGTCTGCTACGGACATGCTACCCTGCTTCAAACTGTTGAACTCATCCTCCTTCAATTGTCTGGCAGCTGCAGAGAAATACCGGTTAAGGAACCGGGTCCGGAATACAGTCCAGTCAACTGCCAAACCTAGAGCTCTCAGCTCCATCACGGTGGTCTTCCACCACATAGCAGGCTTCTTAGCCAGCTGAAACTCTGCTAACCTCAGCCATGCCGTGAGTGCACAAGGTGCAGTCACAAGTATCTGCTCTATACGTTCCAACCACTCCTCAGCTACTTCACCAGACTCAGTCCCCTCAAACATGGGCGGATGGAAACTCAGAAACTGCTTCAAACTGAGCTCCCCTGGCAGTAATATCTGTACACTGGGCTCCACGCCCACAGCAGGTGGTGGTAAAGGGTTCGGCTGAGCAATACTTGCATTTCTACTGTCCACATCTCCTACCTCTTCATTGAGGTTCGCCATGCTGCAACACAATAGTTAACAACAATACCAAAAGCAGTTCATAATATAAGCTGTTAGATAACAAGAGTAAAATATTCAAAGCATGTTAGTATATCACGTATACAACCATATGCATCACATGCATAAGCATGCCTAAATGAATACCTAGCCAACTTGTCTCTAAAGGCTACCCTTCACTCTTCCCTGGTTATCTAACCACTGCTCTGATACCACTAAATGTGAGACCCCGTTATCACATCAAGATATAAAGGTGCAATATAGAGAACTAATCATACATGTGATTATATCAGAGTAATGTGCCGTGTTGATTAACCTGAGCTTTAGAGATTACAGTACCAAAATGTTCCAAAAGGAAAGACATACTTCCTACAGAGGTACTACTTCATAGTCTTACTCTACTCAGAAGAAGCTATACAAAAACTCTAACGTGCTAATCCTGTAGCACTCCTTACAGCTCAGCATATCAACCCCGGCCCTGGTTCTCGTCAATAAAAGCACCTACAAAGACAACCCCCAACACATGAGCATAACACAATTCATATTTAACATAATATGAAAGTAAGGCATAAATGCAAATCTTAAACACAAGCCCTTCCTGTATTTTCAGCATTTATATCGCCCATTGGTTGTCCCTGTACCATAATTCATAATAGAAACACATTATATGAATGTATGGATATGCAATGTCATGACATTCCTTTTCCCTTAAATCCTTATTTCATCCTGAGCCCTTATCATTAGTACATTTTAATGCTTCTTGCTACTCCATGTAAGCGGAATTCTTCATCGCTTCCAATGGACTTTAGCGTTGCTACTCCATGTAAGCGGAATTCTTCATCGCTTCCAATGGACTTTAGCGTAAGCCATTAAAATCCTTACTAAGATAACTTTGACTCGTGAAATACACCTCTTATATTTCACAACATACATATGCAAAAACAATGCATAAAAACATGTATCATAACCATAATGCACCACGTTGCATTCATCATGTGTCATAAAGACAAACATAAAGTACATGTTACCGTTGGGATGCCCGTACGTCGCTTACGTACCTTTCAAAAAAGTGGTGTGTTGCAGGACTCTATCCCCTGCGTTGTGTAGCTACCTGTGAAGGCTCTACACCAGTGTATAACACAATATTAGATGTCTCATTACAATCCAATAACAAAACTTTAACAAAATATAACAAATTACATTTTTCAACATTCTGGGTCTCTCGATCGATCGGCCCCTCTTCCCGATCGATCGAGAAGACGCCTAAATCAAAACCAAGATTCTGCCTCGCTCGATCGATCGGGATGAAATGTCGATCGATCGAGACGCTCTGTTCGAGAAATACCAGTCCAGAATTCTCGAACACCTGAAATCACATCCTTAAATCTAACATGTAAAAACATACAACATGCCAAAACCAACATGCTAGCAGTTACAACACACTCCCCTGAGTGTATTCATACCAAAATTACACCCCAAACATAAGCCCTCATGCTTAAACGTCGACCACTTATTCAAGCACCGGATCAACTTTTTCTGGAAACAGGGCACATTTTCATTTCCAGAATTCGTGAGCACCACTTTTCAAGCTATTAAAACTAACACATATAACATAAATCGTGCTCAACTAAACATTCCAAGGGCTTCGAAAAAACTACCATGCATATTTTTACATCAGAGGTTCTCCAAAATATAAGCTTATCATGCATGATAACACCTCCTCAAAAACACTCCCAACCCACGTTTTCCAGAAAAACAGAGGAAATCTCTACCCAGATTTTTGAGCACTACGTTTCACAAGCTTAAATCTTCCACATAAAACATGCATCATGCTTAAGGAAAATTACAGAGAGACTCATGAAAACACCATGTAAGCATTTAAATCACAGGTTTCAAGAAACATATGCTAACATGCCGTTTTTCACCATGCTCAAAAGTAGAACCAAACCAGTTTTCCAGAAAGAAACAGGGTAGGTTTCTCACCCTACTTTGCCCCGATTTTTGAAGGATTTCCAGGCGATGGAAATGGAAGGGCTCCTCCTAAAATTGCTTAGCAGCTGCTGGATGGTATTTTGGAAGAGGAGGTTCGAAATTTGGAGTGCTGGAAAGGTGTTAAATTATTGAGCCAAGTGGAAGCATGGCCAGCTCATGCTGAGTCAAAGTATGGGTTGGGGGGGGTGGTTAAGTGTTGGGTGGTTTGATGTGTTATGTTTTGGTCCCGAATTAGCACGATGTATTTAAAATATCCCCACATGATATTTATAGTATTTTCTCAACAAAATACTTCAATTACCCTTTTGCATGCTTTACCAAAACAAACAATACACACCCCAAAAACCCAATACATGTTACATGCACCCTGAAGTAAATCTCCCCAATAAAATTTATCCAATCCCATGAATTAACACCTTAACATCACAATATAATTTAAATGATTAAAATCACATAATCATTTCGGGGATATCACAAAGGTTTACTTCTCATTTCTGGGAGGGTCTCCAGACAGCTTTGGGCACTGAGGTGAGACTGAGTACAGCTTATCACCCTCAGACAGATGGCCAAACGGAGCGTACTATACAGACGCTCGAAGATATGCTGAGGGCATGTGTTTTGGAGTTTGATACTTCGTGGCAAGGATCTATACCACTGGTAGAGTTCTCATACAATAACAGCTATCAGGCGAGCATTCAAATGGCCCCTTTTGAAGCTCTTTACGGACGACGATGTAGGTCACCGCTGTATTGGGAGGACTTGACGAGTAAAGCGGTCGGAGGACCGGATATGATTAAGGACATGGAAGAAAAGATTAAGATGATACGCTTAAAGATGAAAGCGGCTCAAGATAGGCAAGCAGCCTATGCAAATAAGCGGCGACGGCCGCTAGAATTTCAAGTAGGAGACAAGGTCTTCTTGAAAATCTCACCCTTCCGGGGTGTTGTTCGTTTTGGTATGCGGGGGAAGTTATCCCCGAGGTATGTTGGACAGTACGAGGTGTTACAGCGTATCGGCACTTTGGCTTACCGATTGGCTCTACCGCCGTCTTTATCTGGAATTCATGATGTTTTCCATGTTTCTATGCTACGAAAGTATGAGCCAGACCCGTCTCATGTTTTACAGCCTACTGAAGTGCAGTTGGACTCAGATGTATCCTACGTTGAACGACCGGTCAGAATTCTGGATCGTGAGGATCGCAGACTACGAAGTAAAGTTATACCGATGGTCAAAGTTCAGTGGGATCGTCGGGGTGTCGAGGAGGCTACGTGGGAGACGGAGCGGCATATGATGCAGCATTACCCGGAACTATTTTCTGGTATGATTTATGTTTAGTTTCTTTTGGGTAAGTTCATGCGATTTCGAGGACGAAATCTTGTAAGTAGGGGAGTAATGTGATGCCCCGAAATTAATTAATTGCAAGTAAGGCATTAATTATGTTTATATGATGAATCATGTGTTAATGAATTTATGTGTTGGGTATTAAGATATTAACATGATTTAATTGTGTTAATTATTAAATATGAGGAAGATGTGATTTTAGATGAAGTTTAGAGCATTGTTGTAAAATGCTTTTAAAACACCAAGTAGAGTATTTTATACATCATGTTAAGTTTGGGGTGCATTTTTTTAAATTAAGTTAAGACAACCCCTTTTAATCTTTTACCCACCACTTTAACCCCTCTACACCTTTCACTTTATTAAAAATCCCCAAAATCACTTCCCAACCCAAACCCTCCCATTTTCGAGTTCCACCAAAAGAGGAGAAGAAAAGTTCCACAAAAACTTTGTTTGTGTGATCTTTGCTAGGATTTGGAGCCTACAAGAGGTATGGAACCATTCCTATAAGTTTTATAATGTTTGGTGTTGAAATGGGTTAAGTTTTTGATGTTTTATGTGGGTTTGTTTGAGTATGTGTTGTTTATGGTTGGGGTATGATTTTTGAAGTGTTCTAAGTGGGTTTTAGTGGGTTATGATGTTATTGTTATTGTTGGAAAGTTTGGTGTTGAAAGGTTTGAAGTTGAGCTAGCAAAATGCACATGAAAATGGAGAAATTGCGGCCACTGTAAGTGGCGATCGATCGCTACAAAAGCAGCGATCGATCGCCGAGAGGCAGTACGCGAAGATGAGCTCAGGCGATCGATCGCCTCAAATGGCGCGATCGATCGCCAACGTCCAGTAGCCAAATAAGCATCAAGGCGATCGATCGCCTCATTTTAAGCGATCGATCGCCGCTAAGTGAAAAATCAGGCGATCGATCGCCTCATTTTGAGCGATCGATCGCCACTGTTCAAAAGATGAAAAATGTTGATTTTTGTTGTATTTTTGGTATTGGGCTATTGTTTAGCTTCTAATATCAATTTGTATGGTTATGTAGAATCGTCCCAGGTACCCACGACTTCAAGGAGATAAAGTCTACGATTTCTCCTTCTTTTGGAATTAAGGTACGTAAGAGACGTACGAGCATCGGACGGTAAACCATACCCTTACATATTATGATGATGTTTACGATGATGATGTTTATGATGATGTTTATGATGAAGATGTTTATGATGATGTTTACGATGATGATGGTTATGATGATATTTATGATGATGTTACGATGATGATGTTTATGATGATGTTTATGATGACGTTATGATGACGATGTTTATGATGATGGTTACGATGATGATGTTTATGATGATGTTATGATGATGATGTTTATGATGACGTTTATGATGATGATGTTTATGATAAGGTCATACGACGTGTATGATTGGGTAAGACGCCCGCGTGGTAAGATGCCACCCAAAGTATGTGAGTGGGTAAGATACCCCCGTGGTAAGATGCCACGCAATGTTTATGATATGGTAAGACGCCATATGATTGGGTAAGATGCCCACGTGGTAAGATGCCACACGAAGGTTATATCATGGTAAGATGCCATACAATGGGGTAAGATACCCTTATATATGAATAAGAGTCAGGGATAACAAAGGAAGTTGAAGAACGACCAATAACTTTTACTTAACTAAGATGTTATGCATTAGTGTATGCCTTTTTATATAAAGTTAAGTAAATATGTATATGCTCACGATGTGTTATCCCTGTAGGTACACTTTTGGACCGAAGGGCCTAGGGTCGGGTTGATGCGGTGAGCTAAAAGGGAACAAGATGATTTTAGATTACAGGATTTTGGTAGTCTCTACTCTAGGAGTAGAGTAAACCTATAACTTTAACATTCATTGTTGAGAATGTAATTAAGTAGCTTTTGAAAATTTTATTTTGGCCTGTAATCTTATTAGCTCAAGTTACAACCGGAACCTTAAGAGGTTATAAATGCATGTTCTATCCAATATATGTGTATTATACGTGGTTAAGGTAGGAAGACCCTACACCAGTCGACCTTTATAGGTTTGTACATTACCATCCATGTCGGTCTTTCATTTGAAAATCCGTTTGCACCCTATGGGTCGTACCCCTTCAGGTGGGTCAACCAAAGTCCATACTTGGTTTGAATACATGGATTCCATCTCAGATTTCATGGCCTCTTGCCATTTCTCAGAATCAGTCCCCATTATAGCTTCTTGATAAGATGACAGCTCATCCTCATCAATAAGTAGTAAGTCACCTTGTTGAGTCACAAGAAATCCATATCTCTGTGGCTCGCGGTGTTCTCTTACAGACCTACGCTGGGTTTGTGTCTCTTGAGCAGGTACTTCTTCCACAACAGCTTGCGGTGCCTGCTCTGTTTCCATCTCAATCTCAGGTTCAGTGTTTTCTTGTGGTTGAACTTCACTAAGTTCTATTTTTCTCCCACTGGTTTTTCTAGAAATAAATTCTCTTTCAAGAAATACACAAGTCCGAGCAACAACTACTTTGTTCTCGGTGGGATAATAGAAATAGTATCCTTTCGTTTCCTTAGTATACCCCACAAATAAACACTTATCAGATTTGGGTCCAAGTTTGTTAGTGGCGTGACGTCTAACGAAAGCCTCACAACCCCAAATCTTCATAAAAGACATACTAGGACGCTTCCCAGTCCATATCTCATATGGTGTCTTTTCCACTGATTTAGATGGAACACGGTTCAGTAAGAATATTGCTGTTTCTAAAGCATGTCCCCAAAAGGATATCGGAAGATCTGCATGACTCATCATTGATCGAACCATGTCCAACAAAGTTCGATTTCTCCTCTCGGATACACCATTCCATTGTGGAGTATACGGAGGAGTGAGTTGTGGGACTATCCTACACTCCTTTAGATAGTCATGAAACTCTTGGCTTAAGTATTCACCTCCTCGATCTGATCGAAGGATTTTGATACCTTTGCCAAGTTGGTTTTGTACTTCATTCTTGAAATCTTTGAACTTTTCAAAGGTTTCATGCTTATGCGTCATTAGGTACACATACCCATATCTACTGAAGTCATCTGTAAATGTAACGAAGTATTGAAAACCACCTCTAGCTTGTGTACTTATTGGTCCACATACATCACTATGTATTAGTCTCAATAACACATTTGCCCTTTCAACATGTCCCTTGAAAGGGGCTTTAGTCATCTTGCCCATTAAACAAGATTCACATGTTTCATATGATTCAAAATCAAATGAATCTAATACTCCATCCTTATGAAGTTTAGATATGCGGTTCTCGTTTATGTGGCCCAAGCGACAATGCCAGAGATAAGTCGGATTACAATCATTATTTTTAATCCTTTTAGTGTTTATGTTATAGATAGGCATATCAAGATTTAATACATAAAGACCATTAATCATTTGTGCACTAGCATAAAACATATCATTTAAATAAATAGAACAACAGTTGTCCTTTATCATAAATGAAAATCCACACTAGTCTAAACAAGAAATAGAAATAATGTTTTTGGTAATAGAAGGCACAAAATAGCAGTCTTTTAAAATCAACGATAAACCAGAAGGTAAAGCTAAACAATAATCTCATATAGCTAATGCATCAACTCTTGCTCCATTCCAACTCGGAGATCAACTTCACCTTTCGCCAACAATCTACTCTTTTGAGGTCCTGCACATTTACACAAATGTGAGATCCACATCCAGTACCTAATACCCATGATGAAGAAGTAGATAAATTGACTTCTATAACAAAACTACCTGAAGCGAAAGTCACACTTCCTTTCTTGAGATCCTCCAGATATACTTTGCAGTTCCTTTTCCAATGACCGGTCTCACCGCAATGGAAACAGTTCCCTTCCTTTGCTATCCCTCCCTTTGGTTTCAGTGCAGAAGACTTTGGCTTAGATTTAACAAAGACCTTCTTGTTCTTCTTGAAGCTCTTAGCTTTAGTCTTTCCTTTGCTCTTATTCACAATAAGAACATTTGTAGGTTTAGACTTCTTGCTATTTGCTTCAAAAGTTCTAAGCATGCCAAGTAACTGTGGTAGAGTCTTTTCAATTTCAATCATATTGTAATTTAAGACAAATTGACTGAAGCTTTCAGGCAACGATTGCAAGATCACGTCAGTGGCCAACTCTTGGTCCAAAGGAAAACCCAGCTTCTCCAGATTCTCAATATACCCAATCATCTTGAGTACCTGAGTTCCAACCAGACTTCCTTCTACAATTCTACACTGGAATAAAGCCTTAGAGACGTCATACCTCTCTTGTCTTGCTTGTTGTTGGTACAGTTGCTTAAGGTGCTCGATCATATCAAACGCCTCCATTTCCTCATGTTGCTTCTGAAGCTCAGAGTTCATGGTGGCAAGCATAAGGCACCCAACATCAAGTGCGGCACTTTGATGCTTCTTGTAAGCATCTTTATCGGCTCTAGTAGCCGTTAGGGGAGGTTTCTCAGCAGGTAAGGGTTCCTCTAGGACATATTGCTACTTTTCTTGTTTGAGGACTATCCTCAAGTTCCTATGCCAGTCTAGGAAATTTGTCCCATTTAATTTGTCCTTCTCAAGGACTGATCGCAGTGATAATGTGCTTGTGACGTTGTTAGTTGCCATGGATATCTACAATATAAATATGCAAAATAAGTTTATGATTTTAATCATTTAATATGGTCTTATATTAAATGACACTCCCACTATTTTGTTTAAAATTATCAACCCTCGAAACCTTTAGTGGACCAAGATCCATATTTCGCCTAATCTTGAGTTAGCTTTGGCTAATCGCCCAAGACTCGGTTATTTAGGTAGACAACACTTTGTCAATTTCATCACATGTAATTCTTGGATAGTTGGACGAACAACGCTTTGTTCAATTCATCAAATGAATTATTATCCAACCCATGCCTCTAGGTTCCCAATCCTATTGAGATAACCTAGTTAAGTCGTACCCAATTTAAAGTATAACGTATCACTATTATCCTTTCGCGCCTTACCAAGATTGCCACGGTGCTTTGCTTTGGCAAACCCACACATGTACAATCGAAGTTTTTGACGAGTACTTTTAATTTTGGAAGGCATCTAAAACTTAATATTTTAGAGGGATTTATTGATCTCATGATTAGTTTGATAATTTAAAATACATATAAGCATATACATATCTACATATATGTGTAATTCAATTATCAATCTAAAACATAAGATAAATCATGCATCAACATACATAATTAAACGTGACATGGTTATAGCCCCTACTAGCGACTTTCTCAAGCCAATGAGAAAATCCTAAGAGTCAATCTTAGGTAACTTCACAAGCACCTTCTTTTGGCTCCAATTTGTGAATGGCCTCCTCATCCCGGCACCATGCTCCATCTTCATTGATCACCATCAATAAATAAACTATACTATATAACATTTACAAATATAGAGAATTCCTCGATTCACATTCGAGGGGAACATAGGGGAGGGATAACATTTAGAATAAAATAGAGAAGGCACGACACGCAGGTCGTATTATAGATTACAAACATTCACAAATCCTATCTAATAGGTCAAAGGGCTATAACCATGCACCATGCTCAAACAACACATAAAACATGCTATATCATTTAATTAATTAAATTCTAAAAATTTTAAAATTTAATTCTAATTAAAACTGTAAAATAAAATTTTGGAAAATTATCGTACGCTCGGGACATCACATGCCACGAACTAATGCGACTAAGCCACGAACCACCATGGTTCGAATCAACCAAACACCACGGCTGGACCAATTATGGGCCTAGGGTTCGAAACCCTAGCCCACGACTTGGTCCGAGCCATTGGCTTGGGTGCGACGCCGCTAGGGTTCCAAACCCTAGCCGCCTTGCACCATCTTGGTTTCTATCGAGCCAACTTGTTCGAAACGCCGGAATTCATGAGCCACGAATCATGGTCAGGCCATGCACGGTGGTGGCTCAACCATCTCGAGCCAAGGGTTCGAAAACCCTAGCTCTCACTTGGTGAAGCCACTTATCCATGCATGCGTGAACCATTCGAGCCAAAGAGTTCAAAACTCATCCACGTCTCGAAACCTCCATGCACGAACATGAGCCACAACGACTAGGCCATCTCGAGCCAAGGGTTCGAAAACCCTAGCCCTCACGTGGCTAAGCCGTGGGTCAAGTGCACTAGGTGGTGGCCGAAACATCATGCAATTAATTCGATTATTCGCTTCGTGTATCCTATACATCAAACATCAATTATATCAAATATAATTTCATGATTATTTAACAAACTTAATATTAACATATCATATATGTTCATACAGTTTTAAATAGCATGCAATATTAATTCTAATATGATTAAAACAATTTAACCACATAAATCCGATATGAGCCTTGTACACGACTCTGATACCACTGTAAGTAATCCAACAAGCATGGTACGTAGCGGAATAAACTTTTTATGGATTACAAGACACCGGATCTATACATAGGTTATCATATCGGATTAGGGATTACAAAAGTCTCACCCTTGTAGCGTGTTTAAGCAGATTCCACGAAGCAGCACCACGTCCAACGCCTCCTTCGAGTCACTAGCAAAACTTATCAAGTTTTGCCTCAACGGTATCCACATGATCAAATCAGGTGAAGGGATATTCTAAGAACAAGTTGCTAGACTCGTTCTTAAACCGGAACAAGAAGCACACTCGATTCTAAATCGAAAGGATGGCCGGAATCAACAATTCTCTCTTCGGCTATCAAGAAAAATCGAGAGCTCCTTGTGATCGGCGGCCGTGTGCTTTGTTGCTAGGTTGGAATGAATTGTGTTGTGTTAATCCCATTAATCACATTGTAATCAAATTATATATGATTTAATTAAAGGCTTTCACAAAGCCTCATGGGCCCAAACCCATGATTTAATTAAATCTTTATATTCATTTAATTAAGACTCTTCTTAATTAATTCATCCAATGAATTTAATTCCCTTTATCGATTTAAACTTTTGTGCGACCCGATAGGATCTTGTAATGTTGGCAGTGACATAAAATCTTATTTTACGTTACAAGCAAAGAGCGGTGTCTAGCAACACATCAAGGCTACCCAAATTACAAGAATGTCAATGACTCGACATAACCTTTAGAACTTGTGATAATATTAACCATGTAACTTAATCCCTTTGTCCTTTGTGTTTAGATTGAACACGAGTCATGGAATAGTCATACTCGTATATTCAATCTTTATTTCTTGATCCCCAAGTTTAACTAGAATAAATGTGTGAGGGCCTGGTCCTAATCAGAGGTTTAATTAACACACGATTGTTATATTAATGTAAACAGCGGAAGATTTAGTTAAAAACTTTATCAAAGTGACCCTCAAAATTTTTCGCATTTTGTTTCTAAAACATTTCCGAATAGTGAAAATATTTATTTCCAGTTTTACATCTAACATGATATTCATCGCATAAGCATTACATATAATTTCTCAGTAAAGTAATACTTAAAAATACAGATACTCAGGGCATACCCCGGTAATTTAAAACATAAGTAAAAATACTAAACAACTACTGGGACTCAAAACATAAATCGTATACCTGAGCTCGCTCTCAAGGAGCTCTGGTATTTATCGATGCTTCATCTCGAGCATCCACAGTACGTCCACCTGCAATACCTGTCATGTCCATCCAACAAAGACATGACAGCCCCCCGCGAAGGGGGTCAGAACCCCAGTACGAGAAACAGATAAAATCACAGTGTATGACAAATAACATGCGATGTATGCCGTGCATGAATGCAAATCCACATGAAGGGTATCAAATCTCGAATATCCCTGTCTCAAGGGTCCAAAGGAAATCATCAATCACTCATCAGTGCTCGAGCAGGATGTGACACGCTTCGCGCTCCGATCTATCTCTCAGTCGAGCCATCGGCGGTCCATCATCCTCGTGTCTGGGCGACGTCGGCACGCTCGTCGCTCCGGCATCACTCAGCTCACTCTCACTCCTGCCGAGCCAACGGCTGCCCATCATCCCCAGACACGCATCACAGATACCAAAGAAAAGATATAGGTACCAAGAAACGAATCGATAGGCTCAAAATGACATGCTCAATGTCCATGCGTGTCAATGCATCATGCAATATCATAATCTCATGTGATGCACCTCAAATCTCATGTCATCATATATCATGCAGTCAATGTACCATGTAATTCACATACTGCAGATCAACTTATCACATAGTCACATAAGGAGCAAGTAATGACAAGTAAATCATACCCGGGAACATCACATGTCTTTGCCAGACATTGTGATAAAACCTGTTTTCTACGTACCTCAAGCTGTTAGCTAATTACCAAGTGATCCTCGACTCAATCTCAGGATTAATAAACCTGGCCATAACAGTTCCAAATACAACATAATGTCACATACTAGCCTTAAACATATCAAATAAAACTCAAACTTAGACCCAAAACCAATTCTCTAAATTTCAGCCTGCGCAACCGTAGAGATCGGCTCATAACTTGTCTGATACTTAATAAAATCACAT
Source organism: Haberlea rhodopensis (assembly GCA_907163345.1). NCBI lineage: Eukaryota > Viridiplantae > Streptophyta > Magnoliopsida > Lamiales > Gesneriaceae > Haberlea > Haberlea rhodopensis. The sequence goes on along the minus strand of CAJQUN010000031.1, from coordinate 5,944,792 downwards.
GGGTCCAATTTATTTTCAAAGTTAACTCAAAAATGAACATTTCATCAGTTCAACTCATCTTCAAATTCGTTCATTTAGCCTAGGTAAAATGGCCAAGAACAATCTGCTGGAAAAACAGAACAATTCACCAAATTCCAGCCTGACCCATTTTTGTATATAAATCATAATAAATTCATATTACATCCAAATGACTTGGGGCTAGTTGGAAAATCACGAAAACACAAAGTACTAAAGTTCATATTTGAAGTCCAGAAGCTAGTTCGCTCATCTAGAGGCACATGAAAAACAAAGTATGGCAGTGTTGAAAATACCTATACACTCTGTTTTGACAGAGTGAGCAGTTTTAGTAAAAAGTGCATAACTTGCACAAATAAACTCCAAAACATGTGAGGCCAGTTTCTAATGCACTATAACTCAAAGGTTTACAACTTGTATGCAGACACCAAGGTCAAAATAGTAGCACATGTTGCCCAGATATACCAAGAACACACTGCATGTGCAACCCGCCTACATGCATGTTCAGATTGTGCACCTTGTGGTAAAAACATCATAACTCAATCATTTTAAATCCAAATCGTCTCAAATTTTAACCACAGGACGAAAACACATATATCTACAACTTTTGTATAGAACTCTAAGTCAGATTCAGTCGTTAAGAAAACCGAAAATGCAACACTAGATACTGCATGCAACATCATTTCTGCTGAATCTTATGACAGCATGAGTTGTACTTCTTATTTCCATTTAAAACTCCAAAAATCGACCCAACCAGCATAAAATCGAAGATTAACAATATAAAGGGAATGATATACCTCCCAAGCTTTTAAAAACACCCAAAGCCTTGAAGCTCTTCTAAATTCCTATCCAAATCCTAGCTTGCATGCAAGATTTGAGCATGTTTTGATGGAGGAAAGTGAAGGTGCTTATTTCGAATTTAATGGAGGCAAGAGGAGAGAGGGATAGCTTGTTGGAGATGAGAGGGATGAAGGGAAATCAGATTGTACAATAACAAGCAATCCCAAGGCCTAAAATATTGAAAGGGGCGTGGGATACTAGGCAAGCAAAATGGATTTTTTTAATCTTTTCAAAGCCAACTTCCTCCATGTGTCAAAGAATGATGATTCCTAATATGTATTTTATATGGTGATGGTCGAAATTTGCATGCCAACATGTATAATTTTGATGTATTTTATCTTGATTAAAAATAAGGTGTTGTGATCCGGAACACCTCAATTCGAATTCTTCGCTTTTAATCACCCGGGTTTGCTTAATCATCGTTAATCCGGATTAATTAGCATCGGGGCCTTACATTTCTTCCCCTCTTAAAAAGATTTCGTCCTCGAAATCGCAAAACTGAGTATAACTCAATAAATTAAAACATACGAGATGTCTCAATCTCATTCATAGATACTTAAGGATCATCATGTATCAATGACAACTGTTGTGTTCGTCTCAACGATCTACCACTTAATCAAAGTTCTCTATGGTTCCACAAAGTTCAAAAGTATCGAGGCAACATCAAACCTCACTTAACTAATCATATTGATCATCGCAAATATAATATTTCCATTTTTACCTGATTCTCAACTCGAAGTCTAACGATATATTTCTCTTTGGCGTAGCAAATCTGCTCACCTCAAGCCAAATTTTAATCGTTTTCGTAGAAATTTTATCGTTCCTGGCATTTTTTCTCAACAATCTTAAGTTATGCCAAAATTCCTTATCAATTTTCTATCATCATATCAGCAATTGGTAATTCTGGCTCTGCAAAACCTGAACCGATGCCATCCCAAAAGTTTTTTTTTGAAACTTAAATTATAGAAAAAAAAATTCTACTGGTGAATAGTGATTTCTGTCAATTCCCACTAAATTCACCACTATTAATCGAGACATAACTTCCAAGGTCTGGATATTTTCTCAGTGGATCCATCTGTATGGGTATGCTAAGCAATACTCATTGCTAACTTAGTACCCATGACATTCTGAAAATAGTTTTCGAATTCTGATACTATCCTCGGATCTCAATCAGATACATCTGTTACAGAAACTCACTGTAACTAAACCACATTATCCATATCTTAAACATGTCGTTTTATCATAGACATATAGACTATCACATGAAATCAATATCTTGTATTGAATAGTCAATCAATTCCGATTCAACTTGTTTCACAATCTCTGTTTGTTCTAAACAATTTGAGCTATAAAACCCAAAACTAGAAATTTCCCAAATTCATTGTGGTACTTACAAATCCTGTACTATCCCATAGGTCTCGTATTTTTATCTTGACCTGCTGGCATGTCAAACAATTTGCCACAAAATTCAAAAAATTCTTTCTTTATACAATCTCATCATAAAATAGGATCTCGAGAATGATACATCTCATCATTCCCAGAATAACACTATGTTCTCTATAGTGTGCTTTTTGTTGTAATACATCTTTCAAATCAGTAAAATTCAAGGCTATATACTGATTTTTCATTCGCAGCAACCACTAAATGGCATACTAAATTTAGTTGGTTGATGAGACAGAACCAATTTCTTCAATCAATATCTGTATGGGTCTGTCCTTCGAGTCCTTCCGATCGTCAAAAATAGAGGTTATCAAACTGCAAAGCAAACATCGATGCTACCATTGCACCTTGCACTTTTAGGTTCAGTGCATCTGCTATTAGTTTCATTTTCCTTGATTTATATTGACTATCAAAGTCAAATTCTTTAATAAATCCAGTCATCGCTTATATCTCAAGAATATGCAATCATCTTTTCATGATACATTAGAACATATCTTCAAATCTTTGACATACGTATTTGCACAACTACATATCTCCCTGAACCAGTTAACCACATCGACATTGGGGCTGTAGTTCACTTCCATTTTAATTATGACAACCGCTTTCACATTCATCTGACCAAATGAAACTCAAATTTCTTCTTGGTCAATTGGTTCATAAGACAGGCTATCCTAGAATATCCTTCCGTAAAAGCCTGTAGTATTTGTCACAATTCATAAAACTTTTCATCTTGAGTACAATGATTGGTCTTGGCCAAATTAGTACTATCTTTACTTTACTGGAATCAACAGGTATCTGGTGAGATGATATCACCTATCCCAAAACAACACTTGATTCAACCAAGATTTACATTTCACTAACTTGGTACACCCTTTGAGCTTCACGAAGCATCTGAAAAATCAATCACATGTGTTCTGTGTGGTTCCTTCCGGATCTCGTATACACTAGTATACCACTGATGAATATGATTACACTTCCGCCCAAAAGTTACGGAAAATTTTCTTCATCACATTCATAACTCTACCGGTATAGTTGTCAGACCACACGACATTTCCAAAAATTCAAAATGTCTATATCTGATTTGACCAATTGCCTAGAGAAACATTTTCTCTTCTGACACAAACTGATGGTAACCAGAGTAAAAATCATTCTTCTTATACATTAAAGTTCCTTACAACTTGATCAGTTACTTTTCGATCTTAGGCAGTGGGTATTAGTCTTGACAATAGCCTGATTCAACTACCTTTAATCGATACACATCTTCATCATATCATTTTCCTTCTTCACGAACAATACTGATGTTCCCTCAAGGTGACATACTCAGACATATGTACCAGTATCGAGGATATTCAGCAACTATTCATATATCTGTCAACTCTGCTGATGACATTCCGTACAGTGCTTTCGATATCAAATCTATTCCTTGTCATCAACGAATAGTTAGAATCAATTTCCTTCTTTAGTGAAAATTCTTTCATTTCCTCAGGAAAATCTTGGTAGGTTTTCTTACCTCTATAATATCAGTCAACCTCGACTCTTTTGGATAAGCATCAACTGCTAATTATCAAATATCTCTCGTTTCCCAAGTATTGCAACCACAATATTGTCATAGCTGATACTATCAGTATATTAGCTTGCTATTCGTGGCGATAAACATTTCATTTGTATCCAGAAGACGGTTAAAAATTCATTATACCCTGAAATCAACTTACGATATCCTCAAAATTTATCAGAGTATCCATGCCATGATACAATCAAAACCATATTTCGACAACATCATTTAATTCAAATCCACAACACTATCAATAAACTGTAATCTGCAGTTCACTATTACAAGTGTGGATAGAATAATTATCACTGCTGATCTATTTTCCCAATCATCATTATTAATGCACATTTGATGTAATATATGAAACCACTGATTTTATCTCAAATCAAACTCGTGCCGTGTGACAAATACACAACATGTATCTATGATCACTAGCATTTCTATCATTGCCAAAATCGAAATGGTTATATATCCTCGAGACATCGCAATCCCATTGTCAAGGTATACTCTCTGGTCTACAGGTAATTAACTGCTGCTGAAACTGAGTGGTCGTAAAGAATAACCACCATGATATCTACCCCTAGCTCAGGGTATTTGTTGTTATGGCTGCATCTATTCCCGAGTAAGTAACAGACATGCTCTGACTGGCCACAATCAATATCAGTTCTTATTATTCTTTCAAATGGATCAGTAGATATTTACATCCACAGTGACCACAAAAAATTTGGTATTCTACAATCTCATAGTACCTCTAGAACTACTAGAGCTGGATAAATTTGAGTGATACTTATGAAACTTTTCCAGGACTACTTGGATTATCCCAATGATAGTCACTTCATTAATCTTTAATCCAGATCTAATTACTTCGCACCACATCGGTGTCTTATTCTTCAGTCGATATCTAATCTCTTCACTAGTGAATAGCTATCGAGATTAAGTAGATATTTCCATTTCACAAGTCCACGATAATCAATTATCATTTTTCATGTCATCAATATGGCATTCTCGTAAACATCTTTTCCCGTATCAGAAAGAGGAAAAATCATCTTCCATCACTACCATTACTCTAGATATATGCAACTCAGCATTCAAATTCTCTGGATTATATGCAAATCAGCATATTAAAATATTCAGAGATATGACATCTCGCTATCCTTGCTTAATAATCCATTACATGTATAAAATCTCAATATCAAACATGTAAACATAGCAGGCAAGAGCATGTAAAATCACATAGTAAGACACATGCACAAACAATTCATTTGTGTCTATACTCAGTGTCCTAACTCTAGTCCGAGCATATCCCAGATTATGCTCTGATACCAACTGTGAGGGCCTGGTCCTAATCAGAGGTTTAATTAACACACGATTGTTATATTAATGTAAACAGCGGAAGATTTAGTTAAAAACTTTATCAAAGTGACCCTCAAAATTTTTCGCATTTTGTTTCTAAAACATTTCCGAATAGTGAAAATATTTATTTCCAGTTTTACATCTAACATGATATTCATCGCATAAGCATTACATATAATTTCTCAGTAAAGTAATACTTAAAAATACAGATACTCAGGGCATACCCTGGTAATTTAAAACATAAGTAAAAATACTAAACAACTACTGGGACTCAAAACATAAATCGTATACCTGAGCTCGCTCTCAAGGAGCTCTGGTATTTATCGATGCTTCATCTCGAGCATCCACAGTACGTCCACCTGCAATACCTGTCATGTCCATCCAACAAAGACATGACAGCCCCCCGCGAAGGGGGTCAGAACCCCAGTACGAGAAACAGATAAAATCACAGTGTATGACAAATAACATGCGATGTATGCCGTGCATGAATGCAAATCCACATGAAGGGTATCAAATCTCGAATATCCCTGTCTCAAGGGTCCAAAGGAAATCATCAATCACTCATCAGTGCTCGAGCAGGATGTGACACGCTCCGCGCTCCGATCTATCTCTCAGTCGAGCCATCGGCGGTCCATCATCCTCGTGTCTGGGCGACGTCGGCACGCTCGTCGCTCCGGCATCACTCAGCTCACTCTCACTCCTGCCGAGCCAACGGCTGCCCATCATCCCCAGACACGCATCACAGATACCAAAGAAAAGATATAGGTACCAAGAAACGAATCGATAGGCTCAAAATGACATGCTCAATGTCCATGCGTGTCAATGCATCATGCAATATCATAATCTCATGTGATGCACCTCAAATCTCATGTCATCATATATCATGCAGTCAATGTACCATGTAATTCACATACTGCAGATCAACTTATCACATAGTCACATAAGGAGCAAGTAATGACAAGTAAATCATACCCGGGAACATCACATGTCTTTGCCAGACATTGTGATAAAACCCGTTTTCTACGTACCTCAAGCTGTTAGCTAATTACCAAGTGATCCTCGACTCAATCTCAGGATTAATAAACCTGGCCATAACAGTTCCAAATACAACATAATGTCACATACTAGCCTTAAACATATCAAATAAAACTCAAACTTAGACCCAAAACCAATTCTCTAAATTTCAGCCTGCGCAACCGTAGAGATCGGCTCATAACTTGTCTGATACTTAATAAAATCACATGGGTCCAATTTATTTTCAAAGTTAACTCAAAAATGAACATTTCATCAGTTCAACTCATCTTCAAATTCGTTCATTTAGCCTAGGTAAAATGGCCAAGAACAATCTGCTGGAAAAACAGGACAATTCACCAAATTCCAGCCTGACCCATTTTTGTATATAAATCATAATAAATTCATATGACATCCAAATGACTTGGGGCTAGTTGGAAAATCACGAAAACACAAAGTACTAAAGTTCATATTTGACGTCCAGAAGCTAGTTCGCTCATCTAGAGGCACATGAAAAACAAAGTATGGCAGTGTTGAAAATACCTATACACTCTGTTTTGACAGAGTGAGCAGTTTTAGTAAAAAGTGCATAACTTGCACAAATAAACTCCAAAACATGTGAGGCCAGTTTCTAATGCAAGATAACTCAAAGGTTTACAACTTGTATGCAGACACCAAGGTCAAAATAGTAGCACATGTTGCCCAGATATACCAAGAACACACTGCATGTGCAACCCGCCTACATGCATGTTCAGATTGTGCACCTTGTGGTAAAAACATCATAACTCAATCATTTTAAATCCAAATCGTCTCAAATTTTAACCACAGGACGAAAACACATATATCTACAACTTTTGTATAGAACTCTAAGTCAGATTCAGTCGTTAAGAAAACCGAAAATGCAACACTAGATACTGCATGCAACATCATTTCTGCTGAATCTTATGACAGCATGAGTTGTACTTCTTATTTCCATTTAAAACTCCAAAAATCGACCCAACCAGCATAAAATCGAAGATTAACAATATAAAGGGAATGATATACCTCCCAAGCTTTTAAAAACACCCAAAGCCTTGAAGCTCTTCTAAATTCCTATCCAAATCCTAGCTTGCATGCAAGATTTGAGCATGTTTTGATGGAGGAAAGTGAAGGTGCTTATTTCGAATTTAATGGAGGCAAGAGGAGAGAGGGATAGCTTGTTGGAGATGAGAGGGATGAAGGGAAATCAGATTGTACAATAACAAGCAATCCCAAGGCCTAAAATATTGAAAGGGGCGTGGGATACTAGGCAAGCAAAATGGATTTTTTTAATCTTTTCAAAGCCAACTTCCTCCATGTGTCAAAGAATGATGATTCCTAATATGTATTTTATATGGTGATGGTCGAAATTTGCATGCCAACATGTATAATTTTGATGTATTTTATCTTGATTAAAAATAAGGTGTTGTGATCCGGAACACCTCAATTCGAATTCTTCGCTTTTAATCACCCGGGTTTGCTTAATCATCGTTAATCCGGATTAATTAGCATCGGGGCCTTACAAAATGAATAAGCTCGATATCACATATCGACTCATTCGAGCATGGCCATGCATTTTAGTCTCACTTGATCAAGGGCCAAACACTTCTCCTGTTATATAGGAGGGACAAATCCTATCTCGATCAATCAACATCCCTCTACATAATTCGTAGTGTATCCAATAGTTGTCTTTATAGTTTACCCTGTTACGGGTAACGTTTGACAATATCAAGATACATAACTCCTTATGTTGGGATCTCTGATGATCACAAGTCGTAAGGATTACATACATTATTATCACTATGAGAATTGCATATGACAATCATATAACTATCCATGTTGCATTCTCATGGTGGGTCTGTCCAGTACATCGTTCTCTAACATGTACCCATGTGTTGATTTGATATCTCATATCAATGAACAATTCATCAATCAACACATACTAGTCTCTATGTATTATCATTATCCCAATCCATGATAATACTTGACTAGGGACAATGTTTAAGAATAATACAATATTATTCTCAATAGTACCAACACAACATGCATACTCAATGCAATAAACTCGGGTATCTCCAATCATACCCAAAGTCCCAAAACCAACTGTCAATCCCTAGCTATTCTCATCTCGCAGAGAATAATGATCGACAACAAACGATCAATGGCGTGATTCCAACGTCAACACCTCACAAACCGACTTATTGAATCTCCCAAAGATTCCCAATCGGTAGGTATATCAATACCGCCTTCCTCACAAGGAAAGTGTCATGAATCCATGACCCTACAACCTCAAACCACCGTTCGGAAGACCTGGATATATTAATACCAAAATATATCCCGGAACCCAGAAATACACAACTAGTTAGAATAGTGCATCAATGCCACTATTACCCAATCAAAACCCGCATACGCCATGTATACACATCCCAACGATGCTCTGTACCAATGCCATAGTACTCCACAATCGAGCATCTCCCCGAAGACGTCTCCTCCAACGTCTCACCGAGGTAAGAAATCCATTACTCGGTCCAACACCAGTAATGCTTACCATGGCTGATTTACAATCAATCCACGACCGATGCAAGCTGTCTCCAAGACATTACAATCCAAATCTCTCCAAGAGACAAAATCAACATAGTAGTGTTACCCCACTAACTACATCCCACAATTCCAATTGTGACTCCCGTTGCATTCCACATGCAAGGATGCTCAGCCCGAGCTAATAACGACTTGTCGACACTCACGTTGGTATTCACAACAAAATTGAGCTGTCCCAGGACAAGTCCCTTAACATTGATGCATAAACGTCCCTGTGAGGCATTCCCTGCCTCAAACCTCATACGACATAGAGACTACAAGAGTCTATCATCAACCCTCGTCGTATCACCGAACGATACACCAAATTCAGTTCCAGCGAGCAGTGTAATGGCTACAACAGCATACTATATCACTGCAACAATACCTGGATAGCAACGCGCTGCCCCCATGGGCTTACACCGAGCCTACTGGTGTGCGTTTATCGCGTACCCCCAAATTAACCCTTCTCAAGTGAATAGCAAAAGTATGTAGTAGCGAGAGTAGGGATCGATCCCACAGGGAAGGTAGTACTTTTTCGTGTCAATTTGAAAACGAATAGTAAAAAGGGGTTTTGGGATGAGTGATTACTACTAAGAAGATTCGAGAATTAAACTATTTAACGAGATTAACTAAAATGGGTTAAACGTATGAGAGTGAAGCGATTCTTGGTTGTCGGTCAACTTTACTTTTGGAAAATTCTCTCTTGATCATCAAATCACTAACATTCGAATTCTTTCAATTATTCATCGATTGGAAATTTAATTCCTATCCATCTTAATCTTAGTCAAAACATCATTCAATCCGACCTTATCAAATCTCTAATCAAAACTACAGCCGTTTATGATTAAATCAATGATAGATTTCAAAACTAGTGAATTCGATAAACCTAATCGATAGAAACTACAGCCGTTAACTCTTGATTACCCAATCGTTTCTCCTAAGAATTCAATAACACCTACAGCCGGTAATTATTAATCTTAGTTGCTTCTTAATTAACTATTGATTATGCATACGAATACTAGGTGATCAATCTAATAAACAAACACGATAATCATTGAAATCGATACCAAGAAACAGAATTAAAATCGAAATTAAATTCACAAAACAAATCAAAATTCTCACAAGAGATTCAATTCCAAAAGCAAGTATCCCTTAAACCAAGAATCTAAGAGTTTAGCCTAGCATAATTGAATCTAAAATCAACAAAATATCATTCGAAATCATTAAATAAATAAAGGGAAAGAAATTACTAAGGCGAATCACGATTCTGGCTGTAGATTTTGGTTCTGTTCTTCGCGTTGTTCTTGACAAAACTCGAAAGAAGAATTATTCTAAAAACCTAGCTTAGTCTAAAATTATCAAAATCTCTCTGATATCCGGTGTAAAAATCGAGTTCTGAGGTTATGGAGGCTAAAATTTAGGTTACAATCTTTTAAACATGGTAAAAGACTCAATTTTCATATTTCCGGACTCTTCGGCGATCGATCTCCATCAATATGGCGATCGATCGCTTATTTATTTTTTTTCGGTAAAATGCTTGAGGCGATCGATCGCCACTTTATCGCGATCAATCGCTTGGCTCCAGTGGACTTTGGCGATCAATCGCCTGATACTCGCGATCGAACGCTGGTTCTCAAATTTTGTTGCTCAAGTTTCTGTCCATAGGCGATCAATCTCCTCTTCATGGCAATCGATCTCCTCCTCCAAAATTACGTTTTTACCCTTTTCTTGATCAACTTTGAGTCCTCTTCATGTCCATGTCTTTTCTTGGTCTTTACACATCATTTTTAGCTCGTTTTCTTCGATTGTACCTACAATTACACAAATACATGATTAGGTAGCATGCGTATCAAAGTATCCATCAAAACCTACCAAATCATAGACAATTAAACGCAATAGATGTGTCTATTTCTAGTCACATCAAACTCCCCCATACTTACTTTTTACTCGACCTCGAGTAAACAAATAAAAACTACAATATTTTTGGTTAGCTCATAGGTTCATAACAAAGCAACTTGTCCTCACTTTAATGCCTCAACAATTTTAACATGCACAGTAATGAAAGGCGGTGAAAAGTTAACAGTGGAACAAGTTCAATCCCTATACATTTATACTCAACAAAGTAGTGAACGTGTGTGTGTGGTCATAAACAAGTGTTGTGTACAAATTATAGATCCAAAATATGCAAAGCCATAATAGTTCAAGTCATACACTAACACAAGTATAAGCTCACTTGCACACTCTTCTCCACTATCTTAGCTACTTTGCAAACATAAATCAAGTAGGTCTTTATTAGCTTGTAGCTTGGCCTAGGTATTGGCTTATGAAAGAAAGGATAAAGATATATCAAACAAGAGAGTATGATGAAATACACACTAAAACTTCTCTTCTTGTATGAATTGTTCAAACCTTTTTTTTTTCTTTTGTGCCTTGGCTCCCATTGGAGTTATATTTTTATCTATTTTCTCAAGGCATTCCTTTTTCTTTCATGTATTTCATTCTTTTGATAATAAAGTTCACAACACAATTCAATGAATTTCCAAGTGCATTTGAATGAAATACATCATACTCCCTTAAAAGGTATGGATTGAAATCATATTTAGGCTAAAAGGATGATAAGCTAGTCAAGGAATGTTGAATAGGGGTCTTTATTATGCTTAGCATACTACCATTCTTTTACATTAAAGCTCAAAAAGGGTACTAGAAATTGATTTTGTTTACATGGTAGGCTTGAAAGGCACAAACGCATTCAAAGATCGCCTATATCACTTTCATGTTTGCAAGTAGTCAAGACATACGCCTCAAAGAGCATGTAGTTACTTTCTAGCATGTATTAAAGACTTCTTAAGACTATCACAAAATTCACACAATCTTCACTAAGCTATGCACACTTCACAAGTCATGACAAAATCGTGCTCAAAATATTCAACTTACTAAGTTGAAGTAAAATTTTGCATTAGAGTTCAAAGTGTTCCAAGGTTAACAATTCACCTATGTTCAAAAGCATCCATGATATCAATTAGGTTTCATCATGGGCTAGTGATTGTAAGCATGTGTTCATTACTAACTATGAGCTCAAAATTTTCAAATTTTTGATTTTTTTGTATTTTTAAAATAAGAAAAACAATAACACACCACTAATCTCTCCCCCATACTTAAATCTTACATTGTCCCCAATGTAAGGCAAAAATACAAGAAAAGAGAATCTAACTACTAAAGAAAAAAAAAATAAAAGGGAGAAAGGAAACTAACTCCCATTGGGTTGCCTCCCAAGCAGCGCCTCTGTTTAACGTCGGTGGCCCGACGCTAGTCCTCTATTAAGGTGGTTGATGCAGTGTTGCTCTTTCCAACGGTACGATTCTGCAAGTGAGAAATAAGAGGGTCAGCAGTATCGCGAGTAGATAATGCAGCAATAGTATGAACAATATGCACTAAGTTAGAATCCATACCTCTCTTGTCGTCAAGGCCATCAGTAGCCTTTCCCATTTCCCACAACTCATCATTATCAAAATCTGAATCATAATCATCATGTATGCCAATAGCGTAACTAGAATGCTCAAGAGTCTTAATGAGTTCATAGATGTTGAATATTGCAACTTTACCATTAGACTCCAATGTTATCATACCGCTATTCACATTGATTACTGATTTTGATGTTTTCATGAATGGTCTCCCTAAAAGGATTAGACTAGATGGATCACCATTTTCCATGTCTAAGACATAGAAATCGGCTGGGAAAACCAAGTTCTCTACGTGCACGATTACGTCCTCTATTATCCCCCTAGGTATGACCGTGGACTTATCAGCTAAATGAATCATAGTGTCATTTCTTTTTAAAAAGTCCCGGTTTTAGTTGAGAATAGATTGAGTAAGGCATGACATTATAGAAGATCCTAAATCAAGCATAGCCTTCTCAATCCTATTAGCATTAATCATACATGGGATGGAAAACATACCAGGGTCCTTGCATTTAGCGGAGATGCTTCTTTGGATGTCCGCCGAAACATTCTCACTTAACTCGATCTTGGGGTATCCTTCGCGTTCCTTGCACTTATCATCTTTATTGGCTTTCTTGAGTGGATCTTTTTCATTACAGCGTGGGGACATCTCGTAGAGCCTCTTCAGACCCTTGTCCTTCAAATTCATCTTCAATGCAAGGGGGAATGGGGGTTCACTTTTATACTCAGAAAAATTGGGGAACTTACCTCGTGGTTTCTCCTCTTGCATGGGTTCTTCAACTTCTTTCTCCTTCTCCGTCTTCTCTTCGGTATTGGGTGGTGTCAGTACCACCTCTTCTTCAGCTGTATCTCCACTCACATTCACAGTGATAGCGCTCACATTCTCCCTGGGGTTCACCTCCGGTTGCGAAGGCAATCCATTGGAGATTCTTGCTTCAATCTTGTTGAGAGAAGTTGCAAGTTGTCCCATTTGTGTAGTCAAGCTTTGGATGCTCGCCCTCGTCTCCTGTTGAAATTGTAAGCAATTTTCAGCAATAACTTTGATGCTATGTTCTAACCTGTCAGGAGGGGGTGCACTGGCGGTGGTGGAGGTCTCTGATATTGTGAGACCCCGTTATCTCAAACATACTAATAGGTGCAATTAAGAGAACTAAACATTCTTATGTATAAATCAGAGTAATAAGTCATGTTGATTAACCTGAGCTTAAGAGATTACAATACCAAAAGTTTCAAAAAGGAATTTCACGTATTCCTACAAACGGTACTACACTATAGTCTTACTCTACTTCATGTAGAAGCTATAAAAAAATTTCTCTAACATGCTAATCCTGTAACACTCCTTACAGCTCAGCATTTCAACCCCGACCCTGGTTCTCATCATCAAAAGCACCTACAAAGACAACCCCCAACACATGAGCATAACATGATTCATATTCAACATAATATGAATGTAAGACGTAAATGCATAATCATAAATACAAAGTACTTCCTGTATTTCCAAGAATTTATGACCGCTATATTTTTAAACAAAAGATATTTCAAAGAATGGTTTGAAGCGATTCTACCGCAAGTGCACGGTTGTCAAGTTTTAGTATAGTGAAAATTAAGTACAGGTTGTCGAATCCACAGGGACTAACGTATAAGTACCAAATAAGATAAGTAAAATTATATTTAGCCTACGATAAAAGAAGTTTGATTAACTAGATCTAAATTAAACTAAAGAATAAAGATTAAACTAGAAATAATGAAAAGAACGGTTCCGGAAATGCAAAGGTAAGTTACTCGAGAAAATTACCGAGTTCGTCGTTCAATTATGTTCTCTCTAATGATTCAATGGAATTCTCAGTTTATCAACCAATTGATTTTAAAGGTGAAAGGTTTTCACTATTATTCGATACACTCTCTCGAGCTGTAACGAAACTAACAATAAATTAGAACAAGTCACTCTCGTGCACCTATTTACGAATTCAAAGTTGCATAAATTATCAAAACCTTATAACTCTCAATCTCTCGATTCCAAGTTCTCACGTATGCGATATCATCTCTCGATCTCAATCGTGACATACATCATAAATTAATGGAGCGTGTTACAACGTTATCTCTCGATCTCGGCTGTAACCCTCAAATTCAATCAAAGCTAGCTAGACTTTGATCTACACATGCAATTAATTTATGAACAATAACAATCAATGCACTCAAGTACCAATGAATCAATATATCAAACACAACGAAATTAAAACTCAATAATATAAACTAAATTTAATTCAAATCAAATACATAAGAGTTTTATTGTCTCTCGACCTCTAAAACATCAAATGAAATTTAAAATCAAATAAATTAAAGTTCAGAAATACGATAAACAATGGATGAATCCGTGCGTTGCACCGTGATGTCTTCTCTTGTTCCTTCCTTGCACTCCGGAATAGATTGGCTCGACCTTGGACGAAGAACGGAGATTGGATCTCCTTGGCGGCGGCTGGGCGGCGGCTCTCCTTGACCTAAAATCGTCTGAAAATGGTCGGATATGGTGTGTTCCAAGCTTCCCGCTTATAAGCCCTCCAAAATCACGATAAGAAAGGAAAATAAAATCTTCAGGATTTTGCGTCTCGATCGATCGGAAGGTTTTCTCGATCGATCGGCGCACTGTTCATGCCAGCTTTTGAATCTCACTATCTCGCTCGATCGATCGAGATTTTCCACCGATCGATCGAGAATTTGAAAAAATCAGCTCCGAAGTTACTGCCTCGCTCGATCGATCGAGATTTCTACCGATCGATCGAGACTTGAAAATCTTTGATGCTCAACTCTCTGCCTGGCTCGATCGATCGAGAGTAAATCTCGATCGATCGAGATTCCGAAAATTTCATTTCCTCACTTTTTGATCTTTCACGCCTCGATTTCGCCCGTTATCTTCATAAAAGCTCATTTCTTCCACTTCCGATATATTTTCCTGAAACAAACGAATAAACACCAAAAAAGCATAATATCATCCAGGAAAAAAAATGGAAAGTAGGAAGAATTTACAGTTAAAAACACTCAAAATCTAAGCCTATCAACTCCCCCAAACTTAGACTTGATCGTCCTCGAGCAAGCAATAAGCTCAAAAAGAAAAGTTAAACTCGATACTAAGCATGAATCATCTTTACAACATACGTAAAATCTCAGAAATCCTACTTACACATCAATAGAAGTCCTTCAACACTTAACAAGAAGCAATTTCTCCTAAGTTAAACAATACATCGCAACATCGGAACGTGCGTGTGTGCTATTGTCAAACATGAGTTACATACATATCTTTAAGATCAACATGTGCCATATCAACTCCTAGTCAAGATTACTTTGAATTACTCTACAAATTTACTATCCAGCACTTCTCCACTAATGTAATTATTCCCTAGACTTGGATCAACAGGACTTTAAAAGCTTTTAACGTTAGGCCTTTTGGTGTCGGCTTCAAAGAAAAGGTAGGATGAATTCAAAGAAGAGAGTATAACAGAATCAGTTCAAAATCTTCTCATATAATCATTGAGCTTCTCTTCACATTTTCTAGCCTTGGCCACTTTGGGTCTTATTTAACTTTTCTTTTCAAGGCTTTTTCTCTACATCTTTTCTTTTTCTTTGCTCATTCTTTTGTTCATTTCATTTTTTTTTTTCACAATGAACTTCTCAACATATAACAATTTACTGCAATGAATGAGATTCATTATACTCTCCTAGGGATGGATGAAATTGTTCTTTTAGGCTCAAACCAAGGTGGGTATAATGAGTTTGCCAAAAATGCCGAATGGGGGTCTAATCATATGCAATGCATATTCCATTCTTTTTCAATAAGGCTCAAAAGGGGACACTAAGGAATAATGTATAACAGGTAGGCTTGAAAGGCTCAAACGGTCCAAAGATCGCCTAAATCATCTCCAAGTCTAGTTCCTAATTATAAATTTCGCCTCAAAGTGCTTTCAACTAAACTGTAAAGTTATCTAAGATACTCAAGACTCATCATAGTTAACACAAGTTTTCAATTTAATCAATATATACTTCACTCAATCATGACTCAATAAGTGCTCAAATTATTCCTCAGTTTTGACATGTAGTTAACAAAGGATATATACAAACAAGTTAAGCATTTCCATGACTCCTATCTAGATGAGGATTAATTTCATCATGTATTACCGTTGCAATTCCAACTCATCAAGTCTCAAGAATAACTCAATCAATAAAAAAAATTTTGTTGGTAATGCTCAAGGACGAATTAGTCTCAACATCATGCAGTCATGCTCGGAAAAGAAACAAGACAAGTAGCAATATGTGCAAAAGCAAGATATATACAAATACTCAAACCCACCCCCCCAAACTTAGCATGTGAATTGCCCTCAATGAATCAAGAAAAATAAATGCAAAGGCAAAGACACATACCATGACGACTATCGTCACTGATCGTCGTCCTCATCATGCTCCGAAGGGGGGACTGGGTAGTGGTGCTCCTCGCCCTGATATGGCGGAAATGGTGGGTACTCAGAAGGTGGAGGTGCATGCGGCTGAAAAGGTGCAAAATGTGGCTCCGGCGGGAACTGGAAACCTGGAAAGCCCTGGGCCATGGCAGTGTTCCATGCACTCTGATAGTGCATGAGCTCCATCTGACGCTGAGCTACCTGCTCATGGTCCATCTGCAATGCTCTCTGCATGCTATGAATGTCCCGCTGCATGCTGTGAATGCTCTGCTGCTCCAGGCGAATGTATTGGAGATCCCTATGAAGAGAGTCCAAAGTAACACGTGTATGTCCTGCAGCAGAGGATGATGCTCCATCTTGTGTAGTGTCCGAAGGTCTTCGTCGACCCGTAGGAGGTGGTGGAGTGTCCACAATGATCGGTGTCTTCGGCGGAAGTAGCTCCTCGTCTTCCCCCCATGTCACTCCGTACCACTGACATAAAGCAGTGATTGTGGATGGAAACGGTAGTGCGGAGGTCGGTGAGCTGCTCCCAATTTCAGCAATGTGATCAGCAATAATCTCGCCGAAGTCCACTTCCTTCCCTGAGAGGATGGCATATACCAGGACCGCTCTATCTTTTGTCACCTCAGAAGTGTGGGTCGAAGGCATGACCCGCGAGGCGACAAATGAAAACCATGCTTGGGCCTCTGGCTTCAAATGTTTCTTTAGAACCAACTGTGGCTCTGCTTTATCATTCCTCTGCCAATCCACTCCCGGCTTGCCAATAACTGTCAATACCTCAACGTAGTCAATCCTGCTACTCTTGAAAGATTGGTATGCACAGTTTTGAAGTAAACTCATCCGGTGAATATTGTTGATTGCGGCCCGATCCACCAACACATCCTTCCCTCGAACATAAACACTTACTTGGTGCCCTGGTCTAACAACTCGAAGATTCGTGTAAAACTCCCTTACCAGCGGCACCACAGCATCAATCGGTGTTTGAACTAATTGAAACCACCCTTTTCGCCGAACTGTCCTAATGACAGGACATTCCAACTTATCTATACTCATTCCCCTTTCACGGCTCAGGGGTTTCTTATGGTAGATGGGGTATAATTCAGCAATGGTGGCATTGAGAAACTTCTTCTCATCATATCCTGGCTCAGAAACAGTGGCCTCCGCCTGCTTTTGCTTTTGGGAAGCTTCCGCCTGCTTGGACCTCTTTCTGGATGACATTTTCTTGCCAAATGATTCCCAACTTATTCAATTAAATTCAACTAATACCCCACAACACTATAAATCCGGCACCCTTCAACACCACACAACTTCCTCCAAATTTAACTCCTTCCTAACCCAATCTACTACAATTCGAGAAATTTTACCAAAAGATAAAATCTTTGAGAATTAGAAACCAATTACCGCTTAAAAATCCAATCTTGTGAAAGTTTGGCACTTGGCTTGGAATTCTCCTTTTGATGCACTTCTACCCAATCGGCCTTGCAATTCTTCAAATCTGAAACGAAAATCTCATTAGAATGAATATTACTTCTTAGAGTTGAAGCAAATTTGAAATTCTATGGAAAAATGATGAGATTAGATGGAGGAATTTGAAAGAGACGGCTAGGGTTATGTTTTGGAGAGGAGAAAAATTGAGTTGGAGAGTGATAGATGCTGCGTCTGTGCCTTTATTTTTTTTCAAAGTTTTCTCTCGCTCGATCGATCGGAAAAATTCTCGATCGATCGAGCGAGGCAGTAGGCACACAGTCGTTTTTTTAAAAATTGGGCGATCGATCGAGATTTTGTCTCGATCGATCGCCAGCAGCAGCCAACAGAATTTAATTTTTTTTTTCTCAATATCTTCCTCTCGGATTGCCTCGCCTACAACCAACTTGCTCTTGCTTACATACCTGCAATAGAAAATACACGAATTCATTCCCAGACAAACTCAAAACAAACAAACTAACAAAAACACATCAAAACAAGAAATCAAAAACAAAACTCGAGGAAAGGAAAACAGAAGTTCTTAATTTATAGTCCCAAGCTGGACTGTCACCTCCTCGCCTTCTCAATTTGATGGCTCCTTCGGATTCTTTACAGAATCACTCGGGAGCGTACCTTGCGTCCTCCCAGATATCAACGTGGCCAACTGCCCTATCTGCACTTCCAACTTTTTAATAGATGCATCCTGATTCTGCATCCTCACCTCCGTTGATGAAATCAGCTTTGCCATCAATTCCTCCATACTCGGCTTTTGTGTGAACCCGGCCTGCGGTTGAGGGTTCAACACATTTTCTTGATTCGACCACCTCAAATTCGGGTGGTTCCTCCATGGTTGGTTGTAATTCGAGTAGGAATTATTGGGTGGCCTGTTACCTACAAAATTAACAGCCTCAACAGATTGGTTAAATTGATTACCTGCCTGGCACTCGATGCTAGGATGACCGCCTCCACACAGCTCACAGAAGATCGCTTGAGCTTGCATTGCTGCTGCTCCCATGCTGTCAATCTTCCGATTCATGGCTTCTAATTGAGCCGAAAGAGCAGTGATCTCGTCCACTTGATGGACTCCCATTGGCTTCTGTGGCGTGCTCCTCTCTGATTGCCACTGATAACTGTTGCACGCCATTTCTTCCAACAAGCTATATGCCTCTTCCGGCGTCTTTCTCATTATGGATCCCCCAGATGCTGCATCAATCATAGAACGGTTAGCAGAAAATAAACCGTTATAGAACGTTTGTACCTGCAGCCATATGGGTAGACCATGGTGTGGGCATCTCCTCAACAACTCCTTAAAACGATCCCACGCTTCATACAAAGTCTCGGGGTCAAACTGACCAAAAGTCGTGATATCGTTCCGCATCTTCGCCGTCTTGGAAGGGGGAAAGTACTTTGACAAAAACGCCTTTGTCATCCCCTCCCATGTTGTTATAGAACCTGCAGGTAGAGAATTCAACCATGCCTTAGCTTTGTCTCGTAATGAAAAGGGGAAAAGTCTTAACCTGATGGCGTCGTCAGAGACGCCATTGTGTTTGAATGTGTCACAAATCTCCAAAAAGTTGGAGATGTGATTGTTCGGATCATCAGTAGCTGCTCCCCCGAACATAACCGAGTGCTGAATCATTTGTATGATTGCCGGCTTGATCTCAAAATTGTTTGCTTGAATCGTCGGCCTCGTAATACTCGACAACGATCCATGAAATGCTGGTTGTGCAAAGTCCATCATCGATCTAGGGTGCTGTGCTTCGTTATTGTGAGCCATTGCTCGAGCTTCTCGTAATCGCCTAAGTAAAGTTCTTTCTATCTCTGGATCGAAAGGCTCGAGAATGGGCTCCTCTCTTCTGAGCATGCACTAGAGAAACGGTTCCTGTACAAAATAGACAAAAGGAGACAACAAAATGCACAAAGTTATTCACAAAGATCAACAAAGAAAACAAAGAAAAGAAAATGAAAAACGCAATAATAAAAGAATTGGCTAAATTACAATTAACTAATCTCGTATGATATTATACAGATTAGTCCCCGGCAACGCCGCCAAAAACTTGACCGCTTTATTTTTAAACAAAAGATATTTCAAAGAATGGTTTGAAGCGATTCTACCGCAAGTGCACGGTTGTCAAGTTTTAGTATAGTGAAAATTAAGTACAGGTTGTCGAATCCACACGGACTAACGTATAAGTACCAAATAAGATAAGTAAAATTATATTTAGCCTACGATAAAAGAAGTTTGATTAACTAGATCTAAATTAAACTAAAGAATAAAGATTAAACTAGAAATAATGAAAAGAATGGTTCCGGAAATGCAAAGGTAAGTTACTCGAGAAAATTACCGAGTTCGTCGTTCAATTATGTTCTCTCTAATGATTCAATGGAATTCTCAGTTTATCAACCAATTGATTTTAAAGGTGAAAGGTTTTCACTATTATTCGATACACTCTCTCGAGCTGTAACGAAACTAACAATAAATTAGAACAAGTCACTCTCGTGCACCTATTTACTAATTCAAAGTTGCATAAATTATCAAAACCTTATAACTCTAAATCTCTCGATTCCAAGTTCTCACGTATGCGATATCATCTCTCGATCTCAATCGTGACATACATCATAAATTAATGGAGCGTGTTACAACGTTATCTCTTGATCTCGGCTGTAACCCTCAAATTCAATCAAAGCTAGCTAGACTTTGATCTACACATGCAATTAATTTATGAACAATAACAATCAATGCACTCAAGTACCAATGAATCAATATATCAAACACAACGAAATTAAAACTCAATAATATAAACTAAATTTAATTCAAATCAAATACATAAGAGTTTTATTGTCTCTCGACCTCTAAAACATCAAATGAAATTTAAAATCAAATAAATTAAAGTTCAGAAATACGATAAACGATGGATGAATCCGTGCATTGCACCGTGATTTCTTCTCTTGTTCCTTCCTTGCACTCCGGAATAGATTGGCTCGACCTTGGACGAAGAACGGAGATTGGATCTCCTTGGCGGCGGCTGGGCGGCGGCTCTCCTGGACCTAAAATCGTCTGAAAATGGTCTGATATGGTGTGTTCCAAGCTTCCCGCTTATAAGCCCTCCAAAATCACGATAAGAAAGGAAAATAAAATCTTCAGGATTTTGCGTCTCGATCGATCGGAAGGTTTTCTCGATCGATCGGCGCACTGTTCATGCCAGCTTTTGAATCTCACTGTCTCGCTCGATCGATCGAGATTTTCCACCGATCGATCGAGAATTTGAAAAAATCAGCTCCGAAGTTACTGCCTCGCTCGATCGATCGAGATTTCCACCGATCGATCGAGACTTGAAAATCTTTGATGCTCAACTCTCTGCCTGGCTCGATCGATCGAGAGTGAATCTCGATCGATCGAGATTCCGAATATTTCATTTCCTCACTTTTTGATCTTTCACGCCTCGATTTCGCCCGTTATCTTCATAAAAGCTCATTTCTTCCACTTCCGATATATTTTCCTGAAACAAACGAATAAACACCAAAAAAGCATAATATCATCCAGGAAAAAGAACGGAAAGTAGGAAGAATTTACAGTTAAAAACACTCAAAATCTAAGCCTATCAATTTACAACGCCCATTGGTTGTCCATGTACCATAACTCATAATAAACACATTATATGAAATTATGGATCCTTTAATAATGTCATGACATATCACCTCTTTCTTTACATAGCTTTTGAGTCATATATCAACAGTTATTTTAATGCTTCTTGCTTCATCATCTCATAATGAGCGGTACAATCTTCCCCGCTTCATTACTACAAAATCTCATAATGAGCGGTACAATCTTCCCGCTTCATTACTACAAAACCTCATAATGAGCGGTACAATCTTCCACGCTTCATTACTACAAAACCTCATAATGAGCGGTACAATCTTCCCCGCTTCATTACTACAAAACCTCATAATGAGCGGTACAATCTTCCCCGCTTCATTACTACAGAACAAGCATAAGCATTAAACATACACTGTGATCTCTCTTGACTCGTGGAATACACATCTTTATTCCACATCACAATATGCAACAACAATGCATAATAACATGTATCATACTCTTAATGCATCACATTGCATTCATCATGTGTCAAATAGACAAACATAAAGTAAATGTTACCGTTGGGATGCCCGTACGTCGCTTACGTACCTTTCCAAAATGTAGTGTGTTGTGGGACTCTATCCCCTGCGCTGTGTAGCTGTCTGTGAAGGCTCTACACCAGTGTACAACACAATATTAGATGTCTCATTACAATCCAATATCAAAAATTTAACAAAATATAACAATTTGTATTTTTCAACATTCTGGGTCTCTCGATCGATCGGCCCCTCTTCTCGATCGATCGAGAAGACGCCTTCTAACAAAGCCAAGATTCTGCCTCGCTCGCTCGATCGAGATGAAATGTCGATCGATCGAGATGCTCTGTTCGAGAAATACCATCCCAGAATTCTCGAACACCTATTTTTACACCCTTCGATCTAGCATATAAGATACACCACATGTTTGAACAATTATGCTAGCAGTTACAATACACTACCCTTAGTGTATTCATATCAAATTTATACCGCAAATATAAATCCAGATGCATAAACGTCGTCCATTTACACAAGTACTCAACCAACTTTTCTGAAAAACAGGGCATTGTCTTCCTCCCCAGATTTTCGAGTACCCACTTTCAAGCAATTAAATATACCACATAAGTCATGAAGTTTGCTCGAATAAAAACGTCCTGGGATTTACAAAATTACCATGCATGTACTCAAATCGAAGGTTCACCAAAAACCCATCTAACATGCATGCTATCACCTTCTCAATATCACTCCCATTCCACATTTTCCAGAAAAACACGGCAATTATCTACCCAGATTTTCGAACACCCTTTTTCACATGCTTAAATCCTTAACATCAAACATGTAACATGCTCAAGGAAAAATATTGAGAGCTTCATAATAACACCATGTAAGCATTTAAATCGAAGGTTTCAAGAAACCTAAGCTAACATGCCATTTTTACACTACTCAAAAGCAAGAACTTAAACAAGTTTAAATCGAAAACAGGGCATTGTTTCTCACCCTACTTTGCTCCGATTTTTGAGAGGCTTCCAAGGAATGAAAAAGGCAAGGCTCCTCAAGATTATGCTTAACAGATGCTGGAGTTTATTTGGGAGAGAAGGCTCGAGATTTGGGAATGGAGGAGGAGGCTGAATGATTGTGCCAAGTGGGGTGATTAATCAGCCTTGTACAGTTGATTGGTATGGGTTGGGGGGGGTGGTTGGGTGTTGGGTGGTATGATGTGTTATGTTTTGGTCCCGGTATTTAGCACGATGTATTAAAATATCCTCACATGATATTTATAGTATTTTCTCAATAAAATACTTCAATTCCCATTTAAACATGCTTCACCAAAACAAATAACACACACCCCAAGTAAACATGCCACATCCCCAAAATCCCAACATAAATCACATACACCCTGAAATGAATCTCCTCAATAATATTAATTCAACCCCATGAATTAACACCAAAATCATCATAATTTAAATAAATGATTAAGATCACATAATCATTTCGGGGATATCACAGATATGGCGGTCTATAGGGTGGAGGTTGGTGCATCTGTGGGTTGCCATATCCTTGGTTCGGATGGTCCCTCCACCCTTGACTGTAATTGCTTGGGGGATTGTCATAGCCCCTTTGTGGTGGTCCTGGAAATCCTCCCGCAGCATTCATGTTCTCAGTGGCTGTCTCTTGTAGTGAGGGGCATGCGTCCGTGGGATGGTTCGTAGCCAGACAGATTCCACACGGTTTTATCTTCCCTACATTTCCACCTGCAAGACCACGCACAAGAAAAGTTAGGTCTATCAGTTGTTGTTCCAGGTTTGATACGTTTACCTATTTTCTTTGCGGTTGTCCATGGCGAACATGTCCAACCTGTTGGGAGTTGGCCCCCATGTTAGCTATCAAGCTCATCGCCTCCTCCGCTGTCTTGTCGATAAATGCTCCTCCACTTGCCGCATCCACTAAGTTCCTGTCACCAGAAAGCAAACCTTCATAGAAATATTGAACCAGCAGATGTTCACTTATCTGATGTTGTGGACAACTTGCACACAACTTCTTGAATCGTTCCCAGTACTCATGCAGTGACTCCTCGTGGAACTGCTTCACGCCGTAGATCTCCTTCCTTATGTTAGTCGCCCTTGAACATGAAAATACTTCTCCAGGAATACTCTTTGTAAGTCCGTCCACGTGGTGATAGATCCGGATGGTAAGTAGAATAAGCAGTCCTTTGCAGCGTCCTTTAGAGAAAATGGAAAGGCTCTTAACTTTATTTGATCCTCAGTGATTCCGGTCGGCTTCATAGTAGTGCACACCACGTGGAATTCCATTAAATGCTTGTGCGGGTTTTCTCCTGCAAGACCATGAAAAGCTGGCAATAAGTGAATTAAACCAGATTTGAGTTCGAAATTTACGTTATTTGCGAAGGCAGGGAAAGTGATGCAGAGAGGTTGTTGGTCCAAGTTGGGATTCGCCAACTGCCTCAAGCTTTGATTTGCAGCCATCGTGGTCCTCTCTTCTTCTTCAAGCAGACTCGCTTCTCTTCGTCTTTGATGTAGTGTCCTCTCGATCTCAGGATCGTAGTGAAAGTTATCTTCATGATTAAACGATCCACCTGTACTCATCAACAAACCAAAGTAGTCATGCGGGATAACAAATAAAAAAAATCGACACTAAATAATACCAATGCCTTCCCCGGCAACGGCGCCAAAATTTGGTGTGCGTTTATCGCGTACGCCCAAATTAACCATTCTCAAGTTAATAGCAAAAGTATGTAGTAGCGAGAGTAGGGATCGATCCCACAGGGAAGGTAGTACTTTTTCGTGTCAATTTGAAAACGAATAGTAAAAATGGGTTTTGGGATGAGTGATTACTACTAAGCAGATTCGAGAATTAAACTAATTAACGAGATTAACTAAAATGGGTTAAACGTATGAGAGTGAAGCGATTCTTGGTTGTCGGTCAACTTTACTTTTGGAAAATTCTCTCTTGATCATCAAATCACTAACATTCGAATTCTTTCAATTATTCATCGATTGGAAATTTAATTCCTATCCACCTTAATCTTAGTCAAAGAGAAAACAGCATTCAATCCGACCCTTATCAAATCTCTAATCAAAACTACAGCCGTTTATGATTAAATCAATGATAGATTTCAAAACTAGTGATTCGATAAACCTAATCGATAGAAACTACAGCCGTTAACTATTGATTACCCAATCGTTTCTCCTAAGAATTCAATAACACCTACAGCCGGTAATTATTAATCTTAGTTGCTTCTTAATTAGCTATTGATTATGCATACGAATACTAGGTGATCAATCTAATAAACAAACACGATAATCATTGAAATCGATACCAAGAAACAGAATTAAAATTTAAATTAAATTCACAAAACAAATCAAAATTCTCACAAGAGATTCAATTCCAAAAGCAAGTATCCCTTAAACCAAGAATCTAATAGTTTAGCCTAGCATAATTGAATCTAAAATCAACAAAATATCATTAGAAATCATTAAATATATAAAGGGAAAGAAATTACTAAGACGAATCACGATTACGGCTGTCGATTCCGGTTCCGTTCTTCGCGTTGTTCTTGACAAAACTTGAAAGAAGAATTATTCTAAAAACCTAGCTTAGTCTAAAATTATCAAAATCTCTCTGATATCCGGTGTAAAAATCGAGTTCTGAGGTTATGGAGGCTAAAATTTAGGTTACAATCTTTTAAACATGGTAAAAGACTCAATTTCCATATTTCCGGACTCTTCAGTGATCGATCTCCATCAATATGGCGATCGATCGCTTATTTATTTTTTTTCGGTAAAATGCTTGAGGCGATCGATCGCAACTTTATCGCGATCGATCGCTTGGCTCCAGTGGACTTTGGCGATCGATCTCCTGATACTCGCGATCGATCGCTGGTTCTCAAATTTTGTTGCTCAAGTTTCTGTCCATAGGAGATCGATCTCCTCTTCATGGCAATCGATCTCCTCCTCCAAAATTACGTTTTTACCCTTTTCTTGATCAACTTTGAGTCCTCTTCATGTCCATGTCTTTTCTTGGTCTTTACACATCATTTTTAGCTCTTTTCTTCGATTGTACCTACAATTACACAAATACACGATTAGGTAGCATACATATCAAATTATCCATCAAAACCTACCAAATCGTAGACAATTAAACGCAATAGATGTGTCTATAGTCACATCACCTACCAACGTAACCTACGTTCCATCCGGTATGCCATACCGTACAAACCATTAGAGTAGTGGGTCATCACCCAATATTCCTCTAGAACACCAAAGCATAATGGACACCCCGGTGTCCTTGCTCAACCACGGTGCAATCCTAACCCAATAGTACTTATTCCACACCCTCAAGGTGGTGTGACCAAGTCTATCACACATCACAACCACAAGCGAGTAGTTTCCTCAATGACTACTCTTACCACTAATCACTTGGCCTTAGCCATCCTAGCGAGTATATCCAAAGGTATCACTACTCGACAAATATTTACCTCTATTACATGATGCGGTACACTCACCGGTACAATGCATCCAATAATCCATCGAGCAATTTGCTCGGCATAATGGTCTCATCAACTAGTTATCCAGACACAATCCTGTGCTCGCCATCAGCACTCAAACCATATGGCTAAATACGTACACTCAGACGTATTATTCATCAAAACGACACTACATGTCTACATAGAATATCCACTATGTCATCGTCATCCCGTGACGGTATATGCCAACACATGACATCCAAAATCCCATCGTCAACTCGTGACGGTACATGTCGATACACGACATCCATATTCTCATCGTCAAACATATGACATTATATAACCATATATGGTATTCACAATAATGCTAACAAAGCAGTAATATAACATACCTCATCGCTATCAAGATCGCGGTATACCTGTATCCCTTGTCCACCAGCGGTACACCAGCAGCACCCGTCGCTCATAGGCGGCATAATCCAGTGCTATGCACATAGCGGTATAACCCATCGCTATTGAATCAGCGGCATGATCACTCGCCATAGAGTCAGCGGCATAAAACATCGCTATAGATATCCGGCGGTATGAACCATCGCCAATAGAATACCCGGTGGCATGAACCATCGCCAATAGAATGCCCGGCGGCATGAACCATCGCCAATAGAATGCCCGGCGGCATGAACCATCGCCAATAGAATGCCTGGCGGCATGAACCATCGCCAATAGAATGCCCGGCGGCATGAACCATCGCCAATAGAATACCCGGCGGCATGAACCATCGCCAATAAAATGCCCGGCGGCATGAACCATCGCCAATAAAATGCCCGGCGGCATGAATCATCGCCAATAGAATGCCCGGCGGCATGAACAATTGCCAATAGAATACCCGGCGGCATGACCATCGCCAATAGAATGCACGGCGGCATGAACCATCGCCAATAGAATGCCCGGCGGTATGAACCATCGCCAATAGAATGCCCGGAGGCATGAATCATCGCCAATGACATAGCGGAAAGAGACATCGCTATCAATATACCTGGCGGCATGAACCATCGCCAACTGAATCAACGGAACAGATCAAGGACTCAAGAGGTACTCACATGCATGTATCACTTTGTTCCTTTCGGACCCAAGAGGTGGCTCACAATACACGCAGCACTTTGTTCCCGATCGCGTCGCTCAAATATCGATAATGTGGTTGTTCCGGTCTTGTTATAACAGCGGAATTTTAGGACCCCTCGCTTTGACATATAGCGGCATCATATGATATCCCTCGCTTTGACAATGACAGCGGCATGTACATCGCTTCGACATGACAGCGACAAATATCATATTACCATCGCTTCATATGACAGCGGCAAGTACCTCCCTCGCTCGAATATAACAACCACCGGAACCTTCCACTAGCTCCATATACCTGCATCCAGGTTAATACAACAGTTCACAAATCCTACTACGTCATATCGGCGGCTCAATAATATCCCTCGCTTCGACAATGACAACGGCATGTACATCGCTTCGACATGACAGTGGCAAATATTATGATCCATCGCTGATGATATACCCTTAGTAGGACGCTAAAAGTAACACATTGTATATTAAAAAACAATTGAAATCATACCACAATATCCCACTGTCTGTTGTCAACCATCCCTGTCCTTAGACAGCATATCACATTTCCCATTTCCTGATTTTCCTACAAAATCAGATCCCTTAGCACATAATACATGGAGTGCCAGACATTACCATTAATGCCATCCCATCGTATTCTACACGATTCCTGCAACCACAATGATCAGTAATACCACTTTCCATATCGTTAAAGCACATAAGCAATTAGTTGTGTCACACAACACTAATACCATCATGTATAAATATGTGCTACCAATTCCTATCAACAAGTTCCTAGGCCCTTAACAGCCCCAAAGAGCGACCACTGCTCTGATACCACTAATGTAAGGACCCACGTGCCCTTAACCCACAATTAGTGCATTAGCCATTCATTTGGTGCATTCAATCACGTGTAAAGGGAAACTACAGGTAAACGTGGCACACAATACCACCTATAAAATTTTCTTGCTTCATCTATTCCATTCCATGCAATATCCAATTTCCAAAATGAAGACCATTTAACACATCATGCACCTATGTAATACACTACTCACAATCTTAATTCATCTAGCAATTCCATAGTTGATTGCTCACACATATAATGAAAAGAGAAAGGCCCGTGCCTCTTTATACAACACATATACACATAATTATTGCTCACACACGAGCATCGAATAAACCTATGTGTACGTAAGGTATAAAAAGGGCATACACATTATCCAGCTCCACATGAGCTCCGGTGTCTCGATCCTGGAATCACCTCCAATTCATAGCTCGATCACAGCTCCAGAGCTACCATTGTACCTGTTTCACCTGCCCCAACAGAGACAGCCCCTACACGGGGTGAGCATACCAATATAACCAAACCAATAATCACAATTATATAATTCGTAAATTACAACAATGTAGTTGCCAAGAATTTAAATGATACTCCCTGGATGGTATCATCCTCATCCGGGATCCCACTGTATTGTCCCTGTTCTCAAAACAACCAAAATCATCAAATTCCAAATATCCAGTCAATCATTACACTGATTAGGGGAATAAATACAGATATCCTAGATATCTAGTCAAAAGCCACATTTCATCGTTCACTCAAAAGTAGCGGCATCACTTACCGATGTTCGCTCCATAGCGACCACATCACGACAATTGCTCGCTCCAAAGCGGCACCATACATTACGTAAGACAGATCAACATAACACAACCCAGTCCCGTAATAACCCTTACCATTCATCTATCTCATGCACAATAATTGCAATAATATAATTAAGGTCATGCTCGTACATTACACGTACCTTATAATTCCGTAGTTCAAGTCCGACTTCACCTGAGTCCCACAACCCGATGAATTATGTGCTAACACATAACAATTAAACACAAGCATGAAACCACGTGCCCAAGCACGTTCATAACCCCCAAACATATCGTCAATCCATGACGATTACCAAAATAAAAGCCCCCCGGCTAAGCATGCATAATACCCAAAATATTCCATTTTATATGTTTAAAAGATTGCCAAAAACTCAACCGAGAATTTCATTTTATAAAACTTTGGCTCCAAGCAATCCATTTAAAAGGTATAGCATTCCTATTGGAATGTTGACATTGCCCCGGGAATGGGCTAATTAAACCTCGATTCCAAAATCCCGAAATTTTTCCAAAATTTGAAAAAAACAAAACACTTCGGGCCGCGATCGATCGCCGCATCTGTCGCGATCGATCGCGCGCACCCGTTGCCAAACAGAAGCCTTCCGCGATCGATCGCCAATCGCCTCGCGATCGATCGCCGAGACTTGGCGATCGATCGCCAGCACTATACATCTTCAACAATTTACAGCTGCTCGTCGCGATCGATCGACGCTCCTCGGTCATCGATCGCGACCTGTGATTTTCCGAAAAACTCGAGCTTTAATTGTGTTTTACACCCAACTCAAAACCAACACCCCATACACCTCCAACACCTCAAATACACCATTTATAACCAATAAAAACTCCAAAAACTCAACATTGGATATTTACCAAAAAACCCCAAAACCCATAACCAACTCAAAGCTCTACCAAACTCAACAATACCACTACCAAAACGATGATAAAGGTGAGGGGAAGATGAATACCTGATTATCTTCGAGAAATCTGGCTCCCGAGTCAAACCACCAACGATTTCTCCTCCAATGGAGAAAAGAGGGAAATGGGGGTGAAGGGGTTGGCGTTGAGGAGGGGAGAGAAGGAGTGGAATGAATTGTGTTATCCCGTAACACCGAGTCCACTTGGTATATATAGCTCTAAAGCTCCAAAATACCGACTCCTCCACAAATACATCATGATTCATAAAATATCATCTGTTTTCAAAAAACATCTCTCCAACTCTAATTCCATTACCAGCCACAGTACAAAGTACTCCGGACCCCAAATTCCACCAAAGACCCAATTCCAAGGTTAACACTACGACGAGAATACAATCTCATCCCTTGGATCCAATGACTCCAAATACGTGATTTAAAATCCCTGGGAGTCCCAAAACCACAATTAATACACAATCGCCACAAATAAAACTCATTAAGGATTATCACTACACCAAGATTAACACCAGTAATTCCCGGACATCACATATTCGAGGGATGCAAGGGGCCAATTCCAGGCAAAGGGCTTCCCGCTTAACGACCAGGACCCTGATGACTTCCTGAACCTCAACGCGATTATCGACAACATTCCTCCCAACTTTGCCGACTAGCCCGACTTGTTTTTAACCTCCCCTGTATTATTTTTATTTCTTTGTACCTGTATTATATTTTGGACGTATTCCCTTGTAAGGAAGTTATTTTCAATGTTGATTATTTCTACCCCGTGTGTTCGTTCTCCTATACGTGCTTAGACCAATTACTTGACCTCCAGGCTTTTCAAAACAACCAATTCAATTACTCGCAAGTTAGCCATCGGCTAAAACTTAAATGACTACAAATTTACGCCCGTCCTGACCACTTTTTATTTTATGTGCCCGGGTCTGTTATTCGTGTTTTAGTGGTAGGGCTGACCCGTGGTTTTAACCAGACTATCCTGCAATGATATCTTAAAACAATCATACGCATAGAATTAAATATAGCACATGCTGACATGTACGAACTCCAAAGATAATAAACCAAGCGGATAACGCTCTAACGATACGAGATCTGGTGCGGGCTTATGCAATAAACTTGTGACAGGGCCTCATACAGCTGGGCTTTAGTAACCAGGGCGGACCTGTGCTTTTAATTTGTGCCAGGGCCTCATACACATGGGCTTAAGTGACAGGTTTGACCTGCACTTTTAATTTGTGTCAGGGCCTCATACACCTGGGCTTTAGTGACAAGGCTGACCTACACTTTTAATTTGTACCATGGCCTCATACACCTGGGCTTTAGTGATAGGGCTCACTTGTACTTTTAATTTGTGCCAGGGCCTCATACACCTGGGATTCAGCAAGCAAGGCGGACCTATTCTTTTAATTTGTGCCAGTGCCTCATACACCTGGGCTTAAGTGACAGGGCTGACCTGCACTTTTAATTTGTGTCAGGGCCTCATACACCTGGGCTTTAGCAATCAGGGAGGACATGTGCTTTTAATTTATGCCAGGGCCTCATACACCTGGGCTTAAGTGACAGGGCGGGCCTGCACTTTTAATTTGTGACAGGGCCTCGTACACCTGGGCTTTAGCAAGCAGGGTGAACCTGCACTTTTAATTTGTGCCAGGGCCTCATACACACCTGGGCTTAAGTTACAAGGCGAACCTGCACTTTTAATTTGTGCCAGGCCCTCATACACCTGGCTTTAGCAAGCAGGGCGGACATGTGCTTTTAATTTGTGACAGGGCCTCATACACCTGGGCTTAAGTGACAGGGCTGACCTACACTTTTAATTTGTACCAGGCCTCATAATACCCGAGCTTTAGCAAGCAGGGAGGACCTGTGCTTTTAATTTGTGCCAGGGCCTCATACACCTGGGCTTAAGTAAGATGAGATTAAAGGAAAAATTCGCTAAATAAAAGTAGTGTTCATACATCGAATTGAAATAGTAATAGTAAAATGCCTAGGAATAATACTTTCTGGGGTGATATGAATTCCAAGGCCTTTTAGGCGTTGGCCTACGCCCTCCTCCAAGTAATATGACCCGGAACTCAGTCTTTGGACTATCTTATATGGCCCTTCTCATCGGGGGTCCAACTTTCTCACATCTCCTGCTAGGTTAACATTTTTGAGGACGAGGTCCCCCACTTGAAAATTCCGGGGTATCACCCGTTTGTTGTAGGCCTTGACTATCTTACTACGGTAAACCTCCATCGTTATCGCAGCCCTTTCCCTTTTCTCATAGATCAGATCCAAATTCATAGCCTGGTGTTCTTCATTGTTGTCATCATATGCTTGGACCCTGGCAGACAATTTTCCGACCTCAGCTGGGAGCACGGTCTCCGTCCCATAGACATGCTGAAAGGCGTCTCTCCGGTTGGGATGCCACCTGTAGTTCTGTAAGCCCACAACACACTTGGTAACTCGTCCACCCAATCCTTGTCAACCCCGTACAGTCTTGCCTTTAATGCTTGCACAATCGACCTGCTGGTGACATTTGTCTGCCAATTACTTTGTGGATAACCTACTGATGTAAAGGTCTGCTCGATCTTCATTTCCTGCACCAAGCCATTAACTTCTGCCCCTGGAACTGCCTTCCATTGTCTGATATCAATTCCTTGGGTACCCCAAAATGGTAAACTATGTTCTTCCATAGAAAGTCCATCACATTTTCTTCTGCAATCCTTGCTAAGGGCTCGGCTTCGGCCCATTTCGAGAAATAATCCACAGCCACCAACAGAAATTTCTTTTGCTTTGGGGCCACCGGGAAAGGTTCCACAATATCCAAACCCCATTGATCGAAAGGGCAGGCCGATGTTACTGATTTCATGAGCCTTGCTGGCCTTAACTGGAACTTTCTGTTCCTCTGACAACCTTCACAAGTGACTACGGTCCTGATCACATCGTTTCTCAGGGTTGGCCAGAAGTATCCAGCAATGAGAGTATTTCT
This sequence comes from Haberlea rhodopensis, assembly GCA_907163345.1. NCBI lineage: Eukaryota > Viridiplantae > Streptophyta > Magnoliopsida > Lamiales > Gesneriaceae > Haberlea > Haberlea rhodopensis. Next base: position 5,911,360 of record CAJQUN010000031.1, on the reverse strand, counting down.
GGACAGAGCCAATCCCCCGAGATGATCTCCACAACATCCTCATGAATTTCTTTTAACACATATTCCGTCTCTTCCGTGCTCAGACATCGGAGTAGGGGTCCGGCGAACAACCTCTTGTATAAACACATCCTTTATCATAACAAACCGGAACGCATGCCTCTGCATTCGCCGGGCTTGGTTCTAATCATCGGGTAGCTCGGACTTTCTCAAGTAGTTCAAAACTGGAGCCATCCAACCTAAGACCTCGGGGGGCTCTGTCCTGGGCTGGGTGGATGGAGCCACACAATTTGAAATATAAACTCCCTCTGTGACAAAGGAACTAGGGATGTTGACCACTTGGAGAGCTCACAAGCTTTGTGGTTCTCCTCCCTAGGGATCTGCACTATGCTCCATTCCACAAAATTTTCTGACATCTCCTGGATAGCCTTCAAGTATTCTATCATCCTCTCGCTTTTGGCCTCTTAGTTTCCTTTCACCTGCTGAGTTGCCAGCTGTGAATCCGAGTGAAGGATCACCCGGCTGGCACCGACCTCCTTGGCCAACCTCAGCCCAATCTGCACGGACTCGTATTCTACTTTGTTGTTAGAAGCCCGGAAATCCAATCTGACAATGACCTTTCATTTTTCCCCCGCAGGGGATATTAGAACAATCCCCACTCCACTGCCTTCACTGTTTGCTGCTCCGTCAACGTATACTTTCCATGGCTCTTCGGTCTCAACCTCTATCATCTCCGCGAGGAAGTCTGATAAAGCATGAGATTTAATGGACGACCGGGGTTGATAAGTCACGTCGTATTCGCCGAGCTCGATTGTCCACTTTACCAATCTTCCCGATACGTCAGGCTGGGTCATTATCCTACCAATGGGGCTGTTGGTTAGAACTGATATGGGGTGGGACAAGAAGTAGGGTCTCAACATTCTTGCAGTTATTACCAAAGCTAATGCCAGCTTTTCAACATCCGGATATACGAGCTCCGTACCTCGCAGTGCATGGCTGACATAGTACGCCGGCTTCTGGTCTGTACCATCATGTTTTATCAGTACCGAGCTTACATCACTCTCTGTAGCAGACAAGTAGATCCATAATGTTTCACCGAGTTCGGGCTTTACCAGGACGGGCAGCTCGGCCAGGTTCCTCTTCAAGTTAGCGAAAGCTTTTTTGCACTCATCGTTCCAATCAAACTTTTTGGCTTTTCTTAGTACTTGGAAATAGGGGTAACTCCTAGGTGCTGACCTAGAGATGAAGCGAGCCAAGGACGCAATCCGCCCTATCAATTTATGCACATCTTTTACACTGCGCGGTGAGGTCATCTCTTGGATTGCTCTGACCTTATCTGGGTTGACCTCAATCCCCCGCTCTGTTACCATGAAACCCAAAAATTTCCCCCTCTTTACGCCGAAGACACATTTAGCCGGATTTAGTTTCGACCAAACCTACTCAGCGTGCCAAAAGTTTCCTCCAAATCGGGCAATAGGTATGTTTTGCTTTTAGATTTTACCAAAATATCATCCACATAGACCTCAATGTTCATTCCCGTCAGGTTTTCAAACACTTTGTCCATCATCCTCCGGTATGTGGCCCCAGTATTCTTGAGACTAAAAGGCATGACCACATAGCATAACGTTCCATCTGAAGTGATCAAACTGACTTTATCTTAGTCCTCTTTTGCCAAGGGGATTTGGTGATATCCGCCGATCTGTTGTGAAATATGACTTTTAGGGTGTGTTTGGTTTGTGGGATGGGAAAATTAATTTTAGGATTAATTTTCCCATCCCATGTTGGTTCAAGTTTTAAAAAAAATAATCCTACTAATTTTATCTCATTCTAATCCTATTTTCCAATAAAATGACATATATACCCTTCCCACATTTTTTACTATCACAAAAATTAAAATTCCCGCCAAAATATACAACTTATTTCATACAACTTTATTATTATAATTATATTTGTATTATTTCATTATTATTATTATTTTATTATTAGATGATTATCATTATAATATATATAAATATATATAAATATATATATTATATTATGATTATTATATATAGATTATTTTTATATTATATTTTATTATTATTGTTATATGATTTATATATCTGTATAATATTATTATTATTAACATTATTATTCATATATTATTATTATTATATATATACATACACACACATTATATTATATTATATTATGATTATGATATATATTATTATGATTTTATTATATAGATAATATATAATAAATAAATATTCTTATTATTCTATACATAAATATATTATTAATGGTATTATTTATTTATCTCTATACTCTCCCATATCTTTCTTCTCTTCTAATTATTTCTATCTTCTTCTCCTCTTCTTCTCTCCTCCTCCTCCTCCTCCTTCTTCTTCTTCTTCTTCTTCTTCTTCTCTCCCTCCTGTCTCTCTCTCTCTCTTCTTCCTGGTCTTCTTTCTCTTCTCTCTCTCTCTCCCTCTCTGTTCTCTTCTCTTCTCCTTTTCTCTCTCTCGTCTCCTCTTCTTCTCTCCTCCTCCTCCTCCTTCTTCTTCTTCTCTCTCTTCTTCTTCGTGTTCTTCTTCTTCTTCTCTCCCTCTCTCTCTCCTTCCTGGTCTTCTTTCTCTCTTCCCTGTCTCTCTCCCTCTCTTCTGCTTCTTCTCTCCTTCTCTCCTTCTTCTCCTCTTCTCTCCTCCTCCTCCTCTCTTCTCTTCTCTCTCTCTCTCTCCCCCTCGATCTCTTCTCTTTTTCCTTTCTTCTCTCTCTCTCTTCTCTCCCTCTCTCTCCTTCTTTTTGTTCTCTCTTTCTTCTTTCTTCCTCTTTTCTCCTTCTTTCTGCTTCTTCTGTATTCTTCTGTATTCTTCCTCCTATCTCTCTATGATCCTCCTAATATAATGATATTAATAAAATAATATTATTCCCCTATCATTATAATAATGTTGAGGGTATTTTAGACATTACACCAAACAATAATTTTATCAACCCTCTTATCCTCAAACCCAATATCAAATAACTTATCACACATTATTTTTACAATCATTTCATAATTTTTAATCTTTACATTACTTATCATATCCTTCAAACCAAACGGTACCTTAGTATTTTGAGTTGGCTGTACAACCTCTTTGGAAACTTGCCATTTCGATATCCTAGCTATGGGATATGATCGAAATAATACGCTCTGCCAGGATTTCAGTCTTGGTCCAGCTTGATATTTTCAAGCTACTTCTTTATAATTCATCAATCTCTTAATTATGATCTATGAACTGCACACTTGATGAAATATGTTAGCAACACAATAACAAGTTTTGTTAACATCAAAACCAAGATTATTCGGGTTCCTAAAACCCAACAATCTCCCCCTTTTTTATGATCACAAAACTCGGATAAATTATGAACATTAAAGCACAATGTTGCATAACAAGAAATTATATTTTTAAAACAACATATTTCTCTCCCTTTTTGTGTGAATAAAAAAAGAGGAAGACAAATTAAATTTTCTCCCCCTCAAAGATTGAATTAATTCTCCCCCTTAAAATTTAAATAAATGAAAATGGCAAATAAGGAGAGATGAGAGGGATCGATTTCAAATATTTTTAAACAAAAACTATGTAGTGCACAGATAAATTTGAACAAAAATAACCTCTTTTTATAGCTAGCACAACAACCATGATTTTCTTCACAAAACTCCAACAATGTCCATTCATCAATTCTTGTGGCAGCACACATGACTCATCTTTGCAGAATAAACTGCATCTAGTGCATAATCAGGTGCAAGACCTATACCTCTACGATCCTCTACATGTCTAGTTTGCAACGCAAAAAAGTGGTTTGTCATTTGGACATCCGAGCAAGAAGTTATGTCATATTTCCCAAAGTCGCTGCAGGCTGCCAGAAAAGCTGAAATACTTCGAAAATTGTCAAAAAGAAATATTAAAATAACAGTTTCAAACTGAATATGTGTCAAGAACAGATTGAACGGAAATTAAACCTTTAAAATAGATTTTAAAATTATTTCCGTGCAAAATAAATATAATGAAATTGATTTTTGTGCTAAAAATTTTCATACACCAAAATTTTGAAATTTATGCTATGAAAATAATTTCATGCTCGTGAAAAATTTTCTTTAAAAGATTTTCGCCTAAATCGGGTCAAATGATTTCCAAGAACAACCTGCTCTGATACCACTTGTCAGGATCGGAGTAGTGTTTAGAAGGGGGTTGAATAAATACTAGACTCAAATTGGATTTTTCTTTGTTACTACAGACTGTTAAGTACTGTTGTAGCTTCTCAATTAGTTGCAAGTCAACAGACACTGATGATAGTGCAAATGATGTCTGCTGAACTTGTGAGTAGTAATAACTGAATGGTAAATTGTAGTAAGTAAATGACACAAAAATTGTTTATGGAAGTTCGTAGCACAAAACTTCTACGTCTCCGCTTCTTCCTTTGCAGGAACGATTCACTAGAAGACTTTGATTTATACAGTCTCATTGTACAAACCCGATCCAGTTGTGAATTCCCCATCCAACTAGAACTCCTAGCAACTCAACTATGTATGTTCTTTAATGTCTCACATACAAAGACCTCAATCGGTTGTGATGAATCATCAACCATTACAATGATATTCACTCATCTATTAAGCTCTCAAATACAATGGATAGAGTGAATATATATGGCAAAAATGATCTCTAACTAGATCTGATATAGCAAGGTAAGTGGTGCCTAAAATATGGGCTTGCTCTCTTTCAAGCCGTTTTCTTCTTGTAAGTTGCCCATTTTGAATCCCACGTGGGTTTGCTTTGATCTTGGTTGGATTGATCTTCAATCCCCTTATTTGAGCTTCCAAGACTTGTATATATAGCCCCAAACAATGATATATACATTAGACACAAGAATATGTGTGAGACCCCGATACTTAAACATAATATAAGGTGCAATTATGAAAACTAATCATGCATAATCAAAGTATTTAATCGTGTTGACATCTTGAGCTTAAGGGTCACATGCGCCAATAAAAATTTCAAAAGAAAACAGTTACATTCCTCAAAACAATAGGAGTGACACTATAGTTCTACTCTACTACTTGTAGAGACTACACAAAAGAACTCTGTCCTGCCATCGTTGTAGCACTCCTTACAGCTCAAAGTATCAACCCCGACCCTAGTTCTCCTTAGCAAAAGCACCTACAAAGACAACCCCCAACATAAGCATATCATAATTCATATTCAACATAATATGAATGTAAAACGTAAAGGCATAAATCATAAATACAAAACACTTCCTGTATTTCCATCGCATTTACAACGCCTATTGGTTGTCCCTGTACCATAATTCATAATCAAATCACTATATGAACATATGGCCTCATAAATAAATGTCATGACATATCATTACTTTTTCCTTGAGTCAGGCATCATCAGTTATTTTAATGCTTCTTCGCTCCATAATCTCAAAACAAGCGGTATCTCATCCTCGCTTCTTCATACAAGCGGTATCTCATCCTCGCTTAGTATGGCATACCCCGCCTCTATGTGCAAACGAGCCTCCCCCCTCCCGCTCCACATATTTAGCGGTAAAGCGTAAGCATTAGAATCTTCACTGTGATCACCCCTGACTCGTGGAATACACCTCTATTATTCCACAGCACAATATGCAATCACAATGCATAATAACATGTATCATACTCTTAATGCATCACTTTGCATTCATAATGTGTCAAATAGACAAACATAAAGTACATGTTACAGTTGGGTACCCGTACGTCGCTTACGTACCTTTCCAAAATATAGTGTGTTGCAGGACTCTATCCCCTGCGTTGTGTAGTGACCGCTTTATTTTTAAACAAAAGATATTTCAAAGAACAGTGTGAACGATTCTACCGCAAGTGCACGATTGTCAAGTTTTAGTATAGTGAAAATTAAGTAGGGGTTGTCGAATCCACAAGGACTAACGTATAAGTACCAAATAAGATTAGGGAAATTATATTTAGCCTACGATTAAAGAAGTTGGTTAACTAAAGTCAAATTAAACTAAATACCAAAATGAAAACAAGAAACAATAAAATGAATGGTTCCGGATATGTAAAGGTAAGTCACTCGAGAACTCTATCAAGCTCGTCGTTCAACTATGTTATCTCCAATGATTCAACTGAATTCTCAAATTATCAACCAATTGATTCTAAAGGTGAGAGGTTTTCGCTATTATTCGATACACTCTCTCGAGCTGTAAAGAAACTAACATTAAATTAGAATAAGTCACTCTCGTGCACCTATTTACTAATTCAATATTGCATAAATTGTCAAAACCTTACTACTCTAAATCTCTCGATTCCAAGTTCTCACGTATGCGATATCATCTCTCGATCTCAATCGTAACATACATCATAAATTAATAGAGCGTGTTACAACGTTATCTCTCGATCTCGGTTATAACTCTCAGATTCAATCAAAGTTAGCTAGGGTTTGATCTACACAAGCAATTAATTTATGAACAATAGTAATCAATGCACTCTAAAACAATTGAATCAATAATCAAACACAACGAAACTAAAACTCGATAGAATAAACTAAAAATATTTCAAATCAAATACAAAAGAGTTTAATCGTCTCTCGGCCTCAAAAACAACAATTGGAAATCAAAATGAAATAGATTAGAGTCTAGAAATACGATAAACGGCGGAATAAATCCGTGCGTAGCACCGAAATCTCTTCTCTTGCTCCTTCCTTGCACTCCGGAATGGATTGGCTCGACTTTGGACGAAGAACGGAGATTGAATCTCCTTCTTGGTGGCGGCTAGGCGGCGGCTAGGGTTCCTCTTTTGTGAGAGATGGGCGTTTGATATGATGTCTCTCTATGGAAATGAAAAATTCCTTTTATTCCCCGAAAATCCATTCAAAAATGGAAGATAAGATTTTCCCGGATTTGCGTCTCGATCAATCGAGAATTGCGTCCGATCGATCGGTGCACTGTTCACGTTAGCCTTTGAAACTCACTGCCTCGCTCGATCGATCGAGATTTCCTTCCGATCGATCGAGACTTCAATAAAATTGGTCTGAAGTTCCTGCCTTGGTCGATCGATCGAGACATAATCTCGATCGATCGAGACTTCAATTCATTTTCTTCTCAGCACACTGTCTGGCTCGATCGTCGAGAAATAATATCGATCGATCGAGATTCCGAAAATCCCACTTCCTCAATTTTGTCTCTTTTTCGCCTCGATTTCGCCATTTTTCTTCAGTTTGCCTCATTACTTCCATTTCCAAAGCATAATATCATCCATAAAAAAGTACGAAAAATGGGAAGAAATTACAGCTAAAAACACTCAAAATCTAAGCCTATCAACTCCCCCAAACTTAGACTTGATCGTCCTCGAGTAAGCAATAAGCTCAAAAAGAAAAGTTAATCTTAATACTATGCATGAATCATCTTTACAACTCACGTAAAAACTCAAAAATCCTACTTACAATCAATAAAAGTCATTCAACATTTAACTAGAAGCAATTTCTCCTAAGTTAAACAATACATCGCAACATTGGAACGTGCGTGTGTGCTATTGTCAAACATGAGTAATGTATATATCTTTAAGATCAAAAAGTGCCATAACAACTCCGAGTCAAGATTATTTTGAACTACTCTACAAATTTACTATCCAGCACTTCTCCACTAATGTAATTATTCCCTAGACTTGGATCAACAGGACTTTAAAAGCTTATAACGTTAGGCCTTTTGGTGTCGGCTCCAAAGAAAAGGTAGGATGAATTCAAAGAAGAGAGTACAATAGAATTAGTTCAACACTTTTTCGCACACTATTGAGCTTCTCTTCATCTTTTTCTAGCCTTGGCCACTTTGGGTCTTATTTAAATTTTCTTTTCAAGGCTTTTCTCTACATCTTTTCTTTTTCTTTGCTCATTCTCTTGTTCACTTCATTTTTTTTTCACCATGAACTTATCAAAATATAACAATTTAATGCAATGAATGAGATTCATTATACTCCCTTAGGGGTGGGTAAAAATTTTCTTTTGGGCTCAATCCAAGGTAGGTATAATGAGGTTGCCAAGAATGTCGAATGGGGGTCTAATCATATGCAATGCATATACCATTCTTTTTCAGTAAGGCACAAGAGAGGACACTAAGGAATGATGAATAAAAGGTAGGCTTGAAAGGCACAAACGCTCCAAAAATCGCCTAAATCATCTCCAAGTCAAGTTCCCAACTATAAATTTCGCCTCAAAGTGCTTTCAAATAAATTGTAGAGTTATCTACAATACTCAAGACTCATCATAGTTAACACAAATTTTCACTTTAATCAATACATACTTCACTCAATCATGACTCAATAAGTGCTCAAATTATTCCCCAGTTTTGACATATGGTTAACAAAGGATATATACAAACAAGTTAAACATTTTCATGACTCCTATCTAGATGAGGATTAATTTCATCATGTATTACCGTTGCAAATCTAATTCTTCATTTCCTTCCGATCGATCGAGACTTCAATAAAATTGGTCTGAAGTTTCTGCCTTGGTCGATCGATCGAGACATAATCTCGATCGATCGAGACATAATCTCGATCGATCGAGACATAATCTCGATCGATCGAGACTTCAATTCATTTTCTTCTCAGCACACTGTCTGGCTCGATCGATCGAGAAATAATCTCGATCGATCGAGATTCCGAAAATCCCACTTCCTCGATTTCGCCATTTTTCTTCAGTTTGGCTCATTTCTTCCATTTCCAACTAATTTTCCTGAAATAGACAAATAAACACCAAAAAGCATAATATCATCCAGGAAAAAGTACGAAAATGGGAAGAAATTACAGCTAAAAACACTCAAAATCTAAGCCTATCATGTAGCTATATGCAAAGGCTCTACACCAGTGTACAACACAATATTAGATGCCAAATTATAGACCAAAATCAAAAATCCAACAAAAAACTTCATTTCCATTGTTCTGCCTCTGGCGATCGATCGCTACTCCGAGGCGATCGATCGCAAGACTTCACTGGCTTGAGGTGATCGATCGCGCCATTCATGGCGATCGATCGCCTGCCTTTGGTTTTGGACAATGGCCTTCGGCGATCGATCGCCCCATTTGTGGCGATCAATCACCACATGCTCTGTGCTCGATATTTTCCAGATTTCAGAACACTCAATTTTACACCATTCAATCTAGCATATATGACACACAACATGCTTGAACAAACATGCTCGTAGCTACAAGGTACTACCGTGAGTGTAATCAAATCAAAGTTATACCCAAACTTAATCCCACATGCATGAAAATCACCCAACAATATCAGTACTCATCCAAGATTTTCTGAAAACAGGGTACATATTTCTTTACCCAGATTTTCGAACACATAAATTCAAGCCAATATATCTATCACATAACACATATAACATGCTCATATAAACATTCTAGGAACTTCATAATAACACCATAAATGAACTTAAATCGAAGGTTTACCAGAACCTAAGCTAGCATGCTTCATATCCTCATGAATAAACCCCTACTTAATCAAAAACAGGGCATCTCACTTGCACAGATTTTCGAAGACCACCTTTCATAACCGAAAATCTAACACATAAACCATAAATCATGCTCAAAGGAACATGTTAGGGGCTTCTTAATAACACCATGCAAGCACTCAAATCGAAGGTTTAATGAAACCTAAGATAGCATGCCATTTTTATACTAACAAAAAGCATGAACTTGAACAAACCTAAATTCAAAACCAGAACATGGTTTCTCACCCTTCTTTGCTCCGATTTTTGGAAGGCTTCAAAGCAATAAAACTGGTTGAACTCCTTCATATCTTGCTCAGTGAGTGTTGGACGATTTTTGGGAGAGAAAGGGTGGGATTTCAGACATGGAAAGGTGGAGTGGGAGAAGGGGAAAGAGGTATGGGTGAGCAGCTGGCAGCAGGGTATGGGTCAAGGGGGGTGGTTGGGTGGTGGGTTAAGTGATGTGTTATGTTTTGGTCCCGGTATTTAGCACGATGTATTAAAATATCATCACATGATATTTTATAGTATTTACTCAATAAAATACTTCTAATTTCCAAATAAACATGCTATACCTCGATGACCAACACACACCCCAAATAACCATACTACAACCCAAATTCCCTACACATTCACATATACCCTGAAATAAATTTCCCCAATATAATTAATTCAACACAAAGAATTAATACCACAATCTTCATAACATGATTAATATTTAATAACACATAATCATTTCGGGGATATCACAATACTCCCCTACTTATAAGATTTCGTCCTCGAAATCAGCATGCACTTACCCAATATAATACAAAACACAAATCACTTACCAGAAAACAGTTCTGGATAGTGCTGCACCATGTGTCGCTCCGTCTCCCACGTGGCCTCCGCGACACCCCTACGATCCCACTGAACTTTGACCATAGGAATAACTTTGTTTCTCAGTCTGCGATCTGCCCGATCCAGAATCCTGATAGGCCGCTCCACATAGGAAATATCGGACTCTATCTGAACCTCAGAAGGTTGCAACACATGAGAAGGATCTGGCTCGTATTTCCGCAACATAGATACTTGAAACACATCATGTATGCCGGATAGAGAGGGCGGTAATGCCAGTCGGTATGCCAGAGTACCAATACGCTGTAAGATCTCGTACGGCCCAACATATCTCGGGGATAACTTCCCCCGCATCCCAAAACGTACTACACCTCTGAAAGGTGAGATCTTCAAAAAGACTCTGTCGCCCAATTGAAACTCTAACGGCCTTCGCCGCTGATTTACATACGCTGCTTGTCTGTCCTGGGCTGCTTTCATTTTCCTTCTGATTATCTTTACTTTTTCTTCCATTTCTTGAACCATCTCAGGTCCTCCGACCGATTTACGGTCCACGTCGTCCCAACACAAAGGTGACCTACAACGTCTACCATAGAGGGCCTCAAAAGGAGCCATCTGTATGCTTGCCTGGTAGCTGTTGTTGTAAGAGAACTCTACTAAGGCCATCGAGTCCTGCCAAGAAGTATCGAATGCCAACACACAAGCCCTCAACATATCTTAGAGCGTCTGTATGGTACGCTTGATCTGCCCATCCGTTTGGGGATGGTATGCTGTGCTCAACCTTAATTATGTACCCAGAGCTGATTATAGACCTTCCCAGAAGTGAGATGTAAACCGCGGATCTCGATCAGACACAATCGAAACAGGGATCCCGTGCAATCTCACCACATCTCTGATATATAACTGAGCCATCCTCAGGTACGTAAAAGTCATACTGTAGGGAATAAAATGAGCCACTTTAGTCAATCTATCAACGACTACCCAGATGGCATCAAAACCCGAAACAGTCCTCGGTAAGTGGGTCACGAAGTCCATGGATATGTGCTCCCACTTCCACTGTGGTATCTCCAAGCTCCTTAGCTCACCACCAGGCCTCTGCCTCTCAGCCTTTACCTGCTGACAAATCAAACACCTTTTGACGAATGAGGTAACATCTTGTTTCATTCTCCTCCGCCAAAATTGGCTGCATAAATCCTTATACATTTCTTTCCGCCCTGGTAGATACTCATCCTGCTGCAATGGGCTCGCTGTAATATTCCTTGACGCAACTCAGGCGTATTCGGAACCACCCATCGATCACAAAACTTCAAGGAACCATCCTCAGCCGCCCTGAACTTCGACGACTGACCCAAACGAACCACGGATAACCATCTCTGAACCTCTTCGTCGGTCTCCTGAGACTTCCTGATGTGATCATAAATAACCGGCTCAGCTAATAAGGTTAGTACCTGTACCGGTGAAGCAGACACATCATAATCAAATCCCAAATGGCAGTAGGAGACCATCATAGCTGATAGACACATGGCATCCTCTGCTGTGCTCTTCACCTTCCGACTCAAACCATCGGCTGTCAAATTTGCTCTCCCTGGATGGTATTCGATTTCACAGTCATAATCCTTCAACAGGCCCATCCATCTCCTCTGTCTCATATTCAGCTCAGCCTGCGTAAACAAGAACTTCAGGCTCTTGTGATCAGTGAAGATGGTGAATGAGGTACCATACAAGTAGTGTCGCCAGATCTTTAAGGCAAACACTATAGCTGCTAACTCCAAATCGTGGACTGGATACCTCGCCTCGTGTGGCTTCAATTGTCTCGAAGCGTAAGCCACAACGTGCTTATCCTGCATCAGCACGCATCCTAAACCCTGAAGCGATGCGTCGGTATAGAGAACGAACCCTTTGTTCTCCCTGGGAATCACCAAAACTGGCGCTGAAGTCAATCTGTGCTCCAACTCCTGGAAGCTCTGCTCACAAGTTTCCGACCAAAGGAATGGAACTCCCTTCTGAGTCAGCTGTGTAAGAGGCTTGGCGATCTTTGAAAATCCTTCGACAAAGTGTCGATAATACCCAGCCAAACCAAGGAAACTTCGGATCTCCGTGACTGAAGTTGGCGCAGGCCACTCCATAACTGCCTCTACCTTCCTGGGGTCTACTGATATCCCCTCTCGAGAGATAATATGACCCAAGAACGCTACACTGTTGGCCAAAACTCACACATGCTGAGCTTGGCGTACAACTGATGATCTCGGAGGATCTGAAGCACCGTCCTCAAATGATTGGCATGCTCCTCCTTACTTCTTGAATAGACAAGGATGTCATCTATGAATACGATCACAAACTGATCAAGGTATTCCTGAAATACTCGGTTCATCAGGCTCATAAAGACAGCCGGGGCATTCGTCACCCCGAATGGCCTCACCAAGATCTCGTAGTGCCCATACCGAGTTCGAAAGGCTGTCTTTTGAATGTCATCAGCCCTAACTCGTATCTGGTGGTAGCCTGACCTCAAGTCAATCTTTGAGTAAATCTCTGTGCCCTGAAGCTGATCAAATAAATCATCAATCCTCGGAAGGGGGTACTTGTTCTTAATAGTCACTTTGTTCAATTGACGGTAATCGATACACAGGCGCATCGAACCGTCCTTTTTCTTCACGAACAAGACTGGTGCACCCCAGGGCGATACATTAGGACAAATGTATCCCTTGTCGAGGAGTTCCTGTAACTGTACCTTCAGCTCCCTCAGCTCTGCCGGTGCCATCCTATAAGGAACACGGGAAATAGCAGATGTCCCTGGCAGTAGCTCGATCTCAAACTCAACATCCCTGATTGGCGGAAACCCTGGAATCTCATCTGGAAACACATCTATGAATTCTGCAACCACGGGTATATCACCGATCCTTAATTCTTCCTTTTCCTCAGATACATCCACGGCATAAATGATGTATCATGTATGACCGCGTTCCAATAGCCGTGACATCTTAACTGCGGAGATCACTGGAATCCTTGGACGAGAGCCGTCCCCATAAAAGGTCCACTGGAACCCCTGATCAGATAGGAAGCGCACCATCCGCTGTCGGCAATCAACCACTGCCTGGTATCTGCTCAATACATCAATGCCGACAATGCAGTCAAAATCTGTCATCTCTAATAAAATCAGATCGTCCCTCAGATCATTGCCCTCAAAATAAATAAGGCAATCAGATAACAGTCGATCCGCAATCACATGCTTTCCCGTGGGTGTCGAGACCATGAGAGGCGTGGGTAATAGAGACGAGCACAAGTGGTGTCTCTCGACAAAAGCAACAGATACAAAAGAATGAGAAGCACCTGTATCTAGAAGATGATGAGGCCCCACGAGGCTTGAACTGGTCACCTCGCGGCTTCAGGCTATCAACAACAGGTCTTTGTGGTGCTACAAAAGGGGGTACAACTTCCTTGTACACGCCCACTGCAATCTCTGCCAGATCTGCCCTAGTCAGGGCATCATCAAAAGAGCTGGGGATGTTGGAGACAACCCGATCAAATAGCTCTGGCCTCAGTCCCTTCAGGAAATGCCTCATCTTCGCATGGCTTCTCACAGCGATATCAGGGACATACCTCAACAGTGAGGAATACTGCAAAGCAAAATCTGAAACTGACATGCTGCCCTGCTTCAAATTAGTGACCTCGTCCTCTTTTACTTGTCTGCCAGCTGTAGAAAAATACGGGTTAAGAAACCGGGTCATAAATACAGTCCAGTCTACCACCATACCTTGAGCCCTCAGCTCCATCACAGTGGTCTTCCACCACATAGAAGGCTTTTTCGTCATTTGAAACTCTGCTTGTGATATCCCCGAAATGATTAGGTGTTATTTAAACATTAATCATTGTTGTAAAAATTTTGGTATTAATTCTTTGTATTGAATTAATAATATTGGGAAAGGCATGTCAGGGTGCATTTGTTATATGTTGGGACTTTGGGGTTGTGGCATGATTATTTGGGGTGTGTGTTATTTGCTTTGGTGAAGCATGTTTTAAATGGGAGTTGAAGTATTTTATTGAGAAAATACTATAAATATCATGTGAGGATATTTTAATACATCGTGCTAAATACCGGGACCAAAACATAACACATCACTTAACCCCCACTCAACCACCCCCCTTGACCCATACCCTGCTGCCAGCTGCTCAACCATACCACTTGTCCCATCTCCCACTCCACCTTTCCATGTCTGAAACCCCTCCAATTCTCTCCCAAAAATCGTCCAACATCTGCTAAGGAAGTTAGGGAGGAGATCTTCCATTTTCACTTCTTGGAAAGCTTGTAAAAATCGGAGCAAAAGAGGGTGAGAAACCATGTTCTGTTTTGGGTCAAGTTGTGTTTTGAGTCATGTTTTTACTTGGTATAAAAAATGGCATGATAGCTTAGGTTTTGTTGAACCTTCGAATTAAGTTCATTTATGGTGTTATTATGAAGCTTCCAGTATTTTTCCTTGAGCATGTTACATGTTTTATGTGGAAGATTTAAGCATGTAAAGTATAGTGTTCGAAAATCTGGGTAATATGTGTGCCCTGTTTTTCTGGAAAATATGGGATGGGAGTGAAATTGTGAAGGTGATATCATGCATGTTAGCTAGTTGTTTTGGTAAAGCTTTGGGTTGAGTACATACATGGTAGTTTTGTGAAGCCCTTGACATTTTTATTCGAGCAAACTTCATGACTTTTATGGTAGATTTTATTGCTTGAAAGTGAGTACTCGAAAATCTGGGCAGGAAGACAATGCCCTGTTTTTCAGAAAGTTGGTTGAGTACTGATGTTAATGGGCAATTTTAATGCATGTGGGTTTGTGTTTGGGATATATATTTTATATGAATACACTCAAGGTAGTGTATTGTAGCTACTAGCATGTTTGTTTGGGCATGTTGTATGTCTTACATGTTAGATCGAAGGGTATGGAAATCAGTGTTAGAGAATTCTGGAAATCGCGCAAAGGAGCAGAGTTGGCGATCGATCGCCAAGGAGGCGAGATCGATCGCGACGTTCCAGTGGTTTTTGGCGATCGATCGCCAATAAGGGGGATCGATCGCTGATTTCATAATTTTGGTATACAAGGCAGTAGCATCTCACGATCGATCGGGGCTAAGGGGCGATCGATCGCGAGATGACATTTTAGGGTAAATGTGATTTTTATTTGAGTTTTGATTTCCGGATTATTATGAGGTGCCTAATATTGTGTTGTGTGGTTATGTAGAACCATCACAGGTGCCAGCACAGCCGAGGAGATAAAGTCGGTTGACTCCTCTATCTTTTGGAAAAGTACGTAAGCGACGTACGGGGTATAAAAGAGGTGTATTCCACGAGTCAGGGGTGATCACAGTGAAGGTTTTAATGCTTATGCTTTACAACTAAATATGTGGAGTGGGAGGGGGGAGGCTCGCTTGCACATGGAGGCGGAGTATATCATACTAAGCGAGGATGAGATACCGCTTGTATGAAGAAGCGAGGATGAGATACCGCTTGTTTTGAGATTATGAAGCGAAGAAGCATTAAAATAACTGATGATGACTGACTCGAGAAAAAGAGATGATATGTCTTGACATTTATTTATGAAGCCATATGTTCATATAGTGATTTATTTTTGAATTATGGTACATGGTACAGGGACAACCAATAGGCGTTGTAAATACGATGAAAATACATGAAGTGTTTTGTATTTATGATTTATGCGTTTACGCCTTATGTATTCATATTGTGTTATATATGAATAGCTGTGTGCTCATGTATTGGGGGTTGTCTTTGTAGGTGCTTTTGCTAAGGAGAACTAGGGTCGGGGCTGATACTTTGCGCTGTAGGAGTACTACTACAATAGCAGGACAGAGTTCTTTTGCGTAGTCTCTACAAGTAGTAGAGTAGAACTATAGTGTCACTCCTATTGTTTTGAGGAATGTAACTATTTTATTTTGGAAATTTTTTATTGGTACACGTGACTCTTAAGCTCAAGATGTCAACACGATTAAACACTTTATTATTGCATGATTAGTTCTCATAATTGCACCTTACCTTATGTTTAAGTATCGGGGTCTCACATTTAGTGGTATCAGAGCAGTGGTTAGATAACCATGGAAAAGTGAAGGGTAGCCTTTAGAGACAAGTTGGCTAGGTATCCATTGTTGGGCATGTTATGCATGTGATGCATATTGTTGTATAAGTGTTATACTAACATGCTTTTGAATATGATACTCTTGTTATCTAACGGCTTATACTATGAACTGCTTTTGGTATTGTTGTTAACTCTTATGTTGCAGCATGGCGGCTATTAACCCGGAGAACCTCAATGAAGAGGTAGGAGATATGGGCAGTATGAATGCTAGTGTTGCTCAAATGAATCCTTTACCCCCACCTGCTGTGGGCGTGGAGCCCAGTGCACAGATGTTATTACCAGGGGAGCTCAGTTTGACACAGTTTCTGAACTTTCGTCCACCCATGTTTGAGGGGACCGAGTCTGGAGAAGGGGCCGAAGAGTGGCTAGAACGGATAGAGCAGATACTTGTGACTGCGCCCTGTGCACGTACCGCATGGCTGAGGTTAGCCGAATTTCAGATGGCGAAGAACCCTTCTATGTGGTGGAAGACCACGGTGATGGAGCTGAGGGATCAAGGTATGGTGGTAGACTGGACTATATTCAGGACCCGGTTCCTTAACCGGTATTTTTCTGCAGCCGCCAGACAAGTAAAGGAAGACGAGTTCAATAGTTTAAAGCAAGGCAGCCTGTTAGTGTCAGACTACGCTATGCAGTATTCCTCACTACTGAGGTATGTACCTCATATTGCTGTCAGCAGTCATGCCAAGATGAGGAACTTCCTGAAGGGACTGAGGCCAGAACTGTTTGACCGGGTTGTCTCCAACAACCCCAGCTCTTTTGATGACGCCCTGACTAGGGCAGAGCTAGCAGAGATTGCAGTGAGAGCGTACAAGGACGTTGTACCCCCTTTCGTACCGCCACAGAGGCCTATTATTGATAATTTGAGGCCACGAGGGGATCAGTTCAAGGCTCGTGGGACCTCATCATCTTCCAGATTTGGTGGGAAGAAGTCTCAAGGTCAGAAACAAAACAATCGGGGGCTTACACAAGGGAGTAAGGCAGGAGGGGACAGGTGTGAACGCTGTGGAGGACTTCACTTGTCACGTGACTGCCGAGGCTATTATGTTTGTGGCAAAGTGGGCCACTTAGCTCGGGCTTGCCCCAATCGAGTAGGTCAGGCAGACTCTGGGCCGAATAGGCCAATATTTGACGCTAGGACGGCACCACCGAGACAGCAGTTTGCACCTCGACCGCAGGGAGGTCAGGCGGCGGGACCGCCGCAAGGTCAGGTGTACGCACTAACTAGGGAGTAGGCTGAGGCAGCCCTGGAGGAGGTCATTGCTGGTACGTGTCATTTATTTACGTACCCTGCATTTATTTTGGTAGATACAGGTGCTTCTCATTCTTTTGTATCTGTTGCTTTTGTGGAGAGACACCACTTGTGCTCGTCTCTGTTTCCCACGCCTCTCATGTTCTCGACACCCACGGGAAAGCATGTGATTGCGGACCGACTGTTATCTGATTGCCCATTTATTTTGAGGGCAATGATCTGAGGGCCGATCTGATTCAGTTAGAGATGGCATATTTTGACTGCATTATCGGCATTGATGTGTTGAGCAGATACCGAGCTGTGGTAGATTGCCGACAGAGGATGGTACGTTTTCTATCTGATCAGGTGCCTAATATTGTGTTGTGTGGTTATGTAGAACCATCACAGGTGCCAGAACAGCCGAGGAGATAAAGTCGGTTGACTCCTCTATCTTTTGGAAAAGTACGTAAAGCGACGTACGGGCATCCCAACGGTAACATGTATTCTATGTTTGTGTTTTTGACACATGATGAATGCAATGTGATGCATTAAGAGTTTGATACATGTTATTATGCATTGTGATTGCATATTGTGATGTGGAATAAAAGAGGTGTATTCCACGAGTCAGGGGTGATCACAGTGAAGGTTTTAATGCTTACGCTTTACCGCTAATATGTGGAGCGGGAGGGGGGAGGCTCGCTTGCACATGGAGGCGGAGTATACCATACTAAGCGAGGATGAGATACCGCTTGTATGAAGAAGCGAGGATGAGATACCGCTTGTTTTGAGATTATGAAGCGAAGAAACATTAAAATAACTGATGATGACTGACTCGAGAAAAAGAGATGATATGTCATGACATTTATTTATGAAGCCATATGTTCATATAGTGATTTATTTATGAATTATGGTACATGGTACAGGGACAACCAATATGCATTGTAAATGCGATGAAAATACATGAAGTGTTTTGTATTTATGATTTATGCATTTACGCCTTATGTATTCATATTGTGTTATATATGAATAGCTATGTGCTCATGTATTGGGGGTTGTCTTTGTAGGTGCTTTTGCTAAGGAGAACTAGGGTCGGGGCTGATACTTTGAGCTGTAGGAGTACTACTACAATAGCAGGACAGAGTTCTTTTGCGTAGTCTCTACAAGTAGTAGAGTAGAACTATAGTGTCACTCCTATTGTTTTGAGGAATGTAACTATTTTCTTTTGGAAAATTTTTATTGGTACACGTGACTCTTAAGCTCAAGATGTCAACACGATTAAACACTTCATTATTGCATGATTAGTTCTCATAATTGCACCTTACCTTATGTTTAAGTATCGGGGTCTCACACTGCTAGTCGTAACCATGCGGTCCGTGCACAAGGCGCAGTCACAAGTATCTGTTCTATCCGTTCCAGCCACTCTTCGGCCCCTTCTCCAGAATCGGTCCCCTCAAACATGGGTGGATGGAAGTTCAGAAACTGTGTCAAACTGAGCTCCCCTGGTAATAACATCTGTGCACAGGGCTCCACGCCCACAGCAGGTGGCGGTAACGGATTTGTTTGAGCAACACTAGCATTCATACTTCCCATATCCCCACCTCTTCATTGAGGTCCTCCGGGTTAATAGCCGTCATGCTGCAACACAAGAGTTAACAACAATACCAAAAGATGTTCATTGTATAAGCCGTTAGATAACAAGAGTATCATATTCAAAAGCATGTTAGTATAACACTTACACAAAAATATGCATCACATGCATAACATGCCCAACAATGAATACCTAACCAACTTGTCTCTAAAGGTCACCCTTCACTCTTCCGTGGTTATCTAACCACTGCTCTGATACCACTAAATGTGAGACCCCGATACTTAAACATAATATAAGGTGCAATTATGAGAACTAATCATGCATAATCAAAGTATTTAATCGTGTTGACATATAGAGCTTAAGGGTCACGTGCGCCAATAAAAATTTCAAAAGAAAACAGTTACATTCCTCAAAACAATAGGAGTGATACTATAGTTCTACTCTACTACTTGTAGAGACTACACAAAA
This sequence comes from Haberlea rhodopensis, assembly GCA_907163345.1. Lineage (NCBI taxonomy): Eukaryota > Viridiplantae > Streptophyta > Magnoliopsida > Lamiales > Gesneriaceae > Haberlea > Haberlea rhodopensis. The sequence goes on along the minus strand of CAJQUN010000031.1, from coordinate 5,891,599 downwards.
GAACTATGTCCTGCCATCGTTGTAGCACTCCTTACAGCTCAAAGTATCAACCCCGACCCTAGTTCTCCTTAGCAAAAGCACCTACAAAGACAACCCCCAACATAAGCATATCATAATTCATATTCAACATAATATGAATGTAAAACGTAAATGCATAAATCATAAATACAAAACACTTCCTGTATTTCCATCGCATTTACAATGCCTATTGGTTGTCCCTGTACCATAATTCATAATCAAATCACTATATGAACATATGGCCTCATAAATAAATGTCATGACATATCATTACTTTTTCCTTGAGTCAGTCATCATCAGTTATTTTAATGCTTCTTCGCTCCATAATCTCAAAACAAGCGGTATCTCATCCTCGCTTCTTCATACAAGCGGTATCTCATCCTCGCTTAGTATGGCATACCCCGCCTCTATGTGCAAGCGAGCCTCCCCCCTCCCGCTCAACATATTTAGCGGTAAAGCGTAAGCATTAGAATCTTCACTGTGATCACCCCTGACTCGTGGAATACACCTCTATTATTCCACAGCACAATATGCAATCACAATGCATAATAACATGTATCATACTCTTAATGCATCACTTTGCATTCATCATGTGTCAAATAGACAAACATAAAGTACATGTTACCGTTGGGTGCCCGTACGTCGCTTACGTACCTTTCCAAAATATAGTGTGTTGCAGGACTCTATCCCCTGCGCTGTGTAGCTATCTGTGAAGGCTCTACACCAGTGTACAACACAATATTAGATGCCAAATTATAGACCAAAATCAAAAATCCAACAAAAAACTTCATTTCCATTGTTCTGCCTCTGGCGATCGATCGCTACTCCGAGGCGATCGATCGCCAGACTTCACTGGCTTGAGGCGATCGATCGCGCCATTCATGGTGATCGATCGCCTGCCTTTGGTTTTGGCCACTGGCCTTCGGCGATTGATCGCCCCATTTGTGGCGATCGATCACCACATGCTCTGTGCGCGATATTTTCCAGATTTCAGAACACTCAATTTCACACCATTCAATCTAGCATATATGACACACAACATGCTTGAACAAACATGCTAATAGCTACAAGGTACTACCGTGAGTGTAATCAAATCAAAGTTATACCCAAACTTAAACCCACATGCATGAAAATCACCCAACAATATCAGTACCCATCCAAGATTTTCTGAAAACAGGGTACATATTTCTTTACCCAGATTTTCGAACACATAAATCAAGCCAATATATCTATCACATAACACATATAGCATGCTCATATAAACATTCTAGGAACTTCATAATAACACCATAAATGAACTTGAATCGAAGGTTTACCAAAACCTAAGCTAGCATGCTTCATATCCTCATGAATAAACCCCTACTTAATCAAAAACAGGGCATCTCACTTGCCCAGATTTTTGAAGACCACCTTTCAGAACCGAAAATCTAACACATAAACCATAAATCATGCTCAAAGGAACATGTTAGGGGCTTCTTAATAACACCATGCAAGCACTCAAATCGAAGGTTTAATGAAACCTTAGCTAGCATGCCATTTTTATACTAACAAAAAGCATGAACTTAAACAAACTTAAATTCAAAACCAGAACATGGTTTCCACCCTTCTTTGCTCCGATTTTTGGAAGTCTTAAAAGCAATAAAAATGGTTGAACTCCTTCCTATCTTGCTCAGTGAGTGTTGGACAATTTTTGGGAGAGAAAGGGTGGGATTTCAGACATGGAAAGGTGGAGTGGGAGAAGGGGAAAGAGGTATGGGTGAGCAGCTGGCAGCAGGGTATGGTCAAGGGGGGTGGTTGGGTGGTGGGTTAAGTGATGTGTTATGTTTTGGTCCCGGTATTTAGCACGATGTATTAAAATATCCTCACATGATATTTTATAGTATTTACTCAATAAAATACTTCTAATTTCCAAATAAACATGCTATACCTCGATGACCAACACACACCCCAAATAACCATACTACAACCCAAATTCCCTACACATTCACATATACCCTGAAATAAATTTCCCCAATATAATTAATTCAACACGAAGAATTAATACCACAATCTTCATAACATGATTAATATTTAAAAACACATAATCATTTTGGGGATATCACAATATGCCCGTTGGAAAAGGTTATGCACCATTCCTGAGCTTGCAACAATCATATTCTGGTTTCTAGGCTCTTTGTATTTTGGACCGGACTGGACGGATCAGTCTTGTACAGATCAGTCTGGTCGGATCAGTCTTGTAGAGATCAGTATGACCGGATCAGTCTTGTACGGATCAGTCTTGTACATATCAGTCTGGGTCTAGATCAGTCTGGCCGGATCAGTCTTCTGGACAGATCAGTCTGGGTCTAGAATAGTCTTCTGGATAGATCAGTCTGGACGGATCAGTCTGGACAATCAGCTTGGACAGACCAGTCTGGTCGGATCAGTCTGGTGCAAGACAAGCTTGATACAAAACAGCTTGATAAACTTGCTCTTCCAATATGTTGCTTGTAGCTCTTGATTCTTTGCTTTCTGGGCAAAGTTATGAACATAAAAGTTGTATCCCTTTGTCTTGGCTTTCCAAATAATCAAGAATCACTTGATTCTGAGTTTGTATGAGATCGGGATGCTCGATATACCAGACCATGCGCATGCTGAAACATTCCATGTTTCAGCAGCAGGATCATCAACTTGCAGACGTCTTTGGGCCTTCTTAAACTCCGATTCAGCTCTCGACTACTGAAGATGACTTGTAGGTATTCTTCTTAGCTTTCCAACCCATACTGAATCGTCTCGTTCCGATAAGTGAGCTAAGGGTTATGCCCAACATACTGACAGTTGCTTGCTGTAACAACTTGTTTCTTCGCGGTACAGCTCGATCTTGCAGGCGTCTTTTCTCCTTGATAACATTCGAACTAGCCGATCTGTTGTGAAATATTACTTTTAGTATTTTGAGTTGGCTGTTCAACCTCTTTGGAAGCACGCCATTTTGATATCCGAGCTATGGGATATGATCGAAACAATCTGCTCTATTAGGATCTCAGTCTTGGTCCAGCTTGATATTTTCAAGCTACCTCTTTGTAATTCATCAAGCTCTTTGATCGCTTATTTTTTAAACAGAAATTTCTCAGCGGTGTCAAGTTTTAGTATAGATAGGAAGATACGGATTGTCGAACCCACATGGACTAACAAGCAAGTACCAAATAAGATGTCTTTTAACTATATTTAACCTACGATAATTAATTTATAATTAACAACTAATTAATTAATATAAACTACTAATCCAACCAAGTCAATAAAAGTAAACGAGAAAAATCCACCAGAGAAGATTATCGGGACTTTGGCTCACCAATGCAATTCCCTACAATTCTCGATTGAATATTCAAATATTTATAAGGTGACGAGTTCTCCCAATTTATCTAATACACTCTTTCGAGCTATATTAAACCTAACTCCGAATTGTAGTAAGTAACTCTCATTCACTTATTTAACAATTCAATGTTGCATAAGATCCATGAAAACTCTTAGCTTTCAATTACTAGATATCTATGGCTATCACGCATGTATTTGACGTCATCTCTCGATCTCGGTCTGAAATCCATTGTATGAGTTATTAATTCAGTATCATAAAATCATCTCTCGATCTCAATTACTATACTCACATCATTCAAAGGTGATCAATCCTCTAAAAGCATGAAGAACCTAAAACATACGCAAAGAACTATAAGAATTCAATCATTAAATCATCAAATCGAAGGTTCATAACAAAGGATTCGCCTAGCCTCGATAAATAAACTTAATTCATACTCATAAATAAATACCAATACTCAAACATGTCTTGCAACAATCCAAGCATGATAAAATCAAAACAAAACAAAACTAAAGTTTAAAAGTAAGAATAAACTCCCAGCGTCGACTCCGGTTGTAGATCCTCGCTCCTTCTCTTGCTTCCTTCTCAATCGTCTCTTTAATCGTCTTGTTGGGTTGTTCCAATTCCTAGGATGAATAGGTGAAGATGGATGAAGGTGATATAGGGTATGGAGGTGTGGAGGCTATTCCTAAGGTTCAAAATCTGATTTTGGGTTGTAATTTTCATGTATAATATATAGGGGAAAGAATTATGGACTTCCCTTTTGCACACAAACTCTACAATGAAGTTATTTTTTCTGAAAACTCCTCTGGCCGATCGATCGGGACAAAGTGGCTGATCGATCGAGCTTCACAGTAAGAATTTCGTGGCGTTTTCAGCCTTGCTTGATCGATCGACAATGCTTGCTCGATCGATCGGCAAGACCAGAATGTTTTCTTCGCCTTTTTCAACTTCTGGTGAGTTTTGTATTTTGGCCGTAACTTTCTCCTACGACCTCCAAATTTGATGAATCGGCTGTCCACTCGAAGATAAGAGAAAGTTATACAACTTTTATATGGACCACCTTCCCAATACTTGGCTCGAACATATAGTAATTTGAGGAGAAGGGAGCAACATGTGTCTTGGATTCCGGTTTTTTTCCTCTTTTCTTCAACTTTATTCATTCTTTCATCATTTTAGCTTGATTTCTTCACCTTTCCCTACATTTCAACATTGATTCCTGAAATAGAGAAATATATATCATAAACCGTAAATAATCCAAGACAACATGAAAACATATACATATCATAGCATAAAAACGCGTAATATTCAACCCTATCAACTCCCCCAAACTTATCACTTAATCGTCATCGATTAAGCATTAAAATCACAAGGTATAGTTCATTCTTGATACTTGAAACAATTATTTCATGACTTATTTTATTCTCAGAAATCTCATGCACATATACAAAAGTTGACAATACATGTTTTCTCCTAAATCAAGTAACACATCTCAAAATCGGAACGTGTGTGTGTGCTATAGTCAATCTTAAGTTTCATGCACATATTCAAGATCAAATCATGTTAATCAACTCAAAGTCGAGATTATCATCAAGCACCCCATAAGCCTATTTTCAAACAACTTCTCCACTAATGATAGTTACTCCTTAGACTTGGATCAAAAGGACTTTTTAAGCTTGTAATGTAAGGCCTTTGGTGTTGGCTTCAAAGAAAAGATAGGATAAGAGCAAAGAAGAGAGTATAATCATTTACAATTCAAATGTTTCGCACACATCGAGCTTCTCTTCTTTTTCTTTTATAGCCTTGGCCACTTTGGGTCTTATTTAGTCAATCTTTTTCTCAAGGCTTTTTGTCTATCTTTTTCTTTTCTCATTCATAAATTTTTTTTTTTTTAATAAGCTCATCAAGATATAACAATTCAAGTGCATCGAATGATATTCATTATTCTCCCTTAGGGTAAGGATAACTTTTTCATTTAGGCTCAAATAAGGGTAAGTATAATGAGTTTGCCAAAAATGTCGAATGGGGTCTAATTATATGCAATGCATATACCATTCTTTTTTCAATAAAGCTCAAATGGACACTAGGGATTGATATGAATCATGGTAAGCTTGAAAGTCTCAAACGTTTCAAAGATCGCCTAGATCATTTCCAAGTCAAGTTTGTAACTATAAAATTTCGCCTCAAAGTGTCATCATCAAATAAGTTCTAGGATAACTCTAAGATGCTCAAGACAAATCATCAAGTTCACAACAATTATCACTATTCAAAACATGCAAACCACAAGATCATGACTCATTGTGCTCAATATATTCCTCATTCTTGACATGCTAACTCAAATTAGGATATTCATGTACAAGTCCAATAATCATCACAAATCAAGTTCATATCCATAGTGAGATCAAAATCCTCATTGAATAGTCACTATTATAATTCATTCTTTTCTCAACTTTGAACTCATAAAAAAAAATGTATCTCATAATAATCGGACGATTCAAGTGTCATTTAAGCACACAACATGTGGTTAAAACAAGTAAAACATGCAAGCTACTACTCCCCCAAACTTAAATCAAACATTGCCCTCAATGTTTAAAAGAATCAAAAGGGAAACAGTGAACTCCCCTGATCAAGACACTTGCATGAGGGTTGAGGAAGATTTGCTTTTGAAGCTCCACTGTTGTAGGGGTTCATCGCTCCAACCAAGTACCTAGCAAGAGAAGAATGCATATGGTAAAATATTCGACTTGAGAGATAAACAAAACTAAAATGAAAACTGAAAAATAAAACAAAACTAAATAACAAAAGGATACGCTTGGGTTGCCTCCCAAGAAGAGCTGATTTTTGGTCTTCGGCTTGACCATCAGAAGCAACCATCAAAGAGCGGTTGCCGCCCATAGTAAGTATCGTATGATACCACTAATGGGTCTTCGTTCAGTATGCCCTCAAGATTGGCAAGATTGTAACAGTGTAAGCTCGTCGCTCCAACAACATTCTTGAATTGGTAGGCATGGGAGAATGATTCTTGACTTGGCTTCAAATCTTGGAGGATGTAGTGCGGTGAAGTTGGCATCGATGGAAAATATGGATCCACATATGGCATAGAACATGTCTCCACCGATGGGCTCACATCGGAATCTTTGAAAATTTCTTCCTTCTCCAACATAACATTTGACTCATCTTCACATGGGAACTCCTCGGATAACATCTCTGAAGTAAGCTCAATCTCTTGAACAGGCTCAAGTTCCCTCGACTCTTCCACACTAGTAGGATCACTCCCCCAAACTTGGTTGGTTGAGTGATCATCATCATATAACCAAACTCGATTCGTCGCCTCTTGATTTGTAGCCCTCATCTCTTCCTCTTGGCAACTAGTTGAAATTGTTTCCATGAGGACCGCCATTTGCTGCTCCAGGTGACGCATAGAGTTGGTATGTCACTCCAAACTGTTCTTGGTTGATGCCAAGAATCTTACTAAGGTATCCTCTAACTGAGTCGTGACATCTGCAAAACTATCTCTCCTCTCTTCGTGATGTTCAAATGGTTGTGGCGTATCAATAGGGTAGTGAAGCTCCGGTGGGTATTTGTGACTCCAACCTTGTAGTGAAGGATCACAATGCCAGTGATGATCGGAGTCCGCCATATCATTGAACAGGTGCACCACACTGTTCTCATCTCTATCAACCAGGGGACTCCCAGTCACCAGTGCTCCGCTCAATACCCATTCTCGTGTATGTGCGTCCAACCCGTTGAAGAAATATTGTAAGAGAGTATAGTTCGAAAAGTTGTGATACCGGAATGTGTTGGGGAATTCATTGAATCTCTCCCAAACAGCATAGAACGGCTCGGAATGTTGTTGGGCAAAGCTTGTGAAGGCTTGTTGATGTAGCATCTCCAAGTACCTCACAAGACAAACAAAACAAAAACAAAATAAATATATATAAATTTTTTTTTTCAAAATAAATACCAAAATTGGTGAAATTACAGTCAAAGAACCTAGTATGATATTACTAAAGTTAGTCCCCGGCAACGGCGCCAAAAACTTGATCGCTTATTTTTTAAACAGAAATTTCTCAGTGTAGCGATTTTAGACCGCAAGTGCATGGTGTCAAGTTTTAGTATAGATAGGAAGATACGGATTGTCGAACCCACATGGACTAACAAGCAAGTACCAAATAAGATGTCTTTTAACTATATTTAACCTATGATAATTAATTTATAATTAACAACTAATTAATTAATATAAACTACTAATCCAACCAAGTCAATAAAAGTAAACGATAAAAATCCACCAGAGAAGATTATCTAGACTTTGGCTCACCAATGCAATTCCCTACAATTCGCGATTGAATATTCAAATATTTCTAACGTGACGAGTTCTCCCAATTTATCTAATACACTCTTTCGAGCTATATTAAACCTAACACCGAATTGTAGTAAGTAACTCTCGTGCACTTATTTAACAATTCAATGTTGCATAAGATCCATGAAAACTCCTAGCTTTCAATTACTAGATATCTATGGCTATCACGCATGTATTTGACGTCATCTCTCGATCTCGGTCTGAAATCCATGGTATGAGTTATTAATTCAGTATCATAAAATCATCTCTCGATCTCAATTACGATACTAACATCATTCAAAGGTGATCAATCCTCTAAAAGCATGAAGAACCTAAAACATACGCAAAGAACTATAAGAATTCAATCATTAAATCATCAAATCGAAGGTTCATAACAAAGGATTCGCCTAGCCTCGATAAATAAACTTAATTCATACTCATAAATAAATACCAATACTTAAACATGTCTTGCAACAATCCAAGCATGATAAAATAAAAACAAAACTAAACTAAAGTTTAAAAGTAAGAATAAACTCCCAGCGTCGACTCTGGTTGTCGCTCCTCGCTCCTTCTCTTGCTTCCTTCTCAATCGTCTCTTTAATCGCCTTGTTGGGTTGTTCCAATTCCTAGGATGAATAGGTGAAGATGGATGATGGTGATATGGAGTATGGAGGTGTGGAGGCTATTCCTAGGGTTCAAAATCTGATTTTGGGTTGTAATTTTCGTGTATAATATATAGGGGAAAGAATTATGGACTTCCCTTTTGCACACAAACTCTACAAGGAAGTTATTTTTCTGAAAACTCCTCTGGCCGATCGATCGGGACAAAGCGGCCGATCGATCCAGCTTCACAGTAAGAATTTCATGGATTTTTCAGCCTTGCTCGATTTATCGGCAATGCTTGCTCGATCGATCGGCAAGACCAGAATGTTTTCTTCGCCTTTTTCAACTTCTGGCGAGTTTTGTATTTTGACCGTAACTTTCTCATACAAACTCCGAATTTGATGAATCAGCTGTCCACGTAAAGATAAGAAAACGTTATACAACTTTTATATGGACCACCTTTCCAAAACCTGGCTGGAACATATAGTAATTTGAGGATAAAGGAGCAACATGTGTCTTGGATTCCGGTTTTTCCCTCTTTTCTTCAACTTTATTCATTCTTTCATCATTTTAGCTTGATGTCTTCAACTTTCCCTACATTTAAACATTGATTCCTGAAATAGAGAAATATATACCATAAAACCGTAAAATAATCCAAGAATCAACACGAAAACATATACATATCATAGCATAAAAACGCGTAATATTCAACCCTATCACTCTTAATTATGATCTATGACTGCACACTTGATGAAATATGTTAGCAACATAATAACAAGTTTTGTTAACATCAAAACAAAGATTATTCGGGTTCCTAAAACCCAACAGTACGTGTAACGTACGAGCATGGTAGATATATTATTGTCATGTGCATGAATAATATATAGTTGTTGTAAATATTATGGTATGCATTGATGACTATGTGGTGCCGCTATTAAGCGAGCAATGATTAGGATGTTGTCGCTGTTGATTGATCATCGGTTATGATGCTGCCGCTGTTGAGCGTGCGAGAGGTTAGAATGCCGTTATTGTTGAGCGAGCGATGAAATAGAACTGTGGAATCATTGTTTAGATATATGTGATATTTGTGATCATTAATATAATGATTTAAACATATTGATTATGAAACCGGTAATTGAAATGGGCATAGTTAATCAATGTAATGATAACTGATTTTGGGAATTTGATGGATTTGGTTATTGTGAGAATAGGAACAGCACGGGAAATCCCATATGATAACGATGCTATACAGGGAGTATCTTTTAGATTTACAGCTTTATAGTTTGTAAACTATGAATTGAATATTGCTGTTTTTCAGATGGTGTTATTGGTATGCTCGCCCCGTTTGGGGGTTGTTTCTGTTGGGACAGGTAGAACAGGTACAGCACTGGCTCCGGAGTTGAGTTTGAGCTGTTGATTGGAAGTGCTCCCAGAGCTGAGGTACCAATGTTGGTATTGAGTAGTACGCTTTATACATTAGATACACATTCGCTTATTCAATGCCCGCCTGTTAGCATTCTGATGTGTATATGGGTTGTATATAGATCATGAACTTTTCTCTTTTCATTCGTGTGTTGCATGCAATTAATTAAGGTGATTGTGTAATGAATTGAGAACATGTTATTGTGTTGTGAGGTGCATATTTATGCAAATAGAGATGTATGGGAATTGAACATTAAGTTGATTAATGTCAAAAATTTTATAGATGGCATGTTGAGCTCATTGAAGCATGTGTAGAATTCCCTAATAGCATGAATATATGCACTTGTGTTGGTAATAATGCACTAATAGCGGGTTAAGGTAGCGAGGGCCTTACATTAGTGGTATTAGAGCAGTGGTTTGCTCTTTTAGTCTGTTGAGGGCCTAGGGATGTATTGATAGAAAAGTGTAGCACATAGTCACGCATGATTGTAGTTAGTGTTGTGTGACACAACTATTTTGAAAGGTGTTATGCTAACCATTGTTGTTGCAGGATCGTATGGAATACGATGTAAATGGTATTGATTGAATGATTTGAACTTTATGTGATAAGTGCTAAGGAATCCGATTTTGTAGGAAAATCAAGGAATGAGAAATGTGATGCACTGTCCGAGGATATAGAATGGTAGACAACGTGGGGTCGTCAATAGGTGACGACAGATTGATGTGATGACCAGGTATGGGTGCATTATGATTATGAGAATACAGGTATATATGATGCACATTGAGATTATTATTGTTATTGTGCATGCAAATGTATTGAAATTATTGTGTTGCTACGAGTATATCGACTAGCGATGGATCATAATATTTGTCGCTGTCTTATCAAGCGATGAATCAGGGTATTTGTCGTTGTCATATCGTAGCGCGGGTCACTGGTATGTTGAAGCGAGGGATATCATTGAGCCGCTGATAATTCGAAGCGAGGGATATTATTGAGCCGTTGATATAACGTAGTAGGAATTGTGAATTGTTGTATTAATTGTGCATATTGAGGTCATTGTATTGATGCAGGTATGTTGAGCCTGCGGAGCAAAGTGTAGTATTGTGAAATAGAATACTTGCCACTGTTACACGAAGCGAGGGGTACTATGAAATGGAATACTTGCCGCTGTCACACAAAGCAAGGGTTATTGTGAAACGAAATACTTGCCGATGTTACATGAAGCGAGGGGTATTGTGAAGTGGAATACTAGCCCCTGTTACACGAAGCGATGGGTATTGTGACATAGAATACATGCCGCTGTCACGTCGAAGATCAGTTTGGGAACAAAGTGCTACATGCGATGTGAGTCAACTCTTGAGTCCGAAAGGAATAAAGTGCTACATACATGTGAGTCACCTCTTGAGTCCACGGTTATGTCACTGTATACGTAGCGATGGATTATGCCGCTGTATACGTAGCGATGATTAATGCCGATGTATACCCATTGATGGATTCTGCCGCTGTATACGTGGCGATGGTTTATGCCGTTGTATACGTAGTGGTGGATTATGCCACTGTATACATAGCGGTGGATTATGCCACTGTATACGTAGCGATGTTTTATACCGCTGTATACGTAGCGATAGATTAGGCCGATGTATACGTAGTGATGGTTTATGCCGATGTATACGTAGCGATGGTTTATGCCGCTCTATACGTAGCGATGGATTATGCCGCTGTATACGTAGCGATGATTTATGCCGCTGTATACGTAGCGATGGATCATGTTGTTGTATATGTAGCGATGGATTATGTCGGTGTATACGTAGGGATGGTTTATGCCGCTGTATACGTAGCGATGGATTATGCCGATATATACGTAGCGATGGTTTATGCCGATGTATACGTAGCGATGATTTATGCTGCTGTATACGTAGCGATGGATTATGCCGATGTATACGTAGCGATGGTTTATGTCGTTGTATACGTTGCGATGGATTATGTCGTTATATACGTAGCGATGGTTTATGCCGATGTATACGTAGCGATGGATTATGCCGATGTATACGTTGCGATGGATTATGCCGATGTATACATAGCGATGGTTTATGCCATTGTATACGTAGCGATGGTTTATGCCGCTGTATACGTAGTGATGGATTATGCCGTTGTATACGTACCGATGGTTTATGCCATTGTATACCTCACGATGGATTATGTCATTGTATACGTAGCGATGGTTTATGCCGTTGTATACGTAGCGATGGATTATGCCGTTGTATATGTAACGATGGATTATGTCATTGCATACATAGCAATGGATTATGCTGTTGCATACGTAGCGATGGATTATACCGTTGTATACGTAGCGGTGGTTTATGCCGTTGTATAAATAGCGATGGTTTATGCCACTGTATACTTAGCGATGGTTTATGCCGATGTATACGTAGCGATGGATTATGCAGTTGTATATGTAGCGCTGGTTTATGTCGTTACATAAGTTACGATGGATTATGCAGCTATATACGTAGCGATGGTTTATGCCGCTGTATACGTAGCAATGGTTTATGCCGCTGTATAAGTAGCGATGGATTATGCCATTGTATACGTTGCGATGGTTTATGTCCCTATATACGTATCGATGGTTTATGCCGCTGTATACGTAGTGATGGATTATGTCGTTTAATTTGTAGCGATGGTTATGTCGTTGTATACGTAGCGATGGTTTATGCCGCTGTATACATAGCGATGGTTTATGCCGATGTATACATAGCGATGATGTGATACCATTGTATACGTAGCAAGAGATTAAACCGCCATTGAGCGATGAGTGTGGATTGTATACCGCCATTGGGCGATGAATATAGATGTTCCGCAATTATATTAGCTATGAGTAATATTATATTGCCATATTGTTAGCAATAAATGTGGATGTCATGTGTTGACATATACTGTCACAAGTTGACGATGAATCATGAATGTCATGTGTTGACATGTACCATCACGAGTTGACGAGGATTTTGAATGTCATGTATTGACATGTGCCGTCACGAGTTGACGAGGATATTGTGAATGTCATGTGTTGACATGTATCGTCACGAGTTGACGAGGATATTGTAGGTGTCATGTGTTGACATGTAGGCATCACAGGTTGACACGGAACCATTATGCCGAGCGGGTTTGCTCGATGAATAAATGGTTGTGCCGTACAGATAAGTGTACTGCAACACGTATTGTGGTAAACGTGTTACGAGTAGTGGTACCTTTGGGTATACTCGTTGAGTTGGCTATGGCCAAGCGACTTGTAGTGTATGTAGTTATCGAGGGAACTACATACATATGTCGATGTGGTGTAGGGTGGACATGGTCACCCATACAAATGAGAATGTGAAATATATCCTAACGGGTTAGGATTGATTTGTGATCGAGTGAAGACATTGAGATGTCCCTTGTGTATCGGTATTAGAGAAATATTGGATGATGATCCATTACTGTAATTGATGTTGCAGTATTGTATACCAGGATTGAACGTATGATACGTTGGCAGGTTTGTGTAAACCTTAGGAGGCTACGACTTGCTAGCCAGGTGAGATGATTTATTGTTGCAGTAATGCAGTGAGCTTGTTGTAGCCTCTATACTGCTTTTTGGAACCGAGTGTAGTGGACTCGTATGATGATACAATAAGAGGTTATAGTGTACTCGTGTAGTCACTATGATGCCTTTGAGTTGAGGTGAGAGATATCTCAAGGGAGGTTTCAGCTCGGATTGGTCTGGAGTACCAACGAGAGGGTTAACAAGTTATTGTTACCTCTAATTGAGAATGCTTGCATTAAGGATGCAATGGTGAGACTTAACCGGAGTTGTGGGATATAGTTGGTGTGGTAACACTACTGTATCGATTATATCTCTCGGTGAGATTTGGAACAATACTGTTGTGGAAACAGTTGGTATCGGTTGCGAGTTGATTATGAATCAACCATGGTAAGCATTACTGGTGGTGGACCGGGTAATGACTTTGCATTATTGTGAGACGTACGTGAAGACGTCTCTGAAGAAATGCTAGGAAATGTGAGTACTATGGTATTAGTATGGAGTATCATTAGAATTTGTATACGTCATGTATACGGGTTTGAGTATGATTAGTGATAGTGCACTATCCCGAGCAAGTTTTGTATGTATTGGTTTAGGGATACATTTCGTATCAATGTACCCAGATTATCCGAACGGTGGTTCGAGATTGGAGAGTCATGGAGGCATGACACATTCCTTGCGAGGGAAGAAATATTGATATACCTATTGGGAATCTTTGATAGGTTCGATGAGTGGGTACTCGTGGTGTTGATGTTGAGTTGACATCATTAGTCGTTGGTTTGTCAATCATCATTCTCCACTGAGTGAGAATAACTAAGGATTGACAGTTGTGAGTGGGAGGCTTGTGGTATGATTGGAGATACCCAAGCCGAGTGCATTGAGTATGCATATGGTGTTGGTGCTTAGGCATATATACCGATGTATATATGAATGCCAGTAATTCTTATGCTTGTTGAGCAACATTTTAGTATGTTTAGATTGGTAAATCTCTGGTAAGAGATTTCGGTATCCTCGAGATTGGTAACCTCGGTGGGACAATTTATTGTGAGGAATAAATTGTGAGGTTTCGGTAGACTCTTTTAAGAAGAGGTTGTCGTGTTTTGGGTCACGACAGTTCATTACTGGTCAATTCGATAGTATCCCTGTATTAGGATTGTAACTCTGAGGGTAAACAAGGGATGACAAGGATTCGAATTCGTTGGGTGTCGCTGTCGACACTTGTGGTGAGAATGCAATCGGTTTTCTTGCATGTCCTCTATGGAACTTGAGACCTTGTAGAATCTCGATAATGTGTTGGGACCAAGATGTGATTTCTTGGAACACACGGATGTTGACATCTGTGAATGTGTAAGGACCCCTGCCCTTAACCCGCTATTAGTGTATTATTCCATGTACTCAGTGCATACAATCATGAAATCAGGGAGAAAACTCCATGCAAGTATATCATAATATACCACCTATAAAATTTCTTGCATTAGAACCACATAATATCCATGTCCCCCAACCAAGTCCACTTTCATAGTATGCACCCTTAATACACTAACATGTTCTCAATTCAATTAGCAATTCCTTATTTAATTGCATGCAACCAATAAATGAAAAGAGAAAGGCCCATGCCCTTTATACAACCCATATACACAGATGGCAGTGCTCACATGCGAGCATCAAATGAATGAATGTGTATTTAGTGTATAAAGTACCCTACACAATACCGGCACCAGTACCTCGATCCTGGAAGCACCTCCACCATATCTCGATCTCAATTCTGGAGCTACCACCGTACCTGTTCAACCTATCCCAACAGAGACAGCCGCCACACGAGGTGAGCATACCAATACCACCGATCCAATAATAACAATATTACGTTACATAATTTACAGAATGTAGAGCGGTGAATTTAAAAGACACTCTCAGAATAGTGTCATCTTCATACGAGATCCCTTGTGCTGTCCCTGTTCTCAAAATAACCAAAACCATCAATTCCCAAAAGCCAGTTAATCATTACATTGATTAACTCAACCGCTTCCCCCAATATCAATAAACCAAATCATAAATAATGATTAGAGATATTCCATATATCTAACCACTAATTCCACAGTCTCATTACCAGGCACGCCCAATAGTGGCGGCATCATAACCGATGTTCACTCCATCGCGACAACATCTCAACCGTTGCTTGCTCTATAGCGGCACCATATAATTTGCAATACTTATCGCATTAATAGTATATCATGCATTTCACAATTGCAATAATATAAAAGACTACAGCGGTGACTCACAATCATATTAACACATCACACACTCCAGCGGCGACCCATAAATCATATTCACACATCGCACGCTCCAGCGGGGACCCACAATTCACATTAACACATCACACACTCGTCAATGGCGACCCAATCACATCGCACACTTGTCAGTGGCGACCCAATCATATCGCACACTTGTCAGTGGCGACCCAATCACATCACTCGCTCATCGGTGGTGACCCTATCACATCACTCGCTCAACGGTGGTAACCCATCACATCACTCGCTCATCGGTGATGACCCCATCACATCACTCGCTCATCGGTGGTGACCCCATCACATCACTCGCTCATCGGCGATGACCCTATCGCTGTAACTCAATCATAAATCACCCTCCACAAGGATCATCAATCATCAATACATTATACAATAAACAAGAACGATTGCATCATCGCTAATACATTGTCACGTACCTGTGTCATCATGTAAATGACATACACATACCCGATTGTCACATTGTGCATTATCACGCATTGTCAGCACAGTATCGTCCCCCATTTCTATCACTGTACTTAATAAGTACCACCAACAGTGCATACATATTAATCAACGGGTATTCCTCACTACGTACGCTTCATATTCTATTCACGAACCTGTAACCACCACGGTTAGCAATAACAAATGCAAATTTTCATTATATCATGTCATGCACATAAGCGTATAAATGTCATATCACTCTGACACAAATCACGATCATGCGTAAATAATGTGCTAGTCAATTATCTCGACACACGCTTATGCCTTAGACATCCCAAAGAGCTAACCTGGCTCTGATACCACTAATGTAAGGACCTCGTGCCCTTAACCCGCTATTAGTGTATTATTCCATGTACTCAGTGCATACAATCATGAAATCAGGGAGAAAACACCATGCAAGTATAGCATAATATACCACCTATAAAATTTCTTGCATTAGAACCACATATTGTCCAAGTCCCCCAACCAAGTCCACTTGCATAGCATGCACCCTTAATACACTAACATGTTCTCAATTCATTTAGCAATTCCTTATTTAATTGCATGAAACCAATAAATGAAAAGAGAATGGCCAATGCCCTTTATACAACCCATATACACATATATCAGTGCTCACATGCGAGCATCAAATGAATGAATGTGTATTTAGTGTATAAAGTACCCTACACAATACCGGCACCAGTACCTCGATCCTGGAAGCACCTCCAATCCATAACTCGATCTCAATTCTGGAGCTAGCACCGTACCTGTTCCACTTGTCCCAACAGAAGTAGCCCCAACACTGGGTGAGCATATCAATACCACCGATCCACTAATCACAATATTACATTACATAATTTACAGAATGTAGAGCGGTGAATTTAAAAGACACTCCCTGAATAGTGTCATCCTCATACGGGATCCCTTGTGCTGTCCTTGTTCTCAAAATAACCAAAACTATCAATTGCCAAAAGCCAGTTAATCATTACATTGATTAACTCAATCGTTTCCCCCATAACAATACCAAAATCTATAAACCAAATCATTAAATAATGATTAAAGATATTCCATATATCTAACCACTAATTCCACAGTCTCATTACCTGGCACGCCCAATAGTTGCGGCATCATAACCGATGTTCACTCCATCGCGACAACATCTCAACCGTTGCTCGCTCTATAGCGGCA
Organism: Haberlea rhodopensis; assembly: GCA_907163345.1. Taxonomy (NCBI): domain Eukaryota; kingdom Viridiplantae; phylum Streptophyta; class Magnoliopsida; order Lamiales; family Gesneriaceae; genus Haberlea; species Haberlea rhodopensis. Next base: position 5,874,340 of record CAJQUN010000031.1, on the reverse strand, counting down.
CCATATAATTTGCAATACTTATCGCATTAATAGTATATCATGCATTTCACAATTGCAATAATATAAAAGACTACGATCCTACGTTATACTTACCTTATAATTCATAGTCCGAATTCAACCTTGCCTTAGTCCCATGACCGAAGAATTATGAGCTAAACACAATTAATAACTCACAATTAATTACAATCATGAAACCACGTGCCCAAGCACGTTCACAACCTCCAATTATATCGTCAATCCATGACGATTTACCCTTATAAAAGACCCGGGCAAAACATGCATATTACCCAAAATATTCCATTTTTAAAGTGTAGCATTGCCATTGAAATGTAGGCATTGCCCCGAAAATCGGTTAATTAAACCACGTTTCCAAAATCCCAATTTTTACCAAAGTTTTGAAAAAAAACCCAACCCAAGAAGCCGCGATCGATCGCCGTTTACTGTAAGGACCCTAAGGCCTTAAGTGAAGATTTAGGTACAATTAGGACTAAGTATATATAAATCAGAGTATAAAATCCGTGTTGAGGCTTTGAGCTTTAAGGATTACATGCCAACATAATATAACTTCCAAAAGTGGATTAATTACATTCCCAATATGAAAGAATGTCAACCCTATAGTTTCACACTACTCCTAGAGTATGAACTATACAAAAGAACTTCAATGTCCTATCTAATAGCACTCCTCAAGCTCACTGCGTCAACCCCGGTTCATAGTCATTCTCTCCCAAAATGTACCTACAGGAGCAACCCCACAATGAGCTTATACAACATTCCTCAACAAAACTCAAGGACAATAATATAAATAATTGCATGAAACGTATAGCATGTATACTCCCTGAGTTGCCGCATTTACATACTCTCTTCGGTCGTTCCTGTTTCATAACTCATGTACATGGTCATTAGTGCATAATATAAGTGATCGGCTCCGTATTCCATTCATATACAACAATACTCACATAACCAATATGATTATTCCGGCCTTCTTATAACATCGGTATTTTAGGACCCCTCGCTTCGACATATAGCGGCATCATATGATGTGTGATATCCCCGAAATGATTATGTGATTTTAAACATTTAATATGATATGAAGATTATGGTGTTAAATGATTGGGTTGAATTAATAATATTGGAGAAATGCATTCCAGGGTGCATGTGATATATGTTGGGAATTTGGGTTAGGGCATGATTATTTGGGGTGTGTGTTGGTCATTGTGGTATATCATGTTTAATTGGAATTTGAAGTATTTTATTGTTTAAATACTATAAAATATCATGTGAGGATATTTTAATACATCGTGCTAAATACCGGGACCAAAACATAACACATCACATCACCCAACACCCAACCACCCCCCTTGACCCATACTCATCCAGCTGCTCACCCATACCCCTTTCCCCACTCTCCCACTCCACTTCCCATGTCTGAAACTCTCCCCATTTTCGCCCAAAAACCGTCATCTTCAGCTTAGCAGGTAGGAAGGAAGAAACTTCAAAATTATTTGCAAGAAAGCTTGCAAAAATCGGAGCAAAAGAGGGTGAGAAACCATGTTCTGTTTTGGTTTAAGTTTGGTTAAGTTCATGTTTTTGTTGGTGTGAAAATTGCATGCTAGCTTAGGTTTTATTTAAACCTTCGATTCAAGTACATTCATGGTGTTTTTATGAAGTTCCTAGCATGTTTACTTGAGCATGTTATATGTGTTATGTGGTGGATTTGTTGGTATGAAAAGTGGTGTTCGAAAATCTGGAAAAAGAAATATGGTACCATGTTTCAGAAGAACATGGGTGAGTACTGATATTAATATACTCAGGGTAGTATATTGTAGCTCTTAGCATAATTGTTCAAGCAAGTGGTATGTCGTATATGCTAGATCTGATGGTATGAATATATGTGTTGGAGAATTCTGGAAAATCGCACTGAAACAGAGCGACCGATCGATCGGTAAAAGCCGTAGCATTTTTATTAAATTCGAAGTGATCACCGATCGATCGGTGATGAGGACCGATCGATCGGTGTGCCCTGATTTTGAAAAATGTGGAATTTGTTTAGTTTTGGTATTGGGTTATAATGAGGCATCTAATATTGTGTTGTACACTTGTGTAGAGCCATCACAGGTAGCCACACAGTGCAGGGGATAGAGTCCTGCAACATACCATATTTTGGAAAGGTACGTAAGCGACGTACGGGCATCCCAACGGTAACATGTATTATATATTCATTATTTGACATATGATAGATGCAAAGTTGTGCATTATGAGTATGATACATGTTGTTATGCATTGTTGTTGCATGTGTATGTTGTGGAATAAATGATGTGTATTCCACGAGTCAGGGTTATCACTGTGATGATTTTAATGCTTACCGCTTATACCGCTAAAAATGTGAAGCAGGAGGGGGGAGGCTC